>CM050512.1:32237500-32815000 GCA_027563665.1 Antrozous pallidus | reverse complement strand
AATTAAAAAATGTGATATATATATATATATATATATATATATATAGAGAGAGAGAGAGAGAGAGAGAGAGAGAGAGAGAGACTGTCCCAATCTACTCCAGTCCCTCTCTCCTCTTTCCTTATAGATAAGCCTACTGTTAGTTCCTTGCACATGTTCTCAGTGTTTATGCCAATACAAGCAAACACAAACATCCACATTTTCCTCCCTTTCCCACTGTTTTTGAGAAAGCATTTGAGAAGAAGCTGGCCTTGTTTGTGCCAGGGGTGGCGCCACATGAGTAGAGAAAGCATAGTGGAGTATCAGAAGCTTAGAAGAATGATAATTAGTTATTTGGATCACATTCTTTGACATTAGTTCTTTGGTTAAATCTATTCTTTGGGCCTCTTCTTTAAACACCCAAAATGCTTGTCCACACAAGCAAAGTTTTAAATGATTCATATAGCTCATCTCTCTTGCTTAATTAACAACAAAATGTGTATGTGCCACATCCTTAAGAACAAAAAGTACAGTATTGAGTACAATCCAGGATCCCCTTGAGGGCTCACCAACCCAGAGGTCTGACATGGACATCCGGTGGGATGGTGGTTGTAGCCGAGGAAAGAGCTTTTATTCCCACCCAGAAGCTTTCCTTCATCTTACCTGCACCCATTCACAGAGCAAACAAAGGCCTTAGTAACATCTTACTCTTCGGACACTTAGGCGTCTACGAAAGAATAACTTTGCAGATTTTAGAAACAACTACAGGAATGTGTGTGCAGCCATATAACTGATACTGGGCATCGTCAGGGACTGTGCCAGACCCCAAGAACAATTAAATAATTTCAAGCTCATTTTTTGGAAATGAATAGGCAACAATGACAACAACCTGTCTTTCAAACAAGTTGAAATACAATAATGATGCAATCTGTTGTATTATATGCCAGAAATGTAAAAGATAAATTCTGAATGACACAGAATTATCGCATAGGCGCACATTATAACCATCACTTTAATGGTTAATGGTCGATATCTTCTAAAGTTATATGATAGGTAGTATGTAGAAATGCAATAAAATGTGATTAAGTATTTAAAGAAATCCTTGATTTTTTTTATTTTTTAAAAAGTTTTTTTAATTGAAAACTACATGACCGTTGTAAGATATCTGAACAGCGCAAAAAGTGTCCAGTGAAACGAATCTCCTTCCTGCGTGCCAGCCCAGTGCTGCAGACACAGTCAGCATTCCACTGTCTCATGGTTCCCACAGAAAGAGTCTCTGTGTTGTAGTATGTAAATACCTCTATTTAAAAACACAAACCAGAGCGCACTGTAACTGTTCTTGTCTTGGCCTCACTAGGCCTGCAGCCGTGCAGGTGCATGCCTGCTGCCGAACACCCACCGGAAGGATGGCCCTCGGGCCACTCAGCCGGCCCTCACTGCCGAAGACTCTCCGAGGCAGGAAGCGAGAGTGTATAGTAAAACGAAGCCATCTCCTGGTAACCTCTTTTTATAAACATATTGGGCACATCCTAAGTGCTGCCCACCTCCCCCTTCCTGGCATCTAAAAATTCTCTGGCCCCCTTCTTGGCAGTCACACCGTATGCTGCCTGAAGTCCATTCCTGCGTAAACCTGGCCCGTTTTCCAGGTGTTTCAGGCAGGAGGATATATCTGATCCCTGGTACTCCATCTGGGCCGGAAGCAGAAGTGTCATATTTTTAAAACACAGAAGTGCTTCCTAGACTTGGAGGTATACAGTTGCCTGCGCAGCTCATTAAAGTAAAGATTCCTGGGCTCCCACCCAGAAACCCTGGTTCGGAGGGCTGCCTGGGAATCTGTATTTTCACCAGCACTTGGAACCATGTTGATGCAGCCTTGCTATGCCCTAGGCTGCTTGGGAGCCACAGGCTTCATGGATGGTATTTATTTGTCAGCTGTCCTCAAGTGATGCCACCATATGGGTGTTTTGTTTTTCAGATGAATGAAATAAAATAAATGGTGAGGTCGATTCCTTGCCAGACTTTGAATTATTGAGTCTGTGGAAACACAGGGCCACCTCTGAGGAGCATCAGAAGAGGCCAGAGTTCTGTTCTAAAGAGTCAGCTCTGCCAGCATGTGACACAGCAGACCCAGTGGACGGAAGGCTGGTGAGGCATCGAGTTGGAAGGGGCACATCTATTTGTCTGCAAGAGAGGGCGCGAATCCCAGCAGCTTCAGCTTGGTTCAACTCGTTTTGGAAAATATTTCTGGCTTCTGTGGTTTTATGCTTTCAGAGTTCCATTTTTAAGCACGGGGCTTGTCCAAACCCACTGACGCTGAGCTGCAGCATCCAAAGGAGATGCTGAGTTTCACACCAATCTCTACTGAGTCTGCAAAAAATGTCTCAGACTGGCCCAAACTGCTCTGTTGAGAAACAAAAACAAAAACCACCAATCCCAGCGGGGTTTGTAGGGTCCCGTGGTTTTTGTCCAAGACTATGGCAAAGCAAGGGTCAGTCATGTGACTTACGAGCCTAAAGGTTTCATTATGAAACCTGAAAGAAACCCACATGCTTCAGTCTTAAAATATACTCCCATGAGACAAACGAAAAAAGAGAAAGAAAACCTTCTCAGGAAGGTTTTGGCCTGGAAGCATAGTGGAAGAAAATACGTCCAAACCAAATGTTGTCAGGACTCTCTACATCTTAAATCCAGAGCTGGACTTCATTCCGTTGAGGTGGCAGTGTTCATTCACACTGTCTGTGGCACTGGATCATCTAGAAAAGTTCAGGAGAGCTGGAGGCCCTCTCTTTTTTGTGCGAGAAACAGAATTGGCCTGTTGTCCAAGAAACAAAATAAGTTCAACAATATAGTGATGAGATTTTATTTTACCTTATCTTCCTTCTCTCAGGATATGCAGACAAGGTAGAAAATGAGTTCTACTCTTTAATAATAATAAAAAAAAACTTTACTCATTAAATGTCAGCTTCCTTTACAACATGACTCAAATTCTAGGACACACAAGAATAACCTGGAGAACTTGTTACATCTGCATATTCTTGTTATCTGGATCACCAAACTTACAGAGGCTTAAAGCAACACCATTTTATGATGTTGTGGATCAGGAATTCTGGCAGGGCTCAGCTGAGTGGTTCTTCTGCTCCATGTGACTGAGGCCACCCTCGTGTGCTTTTCAGCTGGTACCTGGTCTCATGTGGAGAGTCATGTCTGGAAAATTAGAGGGGATGACTATCAAGTTGGCTTGGCTGGGCTCTTCTCTGTGTCCATGTAGTTTTAGGGTCTCTCCAAGAGGTATAGGGTTCTGAGCCAAGGTTAGGCCTTGATCTGACAAAGTATCACTTCAATCTTCAGAGAAGCCATTGGCCAATTTCAAGGGTGAAAGAAGCATACCCCACCTCTTGATGGGAGAAAAGTCAGACAGTGTGGCCATCTTTCATCCACTGCAATGGAAACGCCAGGTATATTCCCAGGAACTCTGGCTGGTCATGTTAGGTGCTGTGGAGAGTAGAAAAGGAGCATCAAGAAAAGTTCCCAGACCAGAAGGTGCTCATACTTGACTGGAATAGGCGTAGAGGGGTTAGGTGTAGGAATGGAGCCTGAAGGCTGGGATCCCCCCATAGGAGAGAGCAAGGTGGGGCGCAAGGGACATTACAATGTGGGCTTGAGTACCCGCAGTGACTGAGGAAAGCACCTGGAGCTGAGCTATAGGAATTTATCAAAAGGTGTGTTGGAATGAGTAGGTAACCAGAATGAATTATGAGGAAAAGGGAGTAGGACTCTGCAGTTTCCCCCCTATAATGGGGTTGGGGCAGAGCAAGGAGGCAGGAGGCATTGGGGCTCCCAAGCAGTTTTAAGTATGATCTTTTCTCCCTGGCTTTTGACAGGATCATCTCCCCTCATCTTTTATTCCTCACCAATCCTGCTTTCTCTCTGGCCCTATTTGCCTTGTTGCTCCTATCCCAGAAGGCCATGCAGTTCAGCTACAGAATGGGCCAGTCTTCCCAGGAACAACGTGGACATTCAGTGCTGGCTTCTGACTCATCCTGCATATGGCTGCAGAACCAAATCATCTCTGGGTCTTACCCCTGAGGCAGCCTCAGAGAGAGAGAGAGAGAGAGAGAGAGAGAGAGAGAGAGAGAGAGAGAGAGAGAGAGAGGTGTAAGGGTGACTCCTGGGGGAGACATAGGGTTGGGAGGATCTCAGAGTTGGGTCCAGCTGTGAAGGATGTTATTGAGTCTGAGCTCATTGCTAAAATCAATACTGAGAAAGAGCATCTGTAATCTGGGGATGCACCAACAAGATAACAGTGGTCTGAACTCTGTGGTTGCAGACCAAAATCGGGTAGAAGGGAGCGGCGCTGGAACAAAAGGGTCCAAGAGGATCTCGTCAAGAGAGGCATGTGTGGGACGCCCCAGTGGTCAAATCTGGCTGCTCCCAGATGTCTTATTGGTCTGGACTGACACATTCCACCTCCTGGGAAACAATCCCTTCTTGTCCCAACCAGGGGCTGCTTCAAGTTTTGAAGCCCAGGGTCAGAAATGAAAGCATCCAGGGATGGCGTCAGCAACCAGGAGGTGCCTGGGCACACCCAGAAGTCCGTGGCCAAGCCGGGAGCCAGGCATCAACCAGGCGAGGAGCCAGAGGGTGAGCGAGAGGAAGCTGGGCAGCTGTGACCCCCACGGCAGGGCGCGTCCCAGGGCTGGAGGATGCTCTGCAGACAGAGAGCTCACAGGAGCAGGGCTGGGAAGACAGGCCAGGGTCAGTCTTGGTCTCATTCCCAGTAAGAGCCGGGACAGGAAGCAATTGCAAATCAGCCTAGGGCTTCTGGGTCTGACCTCGTGACAGTATGGGGAGAGAATACCAGGCCTCTGTGCCAGTCAGACAAAGGTGCCCCTCAGGCATGAAGCGGGTGCCAACGTGAGGAGAAAGGACCCCTCCTCCAGGCAGACTCAGGATTCAACCCCACCCCAGGTTTAGGGAGCAGAATGCAGCCTGGATTCAGCCTCCTTGGGCCCTCAGCAGAGCCCTTGTGCAAATTTCAAAGTATATAACCACACGAGGTGACTGGTGTGGAGGCAGCAATGAGGGCTTTTTGGCCGAAATGTTTCAATACACTGGCCAGATCTTGACATTTTTTACCATAAGTCAGGATAATTAGAGGTTTCTCTGTATCTCCTGAGACACAGGGGTGGCAAATTAGGCATCACCAGAAGGATAGGAAATCTTAACGCCAGGCTAATTGGGAAAACAGGGGGCAAGTGGGTGGGCCCAGGGGCCCTGGTGCCTACGCATTGTGGTGCCAGCCAGCCTGTCCAGTAAGTGGCTGGCTTGTACAGGGGACAAGCTGAGAAAAGCTACTGAAAGGCACTGCTGCCAAGAATATTGTTCCAGTTGAATGGCAAGCCATGCTCCCCGCCCCGGCAACTGGAGGACAAAAGCTTCTGCTGTGCTCCTTTCACGATCAGAAAAACACCTCACTGCAGAGCCACCTCAGGAGATTTAGGACACTTGCACCAAAAAGCAACAGTGTTCCACCCTGGGCGGCCGGAGCCCCTGACCAGTAAGCTTTTGTTTTGCTAGTCAAAGAAAGCCCCTAAAACACCTCCACTTCCTAACTTGTCATCCACCATTTCCTTATCGGTAGATGCCAGCATTCCCAGTGAGTGTGTTGGTTCTGGCAAGAGGCTCTTGACCTGATTTCTCTTTCAGTGCGTCTGACCAGTTAGGTCTTACTTAGGCTGATCTTTTGTTCAATATTTTTTGAATACTTGAGATGTGCTCAGGGAATGCAGAGATGATTATGACATGGTCCCTTCTCTCTAGGAGTTTGCAGCATGCAGGAGAGACAGAATAGTGGGCAGCGGCTGCCCAGTCCCTTCTTCCTCCTCCTAGCAGGATCTGAAACCTGTTCCAAGTCCTCACTTCACCTCCCCTACACATCACACACTACACACACACACACACCACACACTACACACCCACATACACACACACTACACACACACACACACACACACACACACACACACACTACACACACACACTACACACACACACAGAGAGAGAGAGAGAGAGAGAGAGAGAGAGAGAGAGAACGAGCTTTGAGGGTAGGGTGCAAGCAGTGTGAAAGCTGATATTATGAAGAAGGGAGAAGGGCCTGCACTTGAAAGTCCATGATGTCACTGCAAGGACTGGCCATCCCACCCTGGAGCTGGGCTGCATGGCCTGCTGGAACAGGAGCAGAGAGAGACCATAAAGAAAGCCAGTGTGAGGTTGTGGTTCAGTCATTCTCACTATTCTAAAATATTGCATTGTAGAAATATACCACAATTTATTTATTCATACAGTAAATGGCCATTGGATGGTTTCTGGTCTCTTAATATTGTGTCCCTGTGAGGGGTGTTGTTTAATTTTTGTTATTATAAATAATGCTGTTACAAACATTCCTAAACAGGTCTCCTGGTAATATAGGCGAATGTTCACATTTAGATAATACCGAATTGCTTTCCCCATTATGGCACCAACTGACATTCCCACGAGCAATGCATAAATGTTGCATCCACTCCGCATTGTCATGCACACTTGGTTTTACAGTGTTTAATTTAAAAAAAATCTAATAATTTCCTATGCAAATTTGAATTTTTCTGATTACTAATAAAACATATTATCATGAATATTGGTCATTTTTGTTTTTGCTTCTGTGAAAGCTTGTTCAAGCCTTTTGCCTATTTTCATTTTGAGATATTTATATTTTTCTAGCTTATTTTTTAGGAGTTATTTATATATCCTGAATAATAATCAGTTGTCAGTTATATTTGTTTCAAATATCCTCTTCCATTTTGTAATGTATATTTTCACTTATTTTATAGTGTGTCTTAATGAGCAAATTTTTCTCATTTTTATGTATGCAGATTTATCAATTTTTTTTTCATGGTTAGTACTTTTTTGGTCTCTTTAAGTCCTTCTCTGCTTCATAGTCATAAAGATATGACCTTCTATTTTCTCCTAAAAATATACCTTTAAGTTTAATTTACCTAGGATTAATTGTGTGTATGGTATGAGACAGAAATCCCATTTCTTTTTCTGTATAGATCACTAGGTGTCCCAGGACAATTTACTGAATTATCCTTTCTTTCTTTAATGATTGCAATGCTAACTCTGTCATATATTAAGTTTCCATATGCACAGGTCTGCTGCTGAGTTTTCTGTTTTATTTTATTATCAATTTGTTTAGTCCTGAGCCAATATGACCTTGTATTAATTACCATCTATATATATAAAAAGCCAGTGACCATAACGACCATAATGACTGGTCACTATGATGCCCAATGTGGCCAGCAAACTGGCCAGATCAGGGCATGGGACTATTCGGCTAACCTCGAGGTCTCTCCCCCTTGTCAGCCTGCACTTGATTGGACTCTCCCACCTCAATCAAGCAGCTGGTCAAACGCCACTTCTCTTCCCCCTCCCCCCTCGGCCAACCCCGCCCCTGATCAGCCCGCCCCACCAAGACAGGCCTGCAGCTCCTTCCCCAGCTGGCCCTACCCCAGATCAACTCCCCCATCCCAATCAGGGACAGGACCAGCTGGCAAACCACCCATGGTCCCTCCCCCAGGCCACTAGCCTCTGATGGGCACTCCTCATCCCATTCAGGGGTGAGGCTGGCTGGTCCACTGCCCATGGCCCTGCCCCTAATCAGTCCCCCAACCCCAATCAGGGGTGAGGCCTGATGGCCAATGGCCTGCAGCCCTTTCCCCCATCTGGCCTGGCCCCAATCCATCCGGATTGAGGCCGGGCCAGCCAGACCCCACCCATGCACGGATTTGTGCACTGGGCCTCTAGTAACTTTAAGTGTTGATATCTGGGAGAGCTAATTCTCCCACCTTCTTCCTCTTTAATAGTGCTATTCTTAGCCTGTGCTCATCAATATACATTTAGCATCGATTTGTCAAGGTCTTTGAAAACCTCTGTTGGGATTTTTATTGGAATTGCATTGAATTTACAGATCAATTTGAGAAAAATTGACATCTTCATAATATTTTCTTATCTATCAAAATAGTGTGTCCTCATTTATTTGGTCTCTTTTAATGCTTTCACTCACTCAGAATTCAACTGTGCCAGACACTACTTCAAGGGGCAAAAACTCTTGTCTTAAAAAATACATTCTGGTATAAGTAAATAAAATAATAAGTAAAATAAATAAAAAAATAAGTGAAAGAAAGCTCAGAAGGAAGCTAGGAAACTGACCGCGTGCCTGTCTGAAGGCAGAGGGATATCAAGTTTAGGCAGTTTCATCTAAGAATCTGGGATGGCTGGAGTACAGACAGCAGAGGCAGGTGTTGTAGGAGATCACAAAGGACAGAGGGACCCGCTCACATAGGTCAGAGTGGGGCCCGGCTGATGAGCAGAGGAGGGATGTGACCAACTGTGCAACAGAACTGCCAGGGCTGCTGTGTCGAGAACCTGTGAAGCAGGATGTGGGAAGCAGAAGGCCAAATATGAGGCTCCTCCAATAATCAAGATGAGGTGTGATGGTGGCTGGGATCAGACCAGTGTCGATAGGGTGGTAAGAAGTAGTGCCAAGAGGATTTGCTGACGGACCAGATGTGAGGCGGGAGAGGATCAAGGGCTGATTAGTGCAAAGCTGTATGCCTGAGCAATGGGAAGGACACCACAGCCATTTACCAAGGTGGGGAAGAATAGCTTGGAGGGGAATGTCAGGAGCTCAACACTAGATGTGCTAACTTTGAGATTTCTAGTGGACAACCCAGAGGAGCCCTGTGTGGCTGACTAGACACAGAAGGCCGGAGTTCCTTCAGAAGAGGGACCCTGAATGGAGTTATACATGTGGAAGCCATCTACACTGCGTCAGTTAGGATTCCAACAGAAAATAACGGCAGAGCCAACTTAGGAATATTTAAAGAGGGTTTCTTTACAACGGGATCGATTTTTAGAGGTGGGCATGTAGGCAAAACACAAAGAATAGCGGGATATCTTGGGTGTCCCAAATACCAAAGGAACAAGGGAGATAGTTGTTGTAAGAACGAGGAAACAGAGAGCTGGATGCAGAAGGCAGTCTTGCCGGGAGTCTTCTTTGGTTAAGAGTCCTCACACAGAAGGAGCTGAGGGAATAAATACTCCAATGTCACTCTTCTCCCTCCCCTAATATCCTGCCTCTGTTCACCACTGTTCACAACCAACCAGAAGGCAAAGAGAAGTCTGTTGATAAATTACATACAAGCCACCTCCTGAGGCAGAAGCCAGAATGGAGAAAGATGGAGAACAGATCTGGAGGAAAAGAGAAGATTCCGGAGCAGGCAGATTAAGGTGGCATTTAAAGCCATGAAACTGGTTGAGATGACTAGAGAAGGCCTGTAGACAGAAAAGAGGTTCAAGGACTGAACTCTTGAACATTCCAGTTCTGAAAAGCTGGATCGATAAGGAGGACTTGGCAAAGGGGACTGAGAAGGAGTCACCAGAAAGGAACTCTAGGACAGCAGGGGTCTTAGAAGTCAAGTAAAGAAGCTGTTTCAAGGAGAGTGTCACATGCTGCCTATAGGTCCAGTAGGAGGAAGCTGAGAACTGCTCACTGGACATGGCAAAGCAGAGGCCACTGCTGGCCTTGACAAGAGCAATGGCAGTGGGAGGGGGACTCTACTGAAGTGGTTCTAAAAGGAAACGGCACGAGAGAAATCAAATAGAGAATAGATAACTCTTTCAAGGAATTTTGCTGCCAATGATAAAATTATACATAAAGGGGCTGAGGGAAATGGGTGGCTGCTGAAAGGGAAAGTGGATCAAAATAGCTTTTTTTTTTTTTGTCTGAGTTAAGATGAGAGGAAATAATAGCCTATCTGTATACTAATAGGAATAATCCAGTGTAAAGGGAAAACCATTGCGATGAAAGAGAGAGGTGAACTGCTGAAACAATACTGTGGAAGAGACAAAGGAATGGGGCCTGGGGCATACAGAGAGGACCTGGGTTTATTAAAAGCTTGGGGAGTTCATCTATAGGAGCGGGCAGGGTGTGTGTGAGTGCAGGTGCTAGCAGGTGTACAGATGTGGAGGGGGGGAAGTCTGTGGAGAATGTCTTTTGATAGCTTCAATTTGCTCAATGCAGCAGAAAGCAGGGTCATCAGCTGATAGAATCTGGGAGAAGCTGGCATTTTGCAAACAGAGGAAAAAATACAAGTACTCAACTAAGTAATCATCAAAATTTATTTTGCTTACATACTTCCTAAATAATTTTGAAAGTATGTCTTTATATCTCTTAAGGTGACAACTAAAAAAATTTTTTATCATAAATTTAAATCACTGTAAAGGATATAAATTCACTTGTAAAACTAGTTGAGAATAATTTTGTTAAAGCAACATTATGGAATTTTTTAAACTTGTGAGTTATTTGTCAAAATCCCAAAGATTATCAAATTAATTTTTATAAATATTTTATATTATCAAAAATTATTTTTTATTATCTATGAGCTGACAACTCATTAGTCCTTAATGACTAATTAATTAAAAACAAAGAATTGGAAAATAACTGAGCTATAATAATAAGTATTAACCAACAATGGATAATTCATTTTATCAACACATACTAATATTTCAAATGGTTTATTTATCTGGTTTCTTATACACTGAAGCCATGCACCATGGTGAGATTCATAATAATAGATGAAATGCATGATTAAAAAATTTGATTTTCATAAAGAAGAGAAGGGCAAGTGTGAAAGGGGACCCAGGAATCTCAGATATTCTCAGGCCAATTAGTTTCAGGAAAGAGTATACCTGCAAAGTAATTCCCTTGCCTACATGTTTCTTAGGAAGTATTCATATGTCATTTTTAAGTGAAAGTTGTGGCAAAATATATATAACATAATATTTACCATTTTAACTACGTTAAGTGTACAATCAATGGCATTAAGAACATTTACATTATTGTACATCAGTCTCTGCTTTTAATTCTTTTAAGTAAATGCCCAGAAGTGGAATTGCTGGATTACATGTTAATTCTATGTTTATATTTTCATTTGGAACACATTGACTTAGGAGAATGGGAGCAAGAATGAAGCAAATAAATCACATTTCAGGGCAGCAGTGGGCCCAGCTAAGATAAGCAATCCTGAGTTTAAAGTCAAGTGAGCCAGCATGTTGTGCTATTTTATTCTAGCCACATTCACTTGCACAGATGCAGGTATAGGGTAGATGGAGTGTTAGATATAACCATGATTTCAGGTAGGCAGGGCCAGCATGTTAAAACAATGAATATTCACAATATAAGGGAATAGGGTTTATTACACCCATTTTATACATAAGAAAGTAATACTTAGAGAAAAATGTAATATGCTTTATACCTAGCAGGTAGTAGGATGGGATTCAAACTCAGGTCTGTGTAATTTTAAACTTACGTTCTTCCTACCTGCTAGTGTCATTGAAGGCAGAAAACAGATGTTTCTTCTATGTCTCAAATGCCCAGGACAGCACTACATTCATAGTACCCACTCAGGAATTTGTGTTGAATAAACACTGAAATGATGCTTTAGGAACCTATAGATTCTTTAAGGTTATTTAGCTAGAAGCAAAAAAAAACTACACCTTTCCTCTCTAATTAGTTCATCTTAGGTACTGATCACAAAATAGCAGAAGGAAAGATCTATAAAAGTGAACCTAACAGATAATCTTAATTGTTTTTATTACTGAAGTTCTACAAATTCTTCATCACATTGGAATAGATCAAAAAAGCCAACAGAAGACAGAAAATAATGAAGAGGAAGTCTCTTAAAATGTATAGTATCCCTTGGCCAGTGTATTTATCCAGGACCGAAGAAAAATCAAAACCATTGAGCCTCAAGTTTTTGTTAGAGCTTCTCCACATCTTCCTGGGCAGAGATATTATGGAGAAATCTGGAATAAGCTTTTCCAATTAGAAAAAAGGGAAAACATGCAGAGGCGTATCTGAGAATGGTGACAGGTAAAAAGGCCAGTCACAAAGGCGCTGGGGGAAACACCCCTCCATCCCACAAGGTCCTAGGATGACCTCTGGGGCACAGACAAGAGCAGGAGGCTCTCTACATAAAACTTTTGCCAAGATAGGATGAAGGTCAATAGTTGTAGCCAAAATAGTATTTCACTGCTTGCTGAAAAATAGGTAGGAAAAACTACACTGTCACCTCTTCTGGGAAAAGCAAAAATAAAGTTGTATTTCAACCTTAATTTTCCATCTTGTGGGCAAAAATAAAAGGAAAATTACTTCTGGGCAATACTGCACATATTATAAAACAATGAGCTAGCCGAAACTGGTTTGGCTCAGTGGATAGAGCTTTGGACTGGGGACTGAAGGATCCCGGGTTCGATTCTGGTCAAGGGCATGTACCTTGGCTGCGGTCACATCCCCAGTGGGGGGTATGTAGGAGGCAGCTGATCGATGTTTCTCTCTCATCGATGTTTCTGACTTTCTATCCCTCTCCCTTCCACTCTGTAAAAAAAAAAAAAAATCAATAAAATATATTTTAAAAAAATAATGAGCCATCCTAGGCAGTTGAGTAAGAAGCAGAGCAACCAATGGTTTTCTCTTTAGAAAAGAATAATGCAGTAATTTCCTTTAAAGTAAACCTTCAAAAGAAATGCTATCTCAAAAAGAGATACAATATGAGACACCATAAGGGCCATCTGCTAAAACCAGTTTGGCTCAGTGGATAGAGCGTCGGCCTGCAGACTGAAAGGTCCCAGGTTCGATTCTGGTCAAGGGCATGTACCTTGGTTGTGGGCACATCCCCAGTAGGGGGTGTGCAGGAGGCAGCTGATCGATGTTTTTCATCGATGCTTCTGACTTTCTGTTCCTCTCCCTTCCTCTCTATAAAAAATCAATAAAATATGTATTTTTAAAAAGGGCCATCTTAGAATGTCATGCTTATCTCTATTGAAGAGATGGTACAACACTTGGGAGTAAGTGTGGAGCTTGGCATTCTGGGAGACTGATCTGATTCACACAGGGCTCCATCGCTGCCTCGTGTGGCCCTCTCTACGTAAAGTCATTTCGCATCAGTTTCCTTCTTCTCTTTCGTACCTCCTCCCTCTCCTTTTTGTTTTAAATGATGACTCACTGAACAATTCAACAACATTTTCTGTGAAGCCAGTTAAGATGATCTTAAATGCTACCAGCTCTAAGACTTGCTTCTAATTGCAGATGTGGCTCGTCTGTGTCTGTGTCGGCAGAATTCTAAGGTGGCCAACAAGACTCCTGCCCATGGTATATAGAGCCTGTACAACACCCTCCCCTCGCATGTGAGAGGAACTTGTATATATAATGGGACATCACTTCCACAAGTATAAGACAAGGGGTTTACAGATGTAATCAAGATTTCTCATTAATGAGAGAGAGATGATTTTGGGCGGGTCTGACCTAATCAGAAGCACTCATGTGAGAGAGCAGAGAGAGCTGAAGTGATTCTCCTGCTGGCCTTGAAGAAGCACACAACCCTACTGTGAACTGCTTTAGAAGAGGCCTTGTGGCAAAGACCTGAGAGCAGAGTGTCCCTGACCCACAGCAGCTAGAAGCTGGGACTTCAACAACTGCAAGGAAGAGAATTCTGCCAACAACCAGTGCGAGTGGAAGAAGAGCCTAGGTGTCAGAGGGGACTGAGCCCTTGCTGACAGCTTGAATTCAGCCCGACGAGAGCCTCACGGAACACCCAGCTAACCCAAACCCAGATTTCCGATCCATGGAAACTATGAGATAATAAATATATGTTGTTTTAAGCGACCAAGTTTGTGTAGCAGTAGAAAACTAATAAATCTTTCCTTGGCTTTCAAGTTCAATGACAACATCCCTAATCTGAGGTTTTGAGGTGTGGTAAGGATTTATTAGGTAATGTGAGAGAAGAAACTAATGAGCTCCTTCATAAATGTCTTTATTGTTTTAGTTGAGGGCATGTGATAGTCATTCCTGCAGTTCACCCAGTGTTTCCGTCTCTCCCTCACTCTAGACCCCTGACATATCTGCACTGTCTGTCCCCTTGGTGCAGTCCTTGTTGAATGGACCATGTGCATTATGTTGGTAATGTGTATTACTTCTGGGCCAGGGCTGTTGATCAACGCAAGATATCCCAGAGCTCTCTTTCTCTCTGCTCTAGTGCCCAGCAATACTTCTGGTAGCCTGGGTCCTAGAATGAGGTTATGTGTGGCAGACCCTATCTTGCTGACCCATGATTTCGCTATGAATCTTGTTATTTGAAGACACAACTTCACAGTTGCTTATTACAGCAGCATAACTTAGCCCATGCTGACTTAGGAGATTACTAAACTATATAGCCAAAGGAAACAACCAAATACACAGACATGAGAAGGAGATAGAATACATAACTTCTTACATGTTTTCATATACTTAAATTATTTCCATTCCTCATTGTACAAAAGGATACAAGTGAATGAAACAATAAAAGCTTTAAGTTAGTACAAGCAGAAGAGAAAAATAACATGAGAACTTCGACCATTTATGGTTGAAAAGCATGAGGATCCCAGAACCCGCTAATGTCAAGAGGCAGAACCAGTGAAGTGGCCGGTTCTTTACTCTCTGGGAGGAAAAGTTGGGGAAGCTCTTCTTGTACAACTTTCCTGAGGACAAATGTCATCATCAGTCTTTGGAATTTCCATATTTCTTTAACTCAGAGAGCACAGAGGGCAGTCCTCATATCCTGCTGAGCAAGATTGTCAGAGATAATCGAGAAGGAATGCTTTTGAACTATCACTAGGAATGTGTCCCTTAGCACATAAGTCCAACAGAAGAAACAAACAACACAAACAAAAGGTTTGATTTTAAAAATGTACTATCATAGGAGGCAAAAAAAAGATGAGCATTAAAACCCTGCTTTTCAAAGGGAGAGAAACAACATCAAGTCAATAGGAAGTTGTGTTAAATGATCAGTTTTAAGGTCTTTTTGAAAACAGTTTGGATGGTTTCCGTGGCAAGCTCTAAACAGATCTGAAAGATAGAGGTTCTAATAAAATGCTTTTCAGGAAATGTACAGAAATTCCATTCTAGAATACTTGGATTTTGAAGATAAAAATACCACAGGTTCTGTGAATTGTGGGATACTTAAAGCAGACATGTATAAATTGAATTAACCTTATGTACAGCTTTTCCAAGTATTATTCTGTTCAGACCACATCAAAAATGCATAGCTAAGAAAATGGACTGAGGAGGGAAAGAGATCTCTGGACCCTAGCACCCAGTGACTCTGGACCAGTTATTATAGAAGTGACTAGATTATATTTCTTGGAGAGTTAAATTGGGTCAAAAAGATATAACAACAAGCATTAGAGCTGGACACCATTTCTTGTGGAACATTTTCATTTTGAATA
This sequence comes from Antrozous pallidus, assembly GCA_027563665.1. Classification (NCBI taxonomy): domain Eukaryota; kingdom Metazoa; phylum Chordata; class Mammalia; order Chiroptera; family Vespertilionidae; genus Antrozous; species Antrozous pallidus. The sequence goes on along the minus strand of CM050512.1, from coordinate 32,799,667 downwards.
TATTAGCTGTGTCTATATAGTAAGAGGAAATGAAATACTGAGGCAATGATTTGGTAATTTAGGCCATAAGCTTATATTTACAATGAAAACATAAAGTAATTGTGACAAAAGAGGTTGTTAAATTGAATCACCAATGGTAATTGTTTCAATTGCCCCACTCCACCTTTTTTATAGATGTGTAGCCATAGCCTTTGGGAGCGATAAGGATTTTATGGGTGCCTGAATGTTGGACTTATGTGCTAAGGGACACATTCCTAGTGATAGTTCAAAAGCTATTCTGGGTATAAAATACTTGCCTGCTAGTCATATGCTCATCTCACTCCAATGCTAGGTGATGTTACCAGCATATGGCTTCCATAGGCAAGCTGGTTACTATATTTTTCAGGTTCTATCTATATTTCCCTGGACTTGTGCAATGAAGTCATTTGGATGATGGGAACAAAATACAGCATTCCTTAAAGAAATGTCATCCTGCTCTCACAGCACAGAGAGTTAACAGTTTAGGGTACATTCTAATGCACGTAAGTGCATCAGGTTTAGCAAATGAATGATCTTAACACCAGTGACCTTTCACTGTCCACCCTAAGTTGTAAAAAGGTAAAATAAGAGGTAGTGTTTTGAAAGAATCACTTTCTTTCTACAACCAGTTATCCCTCTTGGTTTCTCAGCATTTCTTCTAAATAGCAAAGCTGATGCTTTATTAGTTAATCAATAAGACATGATACAGAGTATGGTTATCATAAAATAATCATACCCTGGAGCATTTTGAGGCATGAGCCACTTGCCTCTAATCAGATTGGGCTGAGATTACCTTTGGATAACCACACTCTTGGGAACTGTCTCATTTCTATTATGAGCACATTTTATAATAGGGAGAAATGTACATTTCTGCAGGAGGAAAATGGAGTTGGCAGCGTATACCTAGCAATCATTTCAGTTTAGCCGAGACACATTCCTCTTTCTGAACAAAGTCAAAGTATGTTTCGTCTATTCAAGCGATGTCAGAGGAAAGAGGCAGTTCCCATGCGGTGTGGGGAAGGCAATACAATGGAAACTGTATGTTACTGTGGCACTGCAAGTTCAAATTATATGCAAACATTCAAAAAGGGCATCTGAAACTCGGCACGCATGTTTATAAATGGCACGTTTTGGATCTGGAGTGGGGTGAGGTGTCTGGGTTACAATAACAGATGCGCTCCAATGTGAAAATGGAACAAAGCCTTTCTTGAACTTCCTACAGAGAAAGATGTTCATTTCTGTTTCAATTATAATCCCAGCCACACTGGAGATTCTGTTAAGAGCCATTTCCTTCTAGTATTTCTCCTTATCCTGACCAGCCAAATGTTTAACCTAATCTTATATATTGAAAAGTTAAAGACAGAAAAGCTCAGTGAGCCATGAAATACACTTTACAACAATGTGCATAGCACTTACCCCATTGGTTTAAAATGATGGAAAAATCTATTTAAAATGTCAGGTGAACATACCATAGGCTGCAGAGATTATTATAAACTCTTAGAGCTGTACATTTTAATCCTATTTTTCTATGCAGGAATTTTAAACATGGGATAAATGATAAAGAAAAAATAGATGGTGAAAATACTTACGCAAATTGCTTTGTGATGCAACTGATTATTTGTCATTAATAATGAAAATAAGATACAAGAAAGTCGGACAATATTATTGCTATATGAGTCGAATCAAATGATATTTGTGTTAGCCTTTGTTAGCTATATAGGTCTCATAGTAAGACAAAATTATTTTAGGTTGATCTTTTGAATGAAAGGAGAGAAGGTGGAACACAATCCTGGGACATCATAAAGGGAAAGAGTTTCATTTATAGATTTGTTACATTAGAATTAAATTTTTCTATATGGAAACCCTGCATTTGATTAATGATAACCCTTTTCAATGCTGGTTATTTCAAGAGCTTCAAAATATCTGTCTTGGATCCAAAACTTGCATAATCCTTTGTACTATTTCATTTCCTTAGAATTCTACGTGGTTTCTGCAAAACAGCTAGGGCAGCTGGGTTCCTGTCTTGAAAGGAATGAGGCCTGGCCAAAAAGAAACCAAGCAAAGGTTTTTACTCATCATTAAAAATTCAATTTCCAGGACTAATATGGAAGAGTTCACTTTTAATTATTCAGAGAGAAGAAAGGCTCCCTACCTCAGATTCTCCCCAATTGGTAGATGACTCGTATTTTCTACTCAAGTCTCATTTTGTCTTGTCCAGAAGAGTCCCAAAATAGTGTGCAAACTGTGGTGCTACCTCATACATCGCAGAAGAAAAGTTAACTGAGTGCCATGTAAGCAGAGCTAGATTGAAAAAGGCCTGCGAAAGCTCATTTTCATCTAGAAGCAGTGACTCAGGGCCCATCCCTTGACTGACGTGGGAGCTGTCACAGGCCTGGACCCAACACCCCTATTAACATCCACTGCCCCATTCATTCTCTGCAACCTCGACTCTGACATCACCACTTCACTGCAAGTTTTCTCTAAGGTCACTGCACAGTCAAGTGAATGGCTTTACCAACATTTTCCTTGAGGATTGCTACATTCAACTCCATTAATCACCCAGTTCTTGAAATTCCTTTCTGCTTATGTGACATTTCATCATTTGTTCCTCTCCTTCATTCTGCTGGTCTTGCTCTACTTTGCTAGGTACTTTTACTTCCCTATATAGTAAACATCTTCCCCAAACCAAGAGCCTTGGTGCTTTGCTCTCTCCTCTCTGAGAATATCAACTGTGTCAAACCTACAAGTCCAACTCTGACTTTCCACCCATCATTAGCTTCTTGTCTCCCACTAATGCTCCAAACTGACAAGGACTGAGCTGCAGTTGGCAAATTCCAAGATGGCTCCCTGTGATTCTTGTTCTTGGTATCTTTTGTGTCATCTGCTCCCCTTCTGTGTGGGCAAAACTTGTGACTTGCTTCTAGCCAACAGAATATAGCAAAAATGAAGGAACTGCCAAAACCGGTTTGGCTCACTGGCTAGAGCGTCGGTCTACGGACTGAAAGGTCCCAGGTTCAATTCCGATCAAGGGCATGTACCTTGGCGGCAGGCACATCCACAATAGGGAGTGTGCAAGAGGCAGCTGATCGATGTTTCTCTCTCATCGATGTTTCTGACTTTCTATCCCTCTCTGTAAAAAAAATCAATAAAATATATTTGTAAAAAAGAAAAAGAAAATAAGCAATAAAAAAGGAAGGAACTGAACAGATATTATTAAGATCCCTAATTAACTGACTGAGTTAATCAAAAGGGAAAACATCCTAGTTGGGCCTGACCTAATCAGGGGAGACCTGTAAAAGGGGGTACAGACCTTCCCTGAAAGAAAAGCCTCTAAGCAAGAAAGACTCTCTTGTTGACCTTCAAGAAGCAAGTGATTCCACTGTGAACTGCTTAGGGAAAGGACAGTCCTGCAATCACAAAGAACCCAATCTGCCAACAATCTGGATGGACCTGGAAGGGGACTCAAGCTCCAGATGAGAACATCAGCCTAATGACACTTTGACTGCAGCAGGTGGGAGCCTGAGCAGAGGACCCAGCTAAGCTGTGCCCAGAAGCCTCACCCACAGAATTTGTGTACTGCTTTCATACAGTATGTTGTGGTAATCTGTTTTGCAGCAATAGAAAACTAATACTCTAACCTCCAACTTCCTTACTATTGTCCTCTCGGGTTTAAAGCTTTAAAGTTACCTGTGACTCCTTCCCTTCATCAGATAGCAAGAGTTGTCTTTTTTTCTTAACCACTATCAATTGAATTAGACTTTATTTTATTCAAACCTCTCCAGACAGTGTCCAGCTCTGGGTATGCAATGATGATGAAATAGGCATGGTACCTGCCTTATGCCTAGTGGATAAAATGAACATTGGACATGTAATTACAAGGTTCTCTGGGAGGGCTCTGCAAGGGAAGAATAAATACAACTGTTTTTTATGAAATCTAGTCCAGCTGGGGGAGGAGGCAGGGAAGGCCTTACTACTTCAAGCCTGAGTTACTGTGCCAGCCTTTTAGTATCTGTACCTGATTCTCACTCCTCTGGGCAGTACACGAAGGGTTACTGGGATTCACTTTTCTCAAAGATATCTTAGAAATATTGGCCTATGTTTGAGGCTTTCAATAACTCTCTATTACCTCATAAATATAATAAGCAAAACAGTAATAAGGGTGTAGCAAATGTCAATTGTCCCTTATCTAACAAAAGCCCAAAGAGGTTTAAAGCTGAAGCCACAGAAGTGGCAAAAACAGGGTTGAACTCCCTGTAAGCTAAATCATATGTTCTTTTTACACTATTGATGGTTATTTGATAATAGAGGCCCAGTGGATGAAATTCGTGCATGGGTATGGGGGTATGTGTATTCCTCAGTCCAGCCTGTACCCTCTCCAATGTGGGACCCCTCAAGGGATGTCTGACTGCCTGTTTAGGCCTGATCCCACAGCAATCAGGCCTAAACAACCAGTTGGACATCCCCCTCATAATCCAAGACTGCTGGCTCCCAACTGCTCGTCTGCCTGCCAGCCTGCCTGCCTGATTGCTTCTAACCGCTTCTGTCTGCCAACCTGACCACCCCTTAACCACTCCCCTGCCAGCCTGATCGATGCCCTAACTGCTCCCCTGCCAGCCTAGTCACCCCTAACTGCCCTCCCCTGTTGGCCTGGTTGTCTCCAACTACCCTCCCTGGCAGGCCTGGTCGCCCCTAACTGCCCTCCCCTGCTGGTCTGGTTTCCCCCAACTGCCCTCCCCTGTAGGCCTGGTCCCCCCACAACTGCCCTCCCCTGCTGGTCATCTTGTGTCCACATGGGGCGGCCATATTGTGTGTTGGAGTGACAGTCAATTTGCACATTACCCTTTTACTAGATAGGATTGTAAAAAAACTTATCTAACCGTGAGTATAAAGTTATAGTCTCCAGAAGAAAAGCACTTAATCCATTTTTGACCTTTATCTCAGGAACATTTTAATTATTCTACATGCTTAAAGATAATCTAAGATCAATATTTGGTTAATAAAGCTAGTGTCACAGCCTAATACAGTGAGGGTCCCATTTACATTTGTGCCTAAATTAGCTACCAAAGAGGAATACAGCATGAGTACCAGGTATTGATTTAACTGATGCTCTGGCCAGCTTCCTTTTACACCGGGCTCTGCTACTGTGCTTTGGGTTTTAACAAGACACAGCTTTCCTTTTCCCCAAAGAACTGCCCTCAGGAACCTCTTCATTGGGAAGGTTGTTGCAACCCTCCACACTTCAGCTAAACTTTTTAGGGGCTGGAACATGGACCCTAAAAACCAGTCCCTTGCCTCCAGATGGGACCAATTGTGAGGTGCTAGAGCTTTTGTGTGAGGTTGGATTGAAGCCAAAGCCTGCTGAGAACACATTCTTGGGTGGCTGTCTTCCCCTGTCCTATCTTGCTTCCTTCTTGCCCTTCCCCCGAGAACAGTTCTGAAATCAATCACTTGCACAATTCCCACCTCAGGCTCTGCTTTTAGGGAACTTATTCCAAAACAATAAACTATGCAATGCATTTCTCATTTGGGTCTGTGAGCCAGCAAAGGGAGCCTCCAGTGTCTGCTAGGAAATCGGCCATGGAGTCTCCCATGGTGTCCACCACCTTCTCCTCTCCCAGTCAGAAGTCCTCACCACTGGCCAGGAAACTGGCTGAATGAACCCCACTGCTGAAGGCGCTCACTCTGAGTTAATGTCTATGCCAAGGATGCTGCTTTTGGCTGTTCCTCAAACTGCTAGTCCTCAAAGTGCCACAGCATCCCTGGCATTCAGCCAAGTTGGTAGAATGGCCTCCACCTTCACTTTCTGGGCATTGGGACATGTAGGCTCCACAGCAGCTCTGCTTGTGCCTGAAAATTCAGGAGTTCTGATTTCTGGTCTTTATTTTTCTAATCCTGAGAGATTAAGCTCATTTCTAAGGGCAGGTGGCACAGCTGATTGGAAAAGCTGACATCATCCCTTTAAAATCTTGCATCCCTATGCCCCTAACCAAATATATCCTTACTGTTCTGGCCAAAAGGCAAGGCCCTGTGGCATGCATGAGTGTGCAGGGAGGGAGGGCAGTTTACACTAGCATCTCTGGCATCCGGTTCAAACATGTTTGGTTTTTCTGTGTGTGTGTGTGTGTGTGTGTGTTTGTGTGTGTTTAATTTAGCTTTTATTTTAAGCCTATATCAAGAAAACTTACTTCCTGAAACTATTTTGGATAGAGACTTTCTGTAAAGAAGTGAGAGAAACTGTTTTTTAAGAAATTCTTCTTTCAATGAAATCTTCCCATTCAGGAGAATATGGGTGAACCTAGAGGGTATTAGGCTAAGTGAAATAAGTCAGAGAAATACAAATACCATATGATTTCACTTATATGTGGACCCTAAAGAACAATATAAACAAAACAGAAACAGACTCATAGTTGCAGAGAACAGACTGAAGGCTGCCAGATGGGAGAAGGCTTGGGGACTGGATGAGAAAAGTGAAGGCATTAAGAAGTACAAATTAGTAGTTACAAAATAGTCATGGGGATGTAAAGTTCAGCATAGGGAATATAGTAAATAATATTGTAATAACTATGTATGGTGTCAGGTGGGTATGAGAATTAATGGGTGTATCACTTTATAAATTATATAAATGTCAAACCACTATGTTGTACGTCAGAAACTAATCCTATCTAATAAAAGAGTAATATGCAAATTGACTGTACCTTTGCCACACCCACCAGCCAATCAGGAGTGGTATGCAAATTAACACCCAACCAAGATAGCTGGTGTCCAAGGCTGGGAACAGCCTCAGCCAGAGGCTTTTTCCGGCCTTGGGCAGGCCGGGGCTGGGGCCGAGCCAGCGATCGGCCCCATCGCAGGGCGATTGCTGGGTGCCCAAGGCCTAAAGCCTCTGGTCAGTAGGACATCCCCTGAGGACTCCCAGTATGTGACAGGGGGCAGGTTTGACTGAGGGACCACCCATCCCCAATGTACAAACTTCGTACACCGGGCCCCTAGTATAAAATAATATTGAATATAAAAATTATTTTATCAGGAAAGAAAGTAGAGATAAAGATACTCTTAGAAATTAAAAAAACTTCTTTCAAAAAAGTTATTTAAATGTGCTTAAATATACATAGAAGACACGTTCAAAGTATAATTCTTCTAGGTTTTGCAAAGTTTGTTCAGTTTTAACTGAGGAATTCTAGAATAAAATCCAAGGGTCTTCTATTTCTCTTTCTTAGAGTTTTAATGTTTATAATGTTATTTTCCCTAATATTTCATTATAAACATGTTCAAGCATAAAGCAAAGTTGAAAGACATCTCTTTACCTATACTCTAGATTTTACAGTGAACATTTTTCTATACTTGTTTCATCATTTATCTATATATCTATCTATTCCTCTGTCAATCCATCTTCAATCTGTGATGGCATTGTAATTACTTTTGGAAGACATTTTATATTTTGATTTAAAACAAAAAAGTCTAAGTGAAAATAAACTCTACCACATATCATCTACTCAACAATAAAACTATTAGAAGCATAATCTATTATGGTCTTAAGAAGCTGTACTTGACAGAGTGATCTGGCAAAGGTATCTTAAATTATCTTAAAATCTCAGGTTCTGGGTAAATATTGCTTTAAAGCCATGGGTAATTCAGTCATGAAATAAATTGCATGGAAAGTTGAGCAGCATGCCAGGTAAAGGTTTAAGTAATAATTCTCTAAAGCCCTGGTTTGTTCAATCATCAATGTAGAACACTATTTTTATTTAATCAGGAGGTAAATGTGCCTATTCATTTGCACTTGTGTATGAAGTCAGAAAGTGAACTGCACTTATAATATTAATGCACTAAATGAAATCATATATTTTAACACAATGATTTACAAAGATATGAATCACTTCTCTAACATTTTATGATCTAATCATCAAAAAAGTGTTAAATTAGGAGCAATATACACTGCTCTGTGATGTCATTTTTGATAGGGCTCCAAGAAAATACCCAGAGTTTGATTTATCAAAAAGCAGCAATACAAAAGTAAAATTTGATCATCTCAGTATACCCAAAGTAGTTTTATCATTTCAAATAAAACAACCAGATAGTTGACTCAAAAAAAGATTTGGCTGATTTATTGCCTAAAATTACTAGTTCCTTGAGAATACTACAGGAGGATGGAATGGTGATGAAAACTAAATCCCTCCATAAAAACAGAGCAAGTAGACAACAAAACTGCAAATCTGTGGACTACATTTACACCCAAACTTGGTGACAAGTTATCTCTATGGACCCCGAAATATAAATGGGTGGGAACAAACCAACAACAACCATAAAATCTGCTCTGGGAAGCACAGAGAAGCTACAGATATCTGCCAGATGAGAATAGATCTCAAAATTGTCTACCAGAATTCATTGAAAGCATAACAGGTCAATTAAAAGGGTTTACCTAAGGAGCCTACTTGGCACTTCTGCATGAGCTAGGAGAGGGAAGACAACTCTTGTGGGGCCCCACCCCTGAGCTGAGGGAGATGAGATCTGATGGATACAGCTTCCCTTTTTATCCCCCCGCAGACAGTTCTGAGGCACATTTTATAAGACTCTCCAGGGTCTTGTGAATCACGCATTGGTTCCACCAATTGCCTACAGCCACGGCCAACTACACAACACGACCTGTGTTGGGTTTCTCTCCTTCTCTGTGATCTCTTACTTTACCTCCCTGGAATCTTTCCCTAAATAAAACATCTACATACAAGTCTTTGTCTCAGGCTCTGCTTTTGGGAGAATCAGTATTCAAGAGAGAAAAAGGATTCAATTGTGTTGAATTCTGCCAAGAGGTTAAGGGCCCACAGGTTTGTGGCAGATGGGATTCCTGGGGACCCCAACAAGAGCAGTTTCAGAGGAGTGATGGGGCAGAAGATGGATAGGGGAGGCAGGAGACAGTGAACTGTAGGTGCCTTCTCAAGGTTCCAAATCCTGTGGATCCTTGACCTCTCAGCAGCATCAACACAGTTGACTACTTTCTTCTTTTTGCCAGTGACTGGGGAGAAGAGAAAGGGGGCAAGAGCTAGAGTGGTATGAAGAGTCAAGAAAAGGCTTTAAAAAAAAAAAAAAAGCGGCAGTAGCCCACGGGATGATGGAAATGTCCAGCAGAGAAGAAAAAACTCCTGCAAGAGAGAGGAGAAAGCTGAGAATGAGAGGGGGCAGGATCTCAAGCTCAAGTGTCAAGGTTTGGCCTTTCATTCCTAGAAGCAGAAGGCAGGCAGAATATAGACAGGAATGGAGGTGGGTAAGTTTGAAGGTTTATAGTGGAGAAATAAAGCAATTCATATTTGGTTGGTTTATTTTCTCAGTGAATTATGTTGTCAGGTCAAAAGCTGAGGAGAGCAGGTTTGAGAAAAGAAAAGTGAAATAATTTTGGAAACCGAGAACACAAACATATTAGACAAGGATTGCTGAGTTGTACTGAGAGCCCATTTATTTATTTCACCGAAAAGATTGCTAACTCATTTCTATCCTATTTTCTGGGCAGATGGCTTTTTAAGGTCCAGGGTTATACCTGGCTACAGTTTATTTCTAAAAACTATTTTTTATCAACATGATGGAGTTGAAAAGAAGATTAAAAGGAAGAAGGACAAGATAGAGATCTAGCCTCTGAAATCAAAAGCAAGGGGGTAGTGAAGGCCAGTGGCAGTAAAGGCCGGCCGAAGGACGACTGCTCCAGGGAGAGTATGTCCAAGGGGAACATTTAATTTGAGTCACACAACTGGCTCAAGGTTATCACTGTCCATCAAAAAACTACTACTGCAAATGCACAGATGATTTTTCAGAAACACAACACTTTAGAATATACATTTTCCTCCAAACAATGCATTAAACAGAATGATACAGTTTCCCTAACTTTCCCCTTAAAAAAATAAAAGTTGTATGAATTTATTACAGAGGTGGAGGTGAGACTTATTAAATAGCTGTAGGCTTCCAAAACTATGAGCCTAAATTGAGAAGTTAATAAGCACCACGCTGAGCAGTGACATCATTGTTTCCCTAGTTACCCAATGTAGAGGCAGAAATGAATAAACTAGATATAAATGCAATATCTAATAGGGTGGAAGCATTAGAATGTTTTATGGCCATGAGGTTGGTAAGCCTTGTAACTCAAAATGTGGTCACTCAAAACATGTACCAAAAAATGTCATGGGGCCTGTCAACTCATTGCTTATGGCATTGGTAAAGTATGTTCTATATTCACTTGGCGGATGCTAAATATAGCTGGTTCGTTGGCTATACCTAAAATCCTAATTTAGAGCTTTGTGGATATGTCAACACAAAAACATACTCATATTTTGTATTTTACACAGAGTTAGCAGAAAACAAGTATCTAGTAAATATCACAAGACTTAAAAGTATATATGTGCTTGTTTATATAATAAGCATGGTTCCTTCCTTTTAGTTAAATGACACCTTCTTCCCAGACTTTACTCAAGAAAACTGAAACAATCTTTTGCCTACCTTGATATGAAACTTTTCCTTTGAGCTTATCATAATATGTAACAACCAAACAGTCCTTTTTTAAAGGTGATTATCATTAACAGTCATCTTAATTGCTTTTTGGAGTAACTCTAATGAGTACCTTAGAATGATTATTTCCATTTTAGTGTTGGCAAAACTAAAATACAGAATGATTAAAATTCTGTGCAAACTTTTTGTTTCAGTGGCCAAAGAAGACAGCTTCTAAATGGTGCTTTATCCACACATCTAGGATCTCGACAGTTGTATTTGAATGCCAAACCTGAAATACAGTAACTAAAAGATGAAACACATTGTCTGTGGCTAACAGACACAATGCCAAAAATTCGGCCTAGGTAACTACTAAACATGCCTGAACAAAAGTACAGTTTCCATCAGAAGTGTAGAACAGGATTTTTTTTCTTTGCAGTTTTACAGTAATCCTTTTTTTCAGTATTTAACAATTTCACACCATTTTAACAATAATTTTTCTAGATTTCTGTTTATCAAATAATAAGTTTTCAATTACTTGTATGGAACGTTTTCCTTTTAATAAGAACAATATCTTGGCTGTTTTTTGTTTTTAAGCTCATCATCTACACTAATAAAAGAGAAATATGCAAATTGACCATACCTCTGTGACACACACAAATCAGGAGTGACTATACAAATTAACCCACCATCTTTGTTGGGTTAATTTGCATGCACAGGCATAGAGCGAAGACTGAAGACAACAACTGAAGACTGAAGACCGAAGACTGAAGAGAATGGCTTCTCCGCTGCGGCCGGAGTAAAGGCCTGCGTCCCGAGTGCCAGAGGAAAACCAGCCCCGGCAGCCAAGGAAAGGAAGGCCTATTGCACGAATCTTCATGCAACAGGACTCTAGTTCCCAAATAAAAGTCTAACCTCTTTCCAGAATTTTAGGGCTGAGCACTATAGCCATTGATGTAATGAGAATCCATGCACATGAACAGCACATACTTTTTTTTTTAGCGTTCTAAAGAAAATTAAAAGCAGGCACAGTATGTTTTTGCAATGTGGAAATGGCAAAGAATTGGCTGAAAAATCAATTGATATAATAGATCAACTTATAGGATAATTTCCTGCCAAAAATATCTTTCAGGAATGAGAGTTTCCATTATTTTCTCTTATGCTTTTTTAATTAGCCCTGATAACTCCTTTTTATCTTTTTAATTTTTAAAAAAAATATATTTTATTGATTTTTTACAGAGCAGAAGGGAGAGGGATAGAAAGTCAGAAACATCGATGTGAGAGAAACATCGATCAGCTGCCTCTTGCACGCCCCCTACTGGGGATGTGCCCGCAGCCAAGGTACATGCCCTTGACCAGAATCGAACCCAGGACCCTTCAGTCCGCAGTCCGACGCTCTATCCACTGAGCCAAACCGGTCTAGGCTCCTTTTTATCTTTTTAAACTTTATTTTTTATCAGTTGCAAATTTTATCAATAGTTTAAAGAATCAAAGAGCTATAAAAACTTGTAACAAATATCAACTTGATTTGTACTTCCAATACCGCCACCATACATTCAAGCAACCATTTTGAATTCTTGTAGCAGATTCTTTTTACTTTATTATTTCTAAGAAATATGATTATTTGTGACTTTTTAATAGTAGGCATTATCTATAAATTTCCCAGATTAGAAGAGGAGGGTTTAGTTATCTTTTACTTCCTGCTCCTCCACACATATACACACTTTTCATTCCTAAATTAAATGCTATCTGTCTGTACCACATAATATACATGATTTTATTTCCTTTCCTACCTAACTTATTTTCTCAAAATAGAACCTGAGGTACACAAATATGGATTAATTATAATTCACGACAGATACTTATCACTGTCTGGGTATGGCCCTCTTTTATTTACTTAATTGGCTGTTTTTAAACAGTGCAATCAGCGCCCGTGGACTGACACCTGAGAGCTAGAGCCTTAAAAATAACTTACCATCTTCTCCCCCCACAGTCAACCCACCTTCCAGCTACCATTTATTTGATTTAATCATAGTCCTGAATCTTGTGTTTGTCAGTCCTTTGCTTTTATTTTTATATAACTTCATTGCATCTATATGTATTCCTACATATAAACAGAGCCAGTAGATAAAAAGTAAATTTTGGGAGTTCATTTTAATGACAAACTTTGTAATTAGGACCAATCCTTTCACTAAAAACAAACTGAAATACTAGAGAAAATAAATTTCATATAAAGTACATCGTGCTGTATATATTTGAGATTTAATTTTCCACTTATGATAAAATTACTCAAGTTCATCTAGACATTTTATCCACCTGTCACTTAAGTAAATCTGGTTTTCTGGATTGGTGTTCTGATTTTACATTTTTTCTCCTACTTCATCTTCACCTTTTTATTTTATAAACTTTCTGGGATAATTTCTAAATTCAACCTTCAGTATCTATCTTCTAATTCATCTAAACACCCTTAATGTCCATTATCATAACTTTCATTTCCAAAAGTTTGTCTCTTTGCTCTCTGAATGTTTTATTTTTAACATAGCACCATGCTCTTTTATGAATGTAAAAGCATCTCTCATTTTCTGAACATCTCAGTTGTACTGGCTGTTTGCTCAAACCACAAGTTGTCCACTGAAAGTTGATTAGAAACTGCACAGTTCATGTGGCTTGTTGACTGTAGTCTTCATTGTAGGGCCATTTAGCTGGGCCTATTTTCTTGGGAGATTCCCAGAGAAGAGTTCTATTTTTCTGCCAGGTGCATGTTTGTTGACAGCCAACAGTCCGGGAGTTGAGAAAGGAAGGGGCTGTTGCTGTGCCAAGTGGGAAAGGAACAAAGAATAATGGCTTCATTAACACACAGTTGGTGAAGCCTTAACCCCCACCTTCACCTTCACCTTCCAGAGATACCTGGGTCTTGGGGGTTTTGCAAAGTAAATTGCATTCCCATGAGTTCTCCTCACTGACAGTTTTAGGATTGCTTTTCTCTAGTCTATTAAGTCAGTTCCTATATGTTTTTCAGCTTCCAAAATTTTGAGACTATTGTCCTCCTTCTCCCTTTTGTTTTAGGTTTGTGCCTTTAACTGGAAATTCGACTTAAGCTTTTTAAAGGATTGCCAAATAAATTTAACAAGCATGTATTGAGTACCTATCATGTGCCAAGTTCACAGATCCATCCCAACATTAATGGGTTGGTGAGCTTTGGGCTTTATTAAGTGCTGAACTGGAATGATAGATGCTTCTCAAGTCTTTATTGTTCTCCTGGTAACCACTGGGCTACTTTCTCCAGTTCTGAGGTTCCTTGTTTATTCTTTTCTCTCTAGGGTGCCATTAATTCTTTTCTTCATCTTTTATTGACTGAAAACATCTTTTCTCATCTTAAATATCCTTTTAGATTTAAGTGCATAAAGTATTTCTGAGTGTGTGTATTCTTTCCACATAAACATGTCTCCTTTACCAATGTGGAATAAATAAAGATAATTTTAAACTCTGTCTAGTAAGAAAAACTACCTCCAATTAGTATTCTAGCTAAAAATGGCTCATCTTCCCCGCTATTGGGCTGTGCCAGACCCTTCCTGTGTCATAGACCTGGTAATAGTGACTCAGAGCTATTACAGTTAATCACTTAATATATTAAAAGGTTATTATTTACTACAGCTCACCACATACTAAGAATTTTCATATGTGTTTGGAGTATTGCTTTCTGGCGGCATAATGTCTGAATTTCAACTCCACCAGTTATTAGCTACATGACTTTGTATGAATTACTTTTTTGAGCTTCATTTTCTCATCTGTAAAAAAGAGCCATATAATGGCACCTCTTTCGAATCACACTTTTTGATTCTGCAAAATAAATATAATATTATCTCCTCCAAAAAACCATTTTAAAGATTAGATGACAATTTATATTGTCTTTAGCATAGCACTGGGTGCATAATAGGCATCATGTGCTATTTATTATCATTCTTATAATTATTTCCATCCACATCCTATTTAATAGATTAGGAAATAAAAGTTCAAAGAAATTCATTTAATTTGTCCATGGCTGCAGAATTAGTTAACAGCAGAGCTGGAATGCCAATGCTGGCAATTCTGATAATACACCTTTTTGTAGAGTGTCAATATAGCCTATGTCCACTTTAAAATGTGGTTATTTTTAGTCTTATTAAGTATTTATTAATTGCCAATTATGTCCAAGACAACATGGGGTTCAAGTGGAAATAAAATGGACCCAGTTGGCAGGAACAACTTCACAAACGAATGATAGGAGAAAGTGGGGAGGTGTCCACGCAATGGAGCAGTCTGGCGCAGGTGTGGATGAGGAGGGCATCCATGGAGGTTAGGTCTGGAAGATAAGGGGCAGCTGCAGTCCTGGGCAGGATGTCAGAGCCCAAGTGGGATAAAAAGGGCATTTGCATGTGGAAAAGGGCAGCATGAAAAAGGGAGGTTGATTATTACATATAGAGAAATAAATCAAATAAGTAAATATTCAAGATAATGGAAGAGAGATTTCTCATTGTCAGAGAAGAGAATTACAAATATGGAAAAGAATAAAACTAAAATTGACTTGGTGGTGTTGGGTTAAAATTGAGGAACAAACTGTGTATCTGTTTAAGAAATAGTAGTTTATAACGTACCCATAAGAAAAATTCTGAGCCGACATAGCTTCAGAGTAAAATTTTCCAAACATTTAATGGAGAAATAATGACAATTCTATTCAAACTCTTCCAAAAGATAGAGGAAATACTCCCCAACTCATTTTATGAGGCTAGCATTACAGCAGTAACAAAAATCAGACAAAGATATTATAACAAGAGAAAATTATAAACTAATACATTTCATGTACATAGCTGGAAAAATTCTAAACAAAATTTTAACAAATAAAACCAACAATATTCTAAAAGGATAGTCATCATAACCAAGTGGGATTTATCCCAGAAATACAGGCACGGAGAGTTGGCTTACATTAGAAAATCAATCAATTAAACTCATTATGTAAACAAACCAAAAAGGAAAAACCTATGATCATCTCAACAGATGCAGAAAAGACATTTGATAAGATCCAATTGAGATTCTGCTACTACCTTGTCAAGGGAGGCCTCTGTTGAGAATCACAGCTTTACAGGGAGTAACTTCTATTTTTGAAGACACACAAAAGTGGGACTCCAGGGCCATTCTTGCTTCATGCTGCAAGTATACATTCTCACTCTCATTTACCTCTCATGTAAATACATTATGTTATAGTTTAAGTTTAACTCAGTGTTTCACAAATTCTGTTCCTTAAAATACTACCATCCTTCAAAATATAAGGCTCCTCTTGTATCCTCAAGATGAGCATTAACATATTAAAAGTTCTAACTCCAGGGGAAAAAACATATCCAAGATTTTATCTTCCATGTGAATTTTAAACATAGCTGTCCTAACAGGGTGAGTTAATCTATATTTGCTATGAAAGCATTTTATTTTGACCTACCCATCTATTATTGCTTACATAATGAATAATATTTATAGGGGTTCCAAAAACAGCATGGGTAGAGCAGTCTGGGGCAACCTCATGGAAGGGTAGCAGTTCTTGACTCTGGCTTGCTGCTGGTAGTCTTCTTTAAACACCACTTTTATTATGTCACTCTTTGGATTGAATACCTTCCTATTCATGCCAGCTCTCTACCACCAACATGGAAACTGGCACATTTTCTTAGCTACTATTCCACTTCTTTAATATCTAAATTTTAACTTCATAACAGACTCTAAAATGTTTCCCCCCAAGGAGAAAACCAAGATGGAAGCAGAGGTTAAACACCTGAACTGCTGCTGTTATGCCCAGATTTCATGATCCCCAAAGACCACCAGGGAGCCGATTCCAATGCAATAACATAGAGTCTTTATTACAAGCCCAGGCTTGGCCCCCTGCCCTCACCATCGCAGCGGCAGGATGTAAAGGAGGGGAAATATCCAACAACATGGCGATTTTATAGGAAGGTGGGGCCATATGTGAACCACTGAGTTGGTCGATTCCAATTGGTTGGGTGAGGGCTGGGGCTAGTGACACAAATAATCCCTAACGCACGTGACCTGTCCTGTCCTTTGCTCTTAATTGGAGCTCAAGCACACAGTCTTTCACGATTGGCTAACTCAAAGGGAGGGGTTGGTCTTTGTGATTTCAAGATGGCAGCCCCCAGGTAAGTTTACATATCACGTGGCCTACATGGTGGCTGCCGAGTCACACAGTCCAAAATGGCAGCTGTCTTTGCAGTCCCGCTCTGCCCTTTCACTGCCTCACACACCCATTTCAAAATTACAACTAAAAGACAAAACAGACATCATCCAGAACCACAGGAAGGCTGGCTGAATAGAAATTCTACAACTAGAAGGGAAGAGAAAAGCACACTGAGACTCACAGGAGCTGTGGAAATAAAGTGCAGAGGTACGGAAGCGCATGCACGTGGGCAGGGAGGGTTGGCAACTGAGTATGTGCCTGTCTTTTTCAAGCAGGTGGGAGACAAATCTCCCAACTGCCCTAAACTCCAGTTCCAGGTGAGACTCTGGGGATCCAGACTCACACGGGGAGAAACTGGACTGTCTGGCACCAGGAGAAACTCAAGGGCGGGCTTTCTCTCAGAGGTGCATGAAATGATTACTGCGGGACACTGAGACTCAAGGGCCTCTTAGGGCAGGGCTGATGGGAAGCTATTGCTGTTTGCTCCACCGTGAGACTCCACCCAATCCAAGCTGAGTGCAGAGGCTTTTGCATATGAATGGTCTGATCCTTTGAATTCTAAACTTATCAAACAAACTGCAGCTGAGTCAGTGAGACCCAGAACATCCAAAACAAGGCCCAAGGCCCTGCAGCAGCTTTCGCTACTTCACAGCTGGGCCTCAGCTGGGCACCTTCAAACCCCAAACAAAGAAGAAAAACCTGCAGATCTCTCTGTAGCTGCTGCTGAGTGGCCTCAGGCAGAGGCTAAATTAGCACCTCCTTGGAGATCCAAGAGCCAGTGTACTCAAGTGTCAGAGTAGGACCATCCAGATTACAACTTCTCAGATCCATAAGGAACATACTCAGGGAGCAGGCTCAGTGAGCACCAACCCCTCCCTGAAGCAAGTCTTATCTCATAGGGTGTCTCCAGCACAGAAGTTCTCCCATCGTAAACACAACTGATCCTCACAGCAAATGGGTCTGGAGTTTAATTCCTCCCAGTGATACTAACAACAATCAAGGCTTAACTACAATAAGACTGTGCACACAGCCCACAAAGGGGTGCACCAAGGTAATTGGGTAGGCTGAACCACTGGGCCCTATAGGACACCTGGCACACAAAGCCTCTCTATCAACACAGGGAAGCAGCCAAAATGCAGAGATAAAGAAACAGATCACAAATGAAAGAAATGAAGGAAAGCAAACTACTGGATATAGAGTTCAAAATCATGGTTAAAAGGTTTTTCAAGAATTTTCTAGAAACCTCAGATAAATTTAGTGAGACCCTCAAGGATATGAAAAAGAACCAACTAGAAATTAAACATACACTGACTGAAATAAAGAATAATATACAAAGATCCAATAGCAGACTGGAGGATCACAAGAATCAAGTTAAAGAATCGAAATACAAAGAAGCAAAAAACACCCAACCAGAAAAGAAAAAAGAATCCAAGAATATGAAGATAGTGTAAGGAGCCTCTGGGACAACTTCAAGTGTACCAACATCAGAATTATGGGGTTGCCAGAAGAAGAGAAAGAGCAAGATACTTAAAACCTATTTGAAGAAATAATGACAAATCCAGGAAGCACAGAGAACCACAAACAAAAGGAATCCAAAGAGGACCATACCAAGACACATCATAATTAAAATGCCAAGAGCAAAAGACAAAGAGAGAATATTAAAAGCAGCAAGAGAAAAACAGTTAGTTACCTACAAGGGAGTACCCATACGATTGTCTGCTGACTTCTCAACAGAAACTATGCAGGCCAGAAAGGAGTGGCAAGAAATATTCAAAGTGATGAATAGCAAGAACCTACAACCAAGATTACTCTACTGAGCAAAGCTATCATTCAGAATTGAAGGGCAGATAAAGAGCTTCACAGATAAGAGAAAGCTAAAGGAGTTCATCACTGCCAAACCAGTTTCATATGAAATGCTGAAAAGGTGCTCTTTAAGAAGAGGAAGAAGAAGAAAAAGGTAAAGATAAAATTATGAACAACAAATACATACCTATCAGTAAGTAAATATAAAAATCAAGTGAATAAAAAATCTGATGAACAGAATAAACTGATGAACTTAATAGAATCAGGGGCACAGAAAGGGAGTGAGCTGACAATTCTCAGGGGGAAAAGGGTGTGGGGGTGCAGGAAGAGACTGGATGAGGACAGTGGGGGGAGGTAAGGGCAGAGGGTGGGGTTGGAACCAGTTGGAGGGGAAGTATGGGGGGGGGAGGAGGAACAATTGTAATAAAGATTTATTTAAAAAAATAAAATAAAATGTTTTTCCCCAAGATTTATAAAAACTGTAAGCTGTCAAGAAAATATTTCAAAATCTCAAAGATATCAGTTGAAAAGATACTTTCATTGGACTTATAGAAGCATTTTAAGGGGGCTTCTCTCCAAATACCAAGAGAAAGCTGTGCAGGAAAAAGAAATTTCTATGGTGTTTGCTAACTGCTATGGTCTGAATGGTGTTTCTCCCCACCTCGCATCCACCTCCCCCCAAAATTTCATAGTTTGAAATCTTTTTTTAATTCTCACCTGAAACTATTTTTCCATTGATTTTTTTTTTTTTTAAGGAGAGAGTGGAAGAGAGAGGGAAAGACAGAGAGAAATATCCATGTGAGAGAAACACATAGATAGGCTGCCTCCTGCACAGGCCCTGACCAGGGCTTGGGCTGGGGAGGAGCCTATAACCAAGGTACGTGCCCTTGATCCCTTGCGGGAATCAAACCCGGACGCTTTGATCTGCAGGCCGAGGTTCTGTCCAATGAGCCAAATCAGATAAGGTCATAGTTTGAAATGTAAACCCCTAAGGTAATGTTATTAAGAGGTGAAGCTTTAGGGAGGTAATTAGGTCAGGAGGGTGGAGCCTCATGAATGGGATTACTGCCCATGTGAGAGGGACAGCTTTCCACCACGGAGATTATAGCAAAAAGAAAGCTGTCTATGAACCAGGAAGCAGGCCCTCACTAGACACTGAATCTGCCAGAGCCTTGATCTTGGACTCCTCAGTCTCCCAGAACTGTAAGAAATAATTTCTGCTGTTTTGAACCACCCAGATTATGGCAATTTTTTATAGTAGCCCAAACAGATGAAGACACGAATACAGTGTTTCTTTCTATAAGCATGGAAAAAACATGGAAGGGAACTATCCTGTGAGTGGTAAGTCTATAAAGAAGCTGGGCATCAAGTCATAAACTGGCCACAGAAAAACAGTTGGAACCCAGCAGAGCATCTCCCTCTAGTGTGGCCAGGGGATTCATAACTTATTCTTTGTACAAAGTACTGCACGTCTTGGAAGCAAATAGTTTAAATAAGGTAGTAATATATTTAAGGGCATCTTTTGAAAGTTACAATCCCCAAGGAAGACAAATCATATGAATCTTTTCAGTGCAAAAAAGAATTCAAAGACATCCATCCCAGCAAAGGAGCAAAACCAATTGTGCATGGGTACGGTGCTGAATTTACAAGAAACAGTGTTCTGGGCCAGCCTGATTCTGGATAAGTAATTGTTTAATTAAAATGCTTTTTCCTCAGCACTTGAAATAGTTCTTGAGTGAGCTGTGAAGTGTTCTTGTTAGCTGCATTAGGCCAATGGTCATTTTATGTAAACAGGAACAAGACTTCAGATAACCCAGAATACTGTGACAAACAGTTCGATTTTGCTCAAGTTTCAGAATGAAGCTCATATAAACAGGATGACACTGGATCAATATACCATGATCTGGCCCTACCTGGTCCAGCCTTAAAATGCAGATGCTTTAAAGTACCAGGTCACCAAAAGTGATAAACTTGCCTCATAGTGTATTTTCTATTTTGTCTTTCATTTCAAAAGGCAAACAAAAGACCCAACTTATAACTTGAAAAGACTCCAGGAATACACAAATATTAGCTGTACTTAGGACATGTAAGAATAAGGTTAAAAAAATTATGGGGAAGACAGATTATTACATTGGCCCATCCAAGCTAGTATTTTCTACCTGTCAGGAAAGAGGCTTTCAAAACAGAAAAATAAGCTGATCACCCCTGCCCCCTTTTAAGAACCTGCTCTCGGAAATCAGACCCTTTTGCACAAATAACTTCACTCCAGAGTATACTTATTGAGGGAATGCACGTTTAGTGGGGACTTAACGTATTTCCAGCATTGCCATGGTCTTTGTGAAGAACGTGAAAGAAATGTAAGATCCACTCTCCACCCTCTAAGGACATTTCATTTTGGTAATTTTAGAATTCTAGAAATAATGCCAAAGGTAGTTTCAAAACAAAAGTATTTTGTTTTCCTGATAAAAAAAAAATAACTGTAGACCTGAGTCTTAGGCAAAGTTACAATCCCGGACATTCTATTTCTTTATTCCTCTGGTTGGAAATGGTCATCTTTATGTCTAGAGAGCACCACCACTTCAGAATAACACACACAGTGGTTGTTTCCTTCTTCAGATTCCTGGCTCACTAACTGTGTGTGAGGGAAAAGGCAGTTTCACGTGCTGTCCTATCATGTGCACCAAAAGACAGCCTAAGAATAGTCCTAGCAACAGCACATGTGATAGGTGCAAACTGTAAAAAACCCAGGTGTCTAACACAGCCGCATGGATGAATAAACGGTGGTAGATTTATACAACAGAATACTACAGAACTATGAAACTGAACAAACCACGGCTACATCCACAATGTGGATAACAGATGGAAGAAACAAGACTAAAAAGAGGGCAATTATGATTCCATTTATATGGAGTTGCCAAACAGACAACCCTGAACTATATGGATATTTCTGGTGTATACGGTACACACTTAGGTGGTAAGACGGAAAGCAAGGAAACCAATACCTAAAGAGTGAGGCTAGAGCATACTGAAGAAAGGGGGACAAGCAGGGTGTATTTGGGAAGAGATCCATTAGGCTTCTGACACACACTGGCCAAAGTCTTTTTCTTGTCTGTTTGTTTGTTTAACGAGGGTGGCAGTCACAAAGGGGGTTAACTCTTACAATCATTTGTAAAATGTATGCTATGTTATCCCTTTTTTAAGCACATAATAAGTAAAAATAAGCACATAATAAGTAATAGTAAAACACATCTAAAAACCCAAGGATTGCTATGCTATATATTAAATGCACACATACGTGTGTGTGTGTGTATAACACACACACTAAACCTTACTGGCTTTAAGGGAAAAAGAGAGAAGAATGATGCTATATTAGAATCTTGTTTCCCTACTCTTCTGTTGAGCACATAGTAAGAGTTCAAATGTATTTTTTTTAATGAAAGAAATAAAGATTTAAAAGTACACTAAAATGTACTATTCCCTACGATGAACATTATGTGGCTTTTGGCTGATGGTGGAATGGCATGGTATATAGTCTTAGTCTCTCCTTTGTCTATTGACACATGTTGTTGATGCAACTATGCAAAAGCAGCACCTGAGAAACATGTGCATCTTCCTGTCCTTACAGCTGTGACACAGAAGCAGCTGTCCTTTGATCTTCTACCTAATGTCCTGCCCCTGAGTTTCCTGCTCCCACCAGTAATGTTGATTCTAATCTTAGAAAATATCTGTTTATTTGAAAAAACAAACAAAAATCACAACCCTAAACTAATCTAGCTGTGCCCACCAATAATATATATTATCTGACTTAAGTTAAGCCTTCATCAGCCTATTTTTCTCCATGCTCCTGAATTGGGTACTAGGTTACCGTGTTACCCTTCCATCTGTTCTGGATGAGACCTACAACATCTAAAAACTGGTGATACAATAGCCTTGGAGCATCTTTCACAGCAATGATCCCAATACAAACTTTGGTAACAGACTGACAATATCAAACTGATGCAATCACACAATAGAGAAACCGGTTTTACCAACTGCCCACCTCTACACTCCAGAATAGATTTACTAAAAGGAGCACAGAAAAATCTGTACAATGACTTTATTCTTCCCCTCTGTGATTATCATTATTCTATGGCTCCTGGGTAGGTCAAAAGCAATTTCATATTTAAGAATGCCTGAATCTGATGTGTGCTCTTAGAAGTTAAATTTCATTTTTCAAAATCAATACCACAAAGTAATGTTCTGGTGGGAAGAATGTAGAGGGCAATACAGTTCACTCCTGGGTCTTTCAAAGGTTTATCCACGGCACAGCTTATTTCAAGCAAACCTTGATCCGAAGCTTGGTAAAATAACCAGCAACACAGCTTAGGTCACATGTGGTCACACTCTGTCTATTTCATCTAACATCCAGAATCAAGGCCTTAAAGGCAACATTTTTATTTGCCCCTCTTTATCCTGGCAAAGATAAACAATGAAAGAAAATGGGCATCTCTTTTTAAGGTGGTGCTTTATTTCATCCTGAATTAATACTTCCTCTAATTGCTGGTTCTAAAAAAAGGTGACTAGGAATAAATTCTGAATGGAGGAAAGGAAAAAGACAGATATATAGAACAATCTTATAATGAAGTTGCATTATTCTACCTAGGTAATATCCATGATATAGCCCATCTTTTGACTCAAAGGATATTTCCCCAAATTCTATAACCATATACACTTAAGAACATAACGAAATTATAGACTACAATTTTGTTCCCCAACAATACTGTTATAAATGGGGTGACAGTGAATTATAATTTCCCAAAATATCACTTTCATTCAAATACAAATTCTAAGATTATTTCACAATAAAATCTCATTTCAGTGGGATTAGTTACCATTTGGCTTATATATACCAGGGTTGCCTCACTTATCCTATCTAATAAAAGTGTACTATGCAAATTTGACCATACCTCGCCACACCCACAAGCCACGTCCACCAGCCACACCCACCAGCCACACTCACCAGCCAATCAGGAGCAAATTATTCAAATAAACCCCAACCAAGATGGCTGCCGCTACTTAGAGCAGGAGGAAGGCTTGAGTTTCCCCGGCAACAGAGAAAGCCAAGCTTTCTGCCTGCTGTTGCCTGCCTACGCCTCCACTCAATGCTACAAAGTTTCAATTATAAAAGATACATAAATGGCGGCAGCCACTGAGCTGGAAAGAACAGAGGCTTGGGTTTCCCTGGCAACAGAGGAAGCTAAGCTTTCAGCCTGCTATTGTTGGCCTAGGCTTCCCCTCTAGGCTACAATGTTTCAAACAGAAATGGCCACTGCCACAGAGGGAGCAGAAGTCTTGGCTTTGCTCCAGGCTACAAAGTTTCAATTGTAGACCTAGATTAATCCGATAACAGGGCCTCCGCTTGGGTTGCTGGGGGACGTGGCCAGGCTGCAAACCTCCACAGGCCCCTCGCCCAGGCCCCTCCTCACCACAAGGGAACACCCACCCTGATCTGGGACACTCTACAGGGCAAACCAGCTGGCCCTCACCCATGCACCAGGCCTCTATCCTATCTAATAAAAGAGTAATTTGCAGATTGACCATCACTCCAACACACAAGAGGGCTGCCCCCATGTGGTCAAAGATCCTGCCCCATGTGGACACAAGATGGCCACCACAAGATGGCCAGCAGGGGAGGGCCATTGTGAGGTTCCAGGCCCTGCAAGGAGGGCAGTTGGGAGGTTCTAGGCCTTGTAGGGGAGGGCAGTTGAGGGTGATCAAGCCTGCAGGGGAGGGCAGTTAGGGGTGACCAGGCCAGCAGAGGAGGGAAGTTGGGGGCAAACAGGCTGGCTGGGGAGCAGTTAGACATCAATTAGGCTGGCAGGGTAGTGGTTAGCAGGTGATCAGGCTGGCAGGCAGGTGAGCGGTTTGGAGCCAGCAGTTCTGAATTGTGCTAAGGATGTCTGACTGCCCGGAGCAGTCGGACATTCCTCATGGGGTCCCAGATTGGAGAGGGTGCAGGCTGGGCTAAGGGACATCCCCTGCCCCTGTGCATGAATTTTGTGCCCCGGGCTTCTAGCCTACTTACTAAAAGAGTAATATGCTAATTGACCATACATTTGCAACACCCACAGCCAATCAGGAGTGAGTATGCAAATTAACCCAACAAAGATGGCTGGGGGCACGGCTGGATGCTCTGGGCCTCTATGCAACATAGGAAGGCAGAAAGGCAGGCCCATTCTGGCACGAATCTTCATGCATTGGGCTTCTAGTAATGAAATAAAAGAGTGACATTAAGTACATAACTTTTTTTTTTCATGGAGCAGAAGCAAATGTGTTCTAGGACAAAATGTAAACTTCACATATTAAAAAAGCATTGAGAAGGGATAAAAATAACACCACCTTACATACGTGATTAACTGGAATTTAAATCCCAAGCCTTCCAATTGCATGGCTCCTATGCTTTGAACACACCACAGCTATCCTTGGTTTCCTAAATTTTCATATGGAAAAAAGAGTATTTTAGAAAGAAACTGCAACATCTCATCTTTTCGCTTTCATAAGAGAAACATGTACTCTCATTTACTTCTACCACCCTGCCCAAAAGATTATGTGTAGAATAAGTTCTGAGTAAAAAGAAAAAAAAATCCACAGGTATTTTTTTTTTAATCTCCATTTATCCCTTTTATTCCCAACTCTTCCACCTTCACCTGTCCCCATGGCCCCAGCCATCACCAGGCACTTTCTTTTTGTAAATTTATCTTTGTTGTTGAAAGCATTACAGATGTTCCCCTTCTCCTCCTCATTGACTCCTCCTAGCCTTTTCTCCTCCCCCGCATCCACCCCCACTCCACCCTACCCAGGCCTTCACCACACTATTGTATGTCTCCATGTTTACACATACAAATTCTTTGATTAATCTCTTCCCAGCCACCGACCCATTATCCCTCTGAGATTCATCAGTCTGTTCCATGTTTCTGTGTCTCTGTATTTATTTTGTTCATCACTTTATTTTGTTCTTTAGATTCCACATGAGTTCGAGATCATGTGATACTTGTCTTTCTCTGACTGGCTTATTTCACTTAGCATAATACTCTCAAGGTCTCTCAAAGGGTAAGAGATCCTTCATTTTTACGGCTACATAGTATTCGACGGTGTAAATGTATCACAGCTTCTTTATCCACTCATCTACTGATGGGCACTTGGGCTGTTGCAGATCTTAGTCATTGTAAATTGTGCTGCTATGAACACAGGGGTGCATATATCCTTTCTGACTGGTGCTTCAGGTTTCTTAGGAAATACTCCTCAAAGTGAGATCACTGTGTTAAATGTCAGTTCCATATTTAATTACCACAGGCATTTTCTAAGTAAACATTTCCCTGAAGATTTTCCTCTAACAAATATAAGGAATTAGATTGCAGTCATATGCCTTCTTTTCTTACACTTCAGCAGCAGTCAGTGACCAGAGGGAGGTAACCAAAGCAAGATTAGGATCCAGAGCCTGAACAGAATAGTATAGATGGTTTTAATTGAACACTATACCAGAAATTCAGTGTAAATGGTTTCTAAATCAAATAGGGTTTAAAATTAATTAAATACTTATAGCAAGAAGCTTACTTGTTAATTCTTTAAAGATATTCAGATAATTTCAACCATCCAGCAGCTTCACTTACAATTTTTTGTTAATCCTCACCCAGGGATATTTTTCCATTGATTTTTAGAGAGAGAGTAGAAGGGAGGGGGAGAAACAGAGAGAGAGAGAGGAACATAGATGTGAGAGATACATCGACTGGTTGCCTCCTGCACATGCCTTGACCAGGGCCAGGGATCGAGCCTGCAACTAAGGAACAACGTAGTGCCCTTGACAGGAAATGAACACACAACCTTTCAGAGTTGATTCTCTATCCACTAAGCCAGTGGTCAGCAAACTCATTAGTCAACAGAGGGGCAAACTGCAGCTCAAGAAACACATGTGGTCACGAGCCACAGTTTGCAGACCACTGCACTAAGCCAAACCAGCCAGGTCTTCACCTGCAATTTTATTTCTTTTAATCTCTCAAAGACACACACACACACACACACACACACACTCTAGAGGCCCGGTGCATGAAATTCATGCAGTGGGGCGGGGGTGGTCCCTGAGCCTGACCTGCGCCCTCTTGCAGTCTGGGAGCCTTTGCCTAAGCCATCAGTTGGCTTTGGAGGTGGGAGAGGCTCCTGCCACTGCAGCTGTGCTCACCAGCCATGAGTCTGGCTTCTGGCTGAGCAGTGCTCTCCCTGTGGGAGCCCACTGACCACTAGGGGGCAGCTCCTGAATTAAGCATCTGCCCCCTAGTGGTCAGTGCACGTCATAGCAACTGGTTGTTCCACTGTTTGCATATTAGCCTTTTATTCTATAGGATATAGCAAAATCATTGTTTTATTGGGTTATATTATTAGCTTTAAAATTTTACAGGCCAGCATGGTGGTTATTTGTAAATATGCTAATTATGATAAAAGGTATCAACTATGTATATTCGGTCCCTTTGAGTAAACAATTGTTACATCTAAAATCAAGCTTCCCTCAGTTTGTGGGCAGGCAGTGATTGATTATATAAATAAGCAATGAGCTGTATATATAAGGAAAATAAAATTTTAAATGCTTGTCTCAGTGTCAAATGCTTGTCTGTTTCTTTAAACAAGGCAAATGGACAATTCTCACTTTGAGTTAGGTATTTTAAAGATGACTAACTGAAAGAAGGAATTCTAAAACAATCACCCAAAGTATGACAAAGATGTGGAGCAGTTTGATAAAACTAACAGCATAAGCTTCTAGTATCTGACACTGAAATAGAAAAAATC
Source organism: Antrozous pallidus (assembly GCA_027563665.1). NCBI lineage: Eukaryota > Metazoa > Chordata > Mammalia > Chiroptera > Vespertilionidae > Antrozous > Antrozous pallidus. The sequence continues at coordinate 32,772,348 of CM050512.1, read as the reverse complement.
AAATCTGAGATGCAGTTTTTGTTTTCAGGAAAAATTACAAATAAAAATTACTTTAAATTTTTTGCTAATCAACTATGCTATAACCATCTGTAGTTTTGATGCTTAACTGTTGTCTATCTGTGATTAAATTCCCTCTCATTCTGTGCCCCTGCTTAGGCTCAAAGTTGGCAAAACTGGTGAATCTGGACAGCAGAGAACCTCCTGCCAAGGGCAGGCAGGAGTCCCTGAGAAGCCAGAGCTGTGCTCTTTTCTGCAGTCATGAAATAGCTGTCTAAATCGGTGGTTCCCAAGCTTGTCTGCACATTGGAATCACCTGAGGAGTCAAAATACTCCCACCCCAAGAAAGTGTGGTTTAATTGGTCTGGGGTGTGGTCTGGGCAATGGAATTTTAAAGAGATCTCCAGGTGTTTCTAAATTTAGAAACAATTTTGTTGTTGTTGCTGTTAATCCTCACCTGAGGATATTTTTCCATTGATTTTTAGAGAGAGTATAGGGAGAGGAGAGAGACAGAGAGAAACATTGATGAGAGAAAGACATATTGACTGATTGCCTCCTGCAGTTACCTGGACCCAGGGCCAGGACGCGGGGGCGGGGGAGGGGTTCGAGTCTGTAACTGAGGTGCATGCCCTTGACTGGAATCGAACCCAGGCCACACTCTCTCCACTGAGCCAAACCAGCTAGGGCTATACTACTATTCTTTTATATTTTTACGTTCATTTTACCATACTTCCTATATCTTTCTCATGCTATTTTGAGATTTGTTATAGCCCATCATTGAAAGTACTACTTATTCTGGAATATTCCCACAACTGTAAATCCACGGAGGTAAACCAAGATCCCAAAGCAAAATGTACAATATAATTATTTATCATTGTCAAAAGAATAAAAGTAGGAAGAATAAGGGCATGAATAATTTGAATTTCATAAAATGCTTCTTCATGACAAGATTACTAGTGTATGGATGGCTTTTCAAATCCATGCCCCAGAAACCTATTATTTGCCATCCTAAAAGCAGATGGAAGAATTAGAGAATGCTGCCTACAATAATCTGGGTTTAAGCAATGCTCTGGATTTGTGTGACCTGCTCCAGCTTTCCACTTTATCAGATGGAGCGGGGCAGCTGCTGGAACGAAGCATAAGGAATGGAGTCTTATGCACAAATAAGGCTGTGGAGATACTAGTTCATTAATGTTCTTAATGACTTAGAGGCAGGAATCAAAATGACTTAGAGGCAGCCAAGTAGAATTACAGGTTTGATTTACTTAAGAGATACATGTTATGCAGGCATCAGCATTTTTTTTAACACCAGCCTCAAGGTGGGCTTGATGATGAAACAGTGCAATCCTTTCATTTCCCTGTATTTCCCTGTGGTGGGAAGCAAGAAAATAGTTTAAAGGTTCAAAAGTGTCAGTTTATCAAAAGCATACAATGGGGCCTGGCTGGTGTGGTGCAGTGGTTGAGCACTGACCTATGAACTAGGAGGTCATGAACGGATTCCTGGTAAGGGCACATGCCCAGGTTGCAGGCTGGATTCTCAGTGTAGGGAGTACAGAAAACAGTTGATCAATATTCTCTCTCATCACTGACGTTTCTATCTTCCTCTCCCTCCCCCTCTCCTTTCCTCTCTGAAATCAATAAAAAAAGTATTTTAAAAAAAGCAAATAATGGGAATACTACATATCTTTGCTTCTTACAATAAAAAAGCACCAACAGTACATGGACAGACTGAAACTAGAAAGCTCATGTCAGTGTCAGGGATTCATAACAAGAATGTGTAACTTTGCCCTGATACATCAGTTAACATGCTTTAAATAGTTTGAAGTACTGAGCTGAGTGTGTTGCTCCTTTGAAATTAAAACAATGACCAGATCATAAAGAGGATATGTGGATGTCATCATCTGAACCCTTCCCACCTCCTGACACAATGTAATCTGATGTCAGTTCAAAATTCTACCACCAGTTGGGCAAACCGAGGTATCACTCACCGAAATGCGAAGACACGTCCAAGGAGACACGACCACATGACGAGTGGAAAAAATAGTGGAAAGCAGCCTATGTAGTTCAATTTTGATGGTTCCTTTGGTTTAGTGACATAGAATGCTTTATAAAAGGCAATACAGCTAATTCTCAAGATCTCCCCGTCTTCTTGAAAGCTGACTGCAAATCACCAAAACACATGGAGACAAAACAGAAGTATGTTCATGATTACTTCCACACACACAAAATCACCCACAAAGATGTGCTCTTTTGGCAAGTGACATGTCAATTTGGTTTGCGTTTCTAGGACCAACAGCAACCAGTTGTTTCTTCTGAGGCTTTCGATTTAGATCTGAAACCGAATTGTTCATTTCCCTCTCTTCTGCTTTTGCTGCCCCTGTGGTTGCTGCCAAAGTTACAGTCTAACACCCATACGATTGCCAAACCTGGATCTGGCAGGTAACCTGGGCTCCTCCCTTTGCATTCCAGGGCTGCCTCCCACTCCAATATGTCCCCAACAGCAAACGAATCCTCCCTCTCCTCTTCATCCCTCCCGCCACCACCTCATCCAAACTGATCTCTGGACCCTCATCCTGTGTTCTCTCAATACTCACCCGACCCTTCCAGAGTTTATTCCTTCCCTATTGCTCAAATATGGACACATATTTCCCTGATAATTCTCTAACACTTTGTATTTTTACTGGTTAATTCCTTTGGCTGTAATGCTTACCACGACCCCTCCCCTATCCCCATCCCATATTCTAGCTGACTAGCTTTTACTTCCAGCTTCAGACTTGGCCTAAAATCTCCTGTTAAACCTTTTCTTACTTTATCAAACTGCATTAGGTGTTTCCTCTTCTGTGCTTCTCTCTCATGTGTGTAACTCCCCAAACATTTGTCACATTGTGGTCAGTGTGTTGACTTACTTGTCTTTTCAACTAATCTGGGGATAAAGTGTGAGCTCTCTACCCCTGGAGCACAGAAGGGGCTTAGTAAATTTATGCTAAATCAGTAATTCTCCATCTACTTATGGGAATTGAAAAAATACTGAGGAACTTTGAAAAATTATGAGGCCTGAACCTCATCCCAGACCAACTTAAACTGAATTTCTGAGGGCAAAACTTAGGCACTTGTACTTCTTGAAAACTATCGATTTGAATATTGTTAGTGGCAGGAACCCACTGTGCTAAATCATTATCTAGAAATGCTACCCTCCACCCTCTAGAGAAGTGTGAGGGTCTTTTATGACTTTTTTTCCTTTTTTTAGAAAGGACATTGCATTAGTTATCTATGGCTGAGGAAAAAATTACCCCTGAATTTAGCAGCTTAAAACAACCAACACTGACAGTCTCACAGTCAATCTTGGTCAGGCACCTGGGCACAGCAGGACCCAGGATTTCTCACAAGCCTGTATTCATGGTGTCGGCAGAGGCTGCCTTCACCCCACGGTTAGACAGCAAGAAGAGCTTGCAGACACACTCACTCACATGGTCATGGAGGATTCTGTTCCTCACTGACTGTGGCCAGAAGCCCTCCCCAGTTCCCCTGCCTGTCTGTAGGGCAGCTTACAGCACAGCAACTGGCTTCCACTAAAGTGTGAGAGGTGGTGAGCGAGATGGAAGCCAGATTCTTTTTGTAACTTAATCTTGGAAGTGACATCCCATCACTTTTGCCATATTCTAGTCATCAAAAGCATGCTAGCCCAAACGCAATGGGAGGAAATGATACAGGGCATGGATCTGGGAAGTGGGTGTCATTGGGAGCCATTTTAGAAGCTGCCTACCACAGACATTTAATGATACCTCGCTAAAAAATTAACCTACCTTAAAGTTAAGAATCCCAACCAGACTGTCTTAGCATTGTAAAACTGATCCAACCTGCTTTAGCAGAGATGAACTACAAGTAAACTGACAGGTGTACTTTCTAATAATAAATTCATATTTTGTTTCATTAGTTGTTTCATCTAACTATAGATGCATTTATTTAAGGCCATTTGGACAAGATAATATCAAAGCAGGTCAGCTTGCATAACTCTAGCCTTCACATGGCCTTATGAATTAGGTCAATGTGCTTTTCAGATTAAAAGTGCTCCTCTTTCTTTTTCCAAACATTTTCTCAATTATACAAGTTCACAGAAAACAGGTCAGTTTAAGAACTTAACATATAATTTTTTTTAGTGAAGGGCAGGTAAATATAAAGGTACAATATAAAAAAATAGGCAAGTTCATGTACTGACTTTATGCTGATGAGAATAAACAATTTTAAGTTTACCTCTCATTTTGGAGGGAGAAGCCAACGTATTGAACAACACTGAATACTGATCTTACTAACCAAAATTTAAGCCTTCCTTAAAGGGCCTATCAATACAAAAGGATTCATTCATCTTTGGACACCTTACCATTTAATGCTAAGATGGCAAGTTGAAATTGCTTAGAAATATTTAGCAAATTACACAAAGTATTAAAAGCAAAAAGAAATCCTTATTAAGGCACAAATGACTTGCATCCTTAAACAAGATGTTGACAGCATATTTATATAAAACCCTGAACTTTTCCACTCAAGCTACAAAATGCCATCTCTCCAAAATTAATTAGTTTTTGTTACAGAAAGAAAGTGCTTGTCTTCCAGATAGAATGCTGCCTTTGATAGCATGTTTTTCCTGAAATCATTTTCTAAATAATTGTTCAAAAATACTAGTAGTTCCTAAAGCCTGATATGATTTTCCAAAGGACATGACCATAATACAAGGTTATAAAAGATGTACTAGTAACTGAGAAACTGTGCTTTAAGTACTTTATGCATGGGCATAAGTGACTTATGAACAATCTATTGTACTTTGCTTTTAAAACGATTAAACAGCACCTTTGAGGAGAAGTCTGCCCTTTCCTTCAGCTGAGGTGGCAATTCTTAGTGACATGATTATATTCACTACGACCTGGAAGATAGAGCCATGATCAGCTACTGTTACCCAACAAAAGCAATTCTGTGTCAGCCACTATGAGTTACTGCAAACATGAGAATTGAAGCTACTGATCTGGACTGTTGAAGCTCTACAGCCTTTTAAACATTCATTCTCTGAGCCACCCGGTTTAAATAGTCTAGACATGCTTATTTGGGGCTTACGTTTGAATTTATGAAACTAGCTTATAAGAGAGCTCAGTTGGCTGCCAAATTGAGAGACGGGTTGAAAACAGACGAGACACCTAAAAATCTGGTTAAGTTTTCCTTTCACAGTAATGAGTTAGCAATCTCAAACAACCTTTCATGTATTCCAGCCTTGAGCAAATGAGTAAACACACTGAGGATAATGGTAATCGGGTTTCCTTCTATTGAGGGAATTACCAAGGTGAAAAAGGAAAACTAGGAAGTAGTGACAGGCTGGAATTGAAGTTATCAGTATAAACTCTTGGTTTTCAAAAGGTATAGGAGTAAATGCAGATATCTGTATATATGTCTGCCTGCTAAGAGGGACTACAAGCAATGACACACCAGAAGCAATGAGAAAACTTAGCACTAAGCTTTTGGTTCCTGAATTCCATTCTCCACAAAAAGAAAGCAGGGCTCCTTGAAAAAAAAAATGAAAAAAAAAGACTGCTTCGAGGGCTGAGGCAGGGAAAATACAAGATGAATTTTGAACATGTGGCTATACCACAAAGTAAGAAAGGACTCAGAGAATGATGAGGACATCATTTTTAGTGGTTCAGTTGGTTGGAGCATCGTCCCATAAACCAAAAGGTTGCAGGTTTAATCCCTGGTTTAGTCATGTACAAGAGGCAATTGATCCATTTTCTCTCTCACATCGATGTTTCTCTCTGTCCCTCTCACTTCCTCTAAAATCAATAAAAACATATTCTCAGCTGAGGGTTAAAGTAAATAATGATGGGAAAAAAAAAGAATGATGAGGACATGACGCAAGTGGTGCTCTTGACACATACAGGACACATTCTGGGGCTCTCATCGTCAAATCTGGGAGAAACAGAACATCTAAATAACAGTAATAGTAATGGATTTTAATGCTAGGAATCCATACATCCACCTGTTATTAATCAGTCAATAAATAAGTGTGGGAGAGGGGAAAACACTTTTATTGGAATGCCAACTGAAATATATCGGTAGAGCCCAGCTAGTGTGGCTCAAGGGTTTGAGTGTCAACCCAGGAATCAAGAGGTTACTGGTTTGATTCCTGGTTAAGGCACATGCCTGGGTTGGGGGCTCAATCCCCAGTGGGGTGGGAGGGTGCACAGGCACCAGCTGATCAATGACGTTTCGCTATCATCAATGTTTCTACCTCTCTATCCCTTTCCTTTCCCTTTCTCTAAAAATCAATAAAAACATATAAGAAAGAATTTTAAAGATCAAGATAATATTAAAAAGTATACATAGGTAGAATGATTGGAGTTAGAAAATTGGCCACTCACTTGGATAGGGATAGGGAGGAGGGGCAGGTTTAAGCGTCTTGTGGTGAAGTATTAAGGCCCTAAAAGACCCAGTTACCTTCCAAGAGCTGTTTTTCAATGGGCGTACAATTATCTGCTGCAGATACATGATCTTGCTCTAGAACCCCAGGGACCGGCATTGCGATTCTCCCTCTGGACTTGCCATAAATTCCCATCACTGACACTACAGTCTGCTGGATCATATGGTCCAAGTGTCAATCAGGGATGGTTGCCCTAAAGCCTGGAACTGTTGCAGAGCCCTTTCCTGCTCTGGGCCCCATTCGAAACTGGCATCCCTCAATGTCACTTGGTAGGTAAGTGAGAGCATTAGTCCTAGTTATACAATGTGTTGTCCCCAGAAGCAAAAGAGGCCTAACATAAGAAAAATGTGCTTAAAAAGAAATGTGAGCATGCAGGTCAGGAGGGATGCTAAACATGAATTTCGAATTTGGTTCTTGAGCTTCCTCCCCATAAATCAAAGAGAGGCAAGACTCTTATCAAAAAGTGGCTTCCATACCTGAAAGCATGAAAGTCTCGGAAGAAAACTCCCTGACATTGCTCTTATTTTTTGGATAGATCTCCTTGGGCAAGGGAAACAAAGGAAAAAAAATAAACAAATGGGACTACATCAAACTAAAAAGTTACAGCACAGTGTAAGAAACCATCAACATAATGAAAAGACAACGTACTGGATGGGAGAAGATAAGATAGCTGCCAATAAAACATCTGATACGGGGTTAATAATTAAAATAAAAAACTCATACAACACCAAAAAAAACCTAACAACCTGATTAAAAAATTGGCAGAGGACCTGATTAGACAGTTATCCAAAGACACACAGATGGCTAATAGACATATGAAAGGATGCTCAGCCCCACTAATCATCAGAGAAATGCAAAATTGAAACCTCAATGAGATGTCACCTCCCACCTGTCAGAATGCCTATCATCAATAAGTCAACAAAAAACAAGGGTTGGCAAGGATGTGAAGAAAAGGGAACCCTCACATAATGTTTTGTGGGATTGAAAATAGGTATAGCCACTATAGAAAACAGTATGAAAATTACTGAAAAAAATAAAAAGTAGAACTACTACATAATACAGCAATCTCAATTCTTGTTATTTATACGAAGAAACCTAAAATACTAATTTGTAAATATAAATATATAGGGGACTTCTATGTTCGCTGCACCATTATCTAAAATAGCCAATCTATAGAGACAACCTAAGTGTGCATTAGAAGAGTGGATAAAAAAAACTGTGGTACATTTACATAATGGAATATTACTTGGCCATAAAAGAGTGAAAACTTGTCATTGCAACAACATGGATGGACTCAGAGGGTATTATGCTGAGTAAAGTAAATCAACCAAACAAACAAAAAGACAAATACTACATGATTTCACATAAACAATGAAAACAGAAACAAACTTGTAGATACAGAGAACAAATTGATGGTTGTCAGATGGAGCAAGGTTAGAGGACTGGGTGAAAAACGTGAAAGGGATTAAGAAGTACAAACTGCCAGTTGTAAAAATAGCCATAGGGATATAAAGTACATAGAGAATATAGTCAATAATATAAAGGGCATAGGGAATCTAGTCAATAATACTGTAATAACTATACAGGGTGTCAGATGAGTACTAGACTTGGGATGATCACTTTGTAAGGTATATAAATGTCTAATCACTATATTGTACGCCAAAAACTAATATCATATTGTATGTCAATTTTAATTGAAATATACATTTACAAATTAAATCAAAACAATTTTTAAGTGGCTTCCAGAACTTTTTTTAGAATAACATCTAGCCTATCTTAAATGGGATTTTATATAAAGGGTACCATATGACACAAAGACAATGTTTTTGAAAATACAACAAATATGATTAACATGTTTTATATGGTGACTTACAATAGTTTGCTTAGGTGAAGGTCAAAGTTGTCAAATTAAAATGCTATTTAGTGAAGGTGATATTGCTTGAGCTGTTTTTGCAATACATATTGCTTTTACACTAAAGAATTCTTAAACCATATGGATTAGTTTTTCCAATAGGACCATAGTTCTTGTTTAATCTTTAGGAGACCTTAGAACAGAAATAACAGATGACTTAACATGGCTAGTATAATTACATCATTTAGAGGTAGTCCTAATAATTGCACCTCTAGACTCAGCAGGAAAGCTTAGTGTTTCTCAGAACTTTAATAGAATTGCAAACCAAAGCTTCAGATGTATTTGATAAAAATTTTACCCCCTAAAAGGGTGCCCTTCTCTCTACAGGGAATTAGTTTGCTGCAAGTGCATATACAGTACATTCTGGAGATATAGAATTGTAAAGGTAAACAGCTTAAGTGTTAAAAAGCAGAAACACCCAATTTTCAGTATTAAGTGAAAACAATTCTGTAAACTAGAAGCAGTAATGTATAAACCACCTGTACTGACTATGCACAAACACACTGAAATGTTTCTAAAGTGTGTGGAAAAAGCCAGGCACAGAAAGGAATAACCAACCAGAGCAGCATCTGCGATCTAGTTCTAGTATTTCTTCTGCAATCCACATTTGGAATCATAAAGCTGGAAATATCTAGACAGGTCATCTAGCCTGCATATACACTCACAGCCCACTTTCAAAGATCTCTGTTTAGATCTCCAGGATAGCTTGTTTGTATCTTATTTCTCAGCACCTACAGTCTAGGACAAATTACCTTTATCTTATCAATGAAGATGATGAATCACTACATTCCTAGTACACACTTTTACATACTTGAAAATCTTTAAGCAGCTAGCCTTCTTTCATTAACAAGGTAATCACAATTCTTTTTACCTTTCCCCACACATCTTATTTGCTAACCTTGAGACCCTTCTTACTGAGGCATCCCTTATTACTTTCCAAACCTATTGCAACAGTTTGGTTCTTTAATACGAGCTTTACAACCCCACAGGGCTTAGATTATTTCATGATTCCTTCAAGCACTAACAGTTTCATTTTTAAGTAGCAATGCTATAACTTGGAATCAATTATTCAAAACAATATTCTTGGTTCTGGGTTTACTTATCTTATATAACTTACAATCTAGTAGGAAAAACAGGCATTAAATCAGTAAGCAAATAGATGTCAAAATGATGTATTGTGAAAAAAAAAAAGTAACAGGGGTAGAGAGTTTTGTGAGGCGGAAAGAAGGCAGTAGCCATGCAAAAGTATGAAACTAATGTTATAAGCAATTTCTGGCTAAAGTAGGTCTAACTAGTTATCCTGCTATATATGTGTATGCATTCCTTCTGAATTAGATAACATTGCACTGCTCCCTGCTGAATCCTCTCGCTCTTTCTTACACGTTCAAAATGTTGAACGTGTAAGAAAGCTCTCGAAATGTTTAGTCAGGTCTAGATCTAAAAGACAGAAAACTAATTCTATCTTTTAAAGGTATTTCATTACTTCCTGAACTGGTATATCCCATAAGTTTTCAAGAATGCCTTCTAATTTAAACAAGTATTTCATAATATTAGCTAATTATTTAAATTACTTTTAACAATGGGTGAAAAGTAACCACATTTGAAAAAAAGTTCTTTGTGTTACTGGATAGATCTAAAAGACCTTTCTAGAAAATAGTAACTTGGTGAAGTTTCTAGAAAAACAGGCTGAAAGCAAACTGGCAGAGTAGGACCCATTCAGAAGAGAAGACCGAGGAGACGACGGAATCACTGATCAGCTGCTCTAACAGTGGAAGGCCCAATACAGAAGTTGGAGGTTGGCAGATAGGTCAAATATGTGAGATGAAGCAGCAAATCAACTGTCAAGGATGGAGACTCTTCTGCACCTCAACAGCTCTTTGAGACATGCTGCCACCACCTGGGCAGTATGCGATTTTGAAGTACAGGAAGATTTTAGTTGTGATTATCAGTTAATTAACAATTATAGAGTCAAAACGCACACTTTTCATTTTATAACATTATTATTATTATTATTATTATTATTATTATTATTATTTGCCAAATATTTGGACATTAAAAAAAGGCAGTGCTGAAACCGGTTTGGCTCAGTGGATAGAGTGTTGGTCTGCGGACTGAAAGGTCCCAGGTTCAATTCTGGTCAAGGGCATGTACCTTGGTTGTAGGCACATCCCCAGCAGGGGGTGTGCAGGAGGCAGCTGATCAATGTTTCTAACTCTCTATCCCTCTCCCTTCCTCCCTGTAAAAAATCAATAAAATATATATATTTTAAAAAGGCAGAGATTTAGGCAGATGTGCTTAGAATCCTGCTGTACTTTTTTGGGGGGGCGGAGAGGGGGGAGAGGAATAGAGAGATGGAAACCTCTATTAGAGAGAGGTGTGCCTACTGCACACCCCCTACTGGGGATTGAGCCCGCAACCCGGGCATGTGCCCTCATCAGGAACTGAACTGGGGACCTCCTGGTTCATGGGTCGACACTCAACCATTGAGCCACACCAGCCGGGCCCTGCTGTACTCTTAAAGTCTCTGGTTCCTGATCTGTAAAGTGGGTATGAGAATACTATCGCGGCGGATTGTTTAGTCTCAGGATTAGTGATAACAGATGTGAAGCATCTAGCTCAGTACCTGGTATATAGTAACAACTCAATCAATAGCTTTAAAAATTCTTCTTCTTTAATATGATCTTCCAAATAGCACTAAAACTTGATCATTACTTTTTTAATCACAGAAATATGCCTATTAAGAAATGTATTTACATTGTGTACATATGGAAGAAAAAAACCTCATAATATAAAAAAAGACTTAGTAAAGAAACCAATTCCATCAAAATAAGTCAAATATGTAAAGTGTTGCTGCAGGGAAGTAAGCACCAATGTTGAACGTGAAAGAAAGCTCTCAAAATGTTTCGTCAGGTCAAGATCATTACAAGTGAATCTTATTCAGGTTTACCTCATTCACAGTTTTGACACAAGTCAGGGTGAAATGTAACTTTGTGCCATCCAAAGAAAATACTTATAAACAAACACATGACAATGACTAGGAATTAACTTTTTAAGAGGAAAAAAAAGCCTGTTACAATTCTGTAAGATTCCATTTTCAAAATATAATTGCAATAAAGCAGCGATTTTCAGACTTTCATCTCATGAAACACATAAACTAACTAGAGTCCTGGTGCACAATTCATGCACCAGTGGGGTCTGTTGGGGTGGCCTGCAGAGATCAGGCCCCAGCTTGCACCCCCAGCCTCGCAGTCCCACCTGGCACCCTGCCGAGGCCTGGCGCCACTCCCTCACCCCACCTGCAGGGCGATCGCCCCTCCACCTGGCTCCCTCAGCTCCTGGGAGCCGGGTGATGGCATGTGCCCCCCCCCCCCGCCCCCATCGCTGCCACTCCATCGGGCCCCCGCTCACACCCTCTTTGGCCTGGTTCTACCCGCTCACCTGCTCCACCGTCCCACTGCGGTCCCACTCTTGTCGGAGCCATTCAGGGCTGGCAGCACCTCCAACTGCCGCCCGCTTCCAGCACTGTGTGTGCTGACGCCTGCCATGTTCCGGGCCGTCCCCTGGTGGTCAGTGCACATCATAATGAGCGGTCAAACTCCCAGTCAAACTCTTGGTCAATTTGCATATTAGGCATTTATTATATAGGATTACTAAAATTCTGCAGCACAATAAAAAAATATGCTTTTCTCATCTGACAAAATTTTAAAAAGGTATAATTTTCTCATTCACACCAGGCAGCTATTGTTGTGTTGGCTGTTGTCATTTTCTTTCATCTGGCAATATAAGGGAAAAGAGGTCGGTGCCCTGACTACAGTCAAGTATTGCATGTTTTAAAAATTCTTGTGGCACACTAGTTGAAATCACCAGCTCAGTTGGCTGGAGCATCGCCCCAATATGCCAAGGCTGTGGAACAACAACAAAAATGGATGTTTCTTTCGCTTTCTCCTTCTCCTTTCCTCTCTCTCGCTCTCAAATAAATTCCTATGCAAAGACAAATTAATTAAAAGTATAAGGTTTAGTTAATTTGGTTAGTTACATGGGTACAGTTTTAGTTCTTAAAAATAAATACAGGCAGACCTCATTTCCTTGTTATTCTAAGCTGGTATTCTGGAAGACATTTGAGAGAGAATTAAAACACATTTAAAGACTTTTATAAATAAAGAACAAGACCTTAAACTGGCTATAATGTTCCCACTAAGTTCCTTACTCTGCATTGCTTATGAAGCATGTCAGAAAAAATGGCCAAATCCAGTTCAACTGACAGAATTCAAAAGTGGAAAGAACACCAGTGCTAAACTAGTACACTTTCCACAAACAGAAGGGGAAACGGGCTCGGAGTGACTTAGAGTATACAGGATCAGCAGAGACAAGTGATTCTCAACTCACAAACTGACTCTCACTACAGAAAGAACCAATCTTGACACCGCCTCTCATTCAGGCAAACGCAGGTTGTAACAGGAGCTCAGCAGTGGCAACCCTATGCCATCCCTGGGCTTGCAGCCTGCCCTGGACCTGGAAGCGAGCTCAGTAACATTAAACTGGGAAGGCATGGTCGAACACGAGAGGCAAAGAGCTACAGAGGCTTTCTCATGCACTTTTCTTTTTTAAAAAAATATATTTCTTTATTGATTTCAGAGAGGAAGGGAGGGAGAGAAAGACAGAAACATCAATGATGACAGAGAATCATTGATTGGCTGCCTCCTCCTGCATGCCCCTACTGGAGATCGAGCCCACAACCCGGGCATGTGCCTTTGGCTGGAATCGAACCTGGGACTCTTCAGTCCGCAAGTCAATGCTGTATCCACTGAGCCAAACCGTCTAGGGCTCTCAGGCACTTTTCCCTCTGGCCCAGGCTTCCTATGTGTTTAACAAGGGATGCGGCAGAGCAAACTGCTGGGGAGACAGTAATTGGGAACAGCGTCTCTCCACCTTGGCCTCTGGAATGAAGGTTGTTAAAATAAATTCTGACCCCTTCCTGGAATTATAACTTAGACAAGTTTTTAAAAATTCACATAAAGTTACCTCCAGCTAGTAGTTTTCAGTAAACACTTCAGTCTCTCCAGGGACTGACGCTGCTTTTTCTGGCTACAACAGGTACAGGCTAGGTCCAAGTAGCTTTGAAACCATCATCCAACTTTTCAAACAAGAATAAGAAAACAACCGCTGCTAATAAAACATACAAACATTAACATATACCCAACGAACGCTATTTTAGATCATTAGATTATTTGCCAAGAGCCTGTTCCCTGGTAAATAATAGTTACTGTTGTTATACCTAAACTAGTTATACATGTTACAGCTTGCTCCTCCAAGAGTACATTCTATAGTCTTTCAAGAATGAAAACCTGCTTTATTTGTCATACAACAGTGATGAGGTCTTGCAACATCTGCGGTAGTCAAACAGCACAGTTCAGCGCAAGCAATCCAAAATTTGGTCACCAACCAAGCCAGAGCTAACCTCTCCGTTTCTGCACGTTAGAAGACAGTATTAACTCCCTCCTGTTTGTTGACTTTTGCATCCCTTTTTATGTGTGTCCTGAAAGAACAAGTGCCTCTGCGGGAACTCTATGCAGTTGAATTATTTATCGTTTACTTTGGGCAACTATCGATCATTCTTTTGTGAAATGAATTAGGTCCTTAAGTTAAAAACAAACAGCAAAAAGTCCTCACACAGCACGGCTGCATTTTCCCTTAGTAACAAGATTCAGCGCATCCACCAGGGTCCAGCTGTTTTCCTGTCTCCTCCTCGGGAGGCTTCACCTACTGCTAACGGAGGCGTCGTGTGACCCTCACCTTGACTTTGGGCGGTTTGTGGGGGCCGACGCCTTTCTTGCCGCCGCTCTTACATCGGAGTTCCCAGGGCCCTCAGACCACCCCCACCAAAGCCCTCCCACTCTGGCTCCCCCAGGGGTGGGGCTGTTCCCGCCCCGCCCACCCCCGAGGGCCAGCCCCGCCCCCGAGGGCCAGCCCCGCCCCCGCGGCCTCACCTGCCTCCCCCCGGAAGCCCCGCCCCCGCCCCGCGCCCTGGAAGCCGAGGTCCCGGGCCGCACGCGGCGGCCGCGCAGCCGGAAACTGGCCCCTCGGCTTCCTCAGGCCGGATCCGGACCCGGCCGACCTGTGGGCGGGGCGGGGAAGCGGGGCTTCCGCCTTCCTGCTTCCGGCCTGGCGGTGAGTTGGGAGTTGGGGTCCGAGTCCAAGGTCCCGGGCGCGATGCTGGGGATGCTGTGGGCCGCTCGCGGTGGTCCGGCCCCGGCGCCAGGCGGAGGCTGCCGCGGCCCGGGTGCTCGAGGTGTGGCGGGGCCTCTCTCTGTTCCTCGGACGACCGCCCCGCGAGTCCCGCAGGGCCCGCACTAGCCGGGGCCGGAGAGGGTCGGGTGAATGGGGACCCAGGGGACCGGGTGGGGGAAACGGGGGAAGAGCGAGCGAGAGGGACCCCCCCCCCCCCCGGAGGAGGTGGCAGTGCGGAGGCGGCGGAGTGCCGGCAGTCGCGGCGTCGGGCGCGGCTCCGGCCGGAGGCAGCCCGGGGAACCCCTAACGGAAGCAGAAAGAGTAACATTTTTTCCTGAAAGCGCGGGACGCGCACGGGAGGTGTGTGGCCTGTGGACGCCTTTCTTTGTGCCAGTGGGAGAACCCTGCCATGAACCAGGCCCCTCACCCCTGCTTTATTCTTTATGGCCGAGTTCCTTTATCTCTGGGTTTTGCATTAGAGAACTCACCGCTGGGTTCTGAGAACTGAAGCTGGAACAGGCGGTGTCTGGAGCCTGGTGCCGGCTGTGCGTGGGGCCCACGGACGTGCGGGGTGGGAGGGTGAGCTGGGATGGTGAACACGTCTTTGGGACTTGAATGTGTGTTCAGTTCAAAATATGAAGAAATCGTAGGCTGTAATTAAAACCAGTCGAAATAGTTTTCTTGAGGTGATGGGATTGTGGGCGATTTATATCCTGTTTTGGTTAGCTTTAGTTCTTCTATGGAGAATACGAATCATATAATAGGGAGAGGGGAAAAAAACACTTTAAAGCTTAAGGGGAGGTAATTGATTTTGTAATTAATGCACCTAATCCTATAAGTAAGTAGTTGATGACATATTTAGTATTAAAAGTTCAAGATGTAGGAGTGATACGCTATAACATCAGTGAGCTAACATCTTTTTATGTCACTGAATTATAAAATTCATAATTGTATTGTTGAAATAAGCTATTTAGTAAAATAGCTCCGGTAATAGGGCGTTTGCAGTTGTAGTAATTACTTCTTTTTAATTAAGAAGAAATCGATATTAGATATCTATAATGTGCCAGACAATTTTCGGTGTCATTTATAGGTTGCCTATCTAGTATTTAGAAATTTTTCATTAAAAAAATATATTTTATTGATTTTTATTTTTTTTTTTACAGAGAGGAAAGAAGAGGGAGAGTGAGAAACATTGATGAGAGAGAAACATCCATCAGTTGCCTCCTGCACACCCCCTGCTGGGGATGTGCCTGCAACCAAGGTCTGTGCCTTTAACCGGAATTGAACCCGAGACCCTTCAGTTTGCAGGCCGACACTCTATCCACTGAGCCAAACCAGTCAAGGCATAGAAAATTTTCATTTAAAATTGTATTATAATTACTCTAAATTTGTGATTTAAATTTTGTTTTTTATTCTTTTCAACCCATCCAGCATATAGAATTTAAACCTTCTCTCAGAAGTGTGTAGTAGAGCTAAAGACGGACAACCAACCAGGAGTCATCCATCTGAAACTGTAATTGGCTCACTAATCCAGGACACAGAGATCACAACTCAAGCTTAAGGTAGATAATTTTTTAAATTCCAACTGAAATTGTAAGTGACTGTATATATACCCATTCCTACCACGGTATTCTAATTCTCCACTTTGAACAGAGGTTGACACAAATGTGAAAGGTAGAAAAGCCTCTAGGGCAAAATAAAAAATGACACTCAAATCCACACTTCCCTCATTTGCCAGATGGCCCTCCCTTATCAGCTCAAAAGGGAACAAAATCCATGGCACCTGTCATGGTTCATTTTCCCATTATTAAATATATTCTCATTGATTAAATTATGTCTTCAAGTAGGAGTCCTCATAGCTGAAAGAGGGCATAAAATAGCATGTCACATTTTGCTTATATCTCTTTGCATATGAATGGATAGTATTGCAGCTTCTTTTTACTCCTGGAAATGGCCATCCATTACCTCCTACTCGAAGCATTTCTTGTACTCTGGCTTGTCTTTTTCAAACACCAAAGTTGATTTGTATTTTTGTTAATTAACACTTAATAGTACTAAGGCTATGCAAACAAACCCAAAACAAAGGGGACTTAGCTGTTTCCTGGAATGAGTATATAAAACTCAAGATTCTTATAAAACTTTGCAGCTAAATAAAGTTTATCTTGGATATAGGCAGCATGTGAGAATGCATAGCCTTTATGACAGATTCTACATGGATTTTACTTTTATCTTCTATACCTTCACATCTATTAAGTGTCAGTTTTCTTGTCCTTTCTTAACTGGAGATACTAGTCTTAAAATAGTACTAATTAGTGCTTCTAAAAAACAACTAATGAGTGATAATGGAATTGTGAGTTAACTGATTATGTAATGTAACTTTTTCAAAATTTGATTAACTACATATTCTTTTCTCTTGTTCTCTCCTTCCAGTCTCCTTTTCCTAAGACTGCTACAAAGATGTTTGACATAAAGGCTTGGGCTGAGTATGTTGTGGAATGGGCTGCAAAGGATCCATATGGCTTCCTTACAACAGTTATTTTGGCCCTTACTCCACTGTTTCTAGCAAGTGCTGTACTGTCCTGGAAACTGGCCAAGATGATTGAGGCCAGGGAAAAGGAGCAAAAGAAAAAACAAAAACGCCAAGAAAATATTGCAAAAGCTAAACGACTAAAAAAGGATTGAAGGAATGAACAGGCTCTGCAACCAGAGGAAACTCATTTGGGAAATTATGCAGCTTTGGACGGACCCTGTAAAATTTCTTTTCTGGATTTATGATAGTATTTAATAAATGAATCCTGAGCATATGGAAGAACCATGTTAGTTCTGACCGCTACTGTAGCAACTTTTAGGCTTCTGTACAGAAGTCTGTTGACAGTTATATTTATTATGCCAAAAATACTTTATAACCGACTTAGTCATTTGCCATTTTATGGCTTAATACATCCTGTGGAGAAAAAATGTCTTTAGATTATGAACTCCTCAGATACTGGCTCAAAAAGAGTCCTGTTCTGGACAAAGGAAACTAAGAATGTAAAAATGAGAACTGTCCTGAGGTGAAAAGTATGTTTTGGCTTAAAAAGAGATAACGCATATTAATTACATCTTTTGTCATTATTGCTTATATCTTAGCATCATTTCTGGCTTTCTCAAAGCAAAATATTAATCAGTGTGTACTTCGTTTTATACATTTTTCTTATTCTAGCCTTTGAGAGACTGGTAATTATCAGACATTCTGGCTTTTTTAAAACCTAGTTTTATGGAAAATTCATCTTGATTGTATAGAGTACCACCTACTAACAACTTTTGTACATATGAACGCTGCCATTTACTTAGAGATGACTTGTTAGCTAGAGTAACACTGATTTAAAGCTTGCAGTAAAAATGCCAACCCTTGTAGTACTTTGGAACCATTTTATTCTTACTCGTGCTAAGAAGAAATGTGAAGTAATTAAAATGTCTTATCTGAATTTGCTGATTATATGGATACCACTTTTAATTTTTCCATTTTTTTGAACTCATGTAGTGATGTTCTATAATTTTTGGTCAAACAAGTTCACGGTGAAAATTAAAATTTCAATTTTGTTTTCAAGGAACTCTAAAAGAGTAAGTCATGTTTCATAAGTTAAATGCATGGTCCAATAATTTTACTTGATATCAGTATTTAATAGCTGATTAATATTTTCCTCATCCTAATAATGAATTCTAAATTATAGAAATTATCCAACAGCTTTAATTTAAAAATGAAAGTAGATATTGAAATAAAATTGATACTTTTTTATAAGGAGGTCTTGGGGTTTTAGTTTTTTTTTGGGGGGGGGATGTTACATAATTCAAGTTATGTTATGAAAGTTAGACTTTTCAAAAGATGAATTTCATTTGTAAAAGTTGAGGCTAATGTTTCTCAAATGAGAACCTAAGGACCCCAAGAATGTTTATGGACTGATATGAACAGTATTACCACTATTTTAGGTTGTCAGTTCCTACTTGATGCCATTGTAACCAACATATTGCAACCCTAGGCACTGAAATAATTCATTGTTTAGTTATGAGATATAAATTCAGGTGATCAAGATACGCTTTTTGTATTATTGAAATGAAAACAATACTTAAAAAAATGCTTAAGTGTAACTACTGACCCTGGTGTGTCTGTAGAAGTCAGTTTAAGAAAAAACTAGGTTAAGATATGTCTAAAGTGCTTTTGGGTTTCTGCCATCAAGTTGTTCACAAAAGGAATTTATATACATTGGTGTCACTTATGGCCACATTTTAGAGTAAAAATACTACCTCAAAAGAAATAATTCCTCTTAATTCTCAGTTATCTATTAAAGCCGTGGTTTCATTGGTTCTGTTGTGATAATTTAAAGGTATTAATTTAACTGAAATTTTTTTTTCTATAATTTCTTTTAAAGTCTTAAACACATGCCAATTTTATATTTGTTTGGCATATTGCATTTGTTATTTCTTTAACTTTTCCCAATACTTAGGGAGCCTTTTTATACGTGTAAGGTCAATAGCTTTTACAATATTTGCGTCTGTGTGTTTGTGTGTGTGTGTGTGTGTGTGTTTATAGGGATGGGAATTCAAAATAGAGCCTACTGTGAGATTTGGGATTTTTTTTAGAATAATTAATTTTTTCTCATTGAAACAAATAGTACTATAGTTAAAAGAACACATTTACTATTATCCAGAATACTTTTTAAAAAAATACATATTTTATTGGTTTTTTTTTACAGAGAGGAACAGAAAGTCAGAAACATCGATGAGAATCATCCATCAGCTGCCTCTTGCACACCCCCTACTGGGAAGTGCCCGCAACCAAAGCACATGCCCCCCCCCCCCCCACACACACACACCAGAATCATCAAACCGGGACCCTTCTGTCCGCAAGCCGACGCTCTATCCATGGAGTCAAACCAGTTTTGGCCAGAATACTTCTTTAAAAAATTGCCTACTTACATTGTTTGAAGTTCTGATTGGTAATACAATCAATTACCTTTTTTTGGCTGGCTTTGGGGGAAAAAAGATATACTGCCTGTAGCAAACATTTAAAAACCCCTCTCTGTTGTCCTGACTGGTTTGGCTCAGTGGATAGAGCGTTGACTTGCGAACTGAAGGATCCCAGGTTCGATTTCGGTCAAGGGCATGTACCCTGGTTGCAGGCACATCCCCAGTAGGGAGTGTGTAGGAGATAGCTGATTGATGTTTTTAACTCTCTATCCCTCTCCCTTCCTCTCTGTAAAAAATCAATAAAATATATTTTTAAAAATAAAAATAAATGAAAACACCTCTCTGCAAAGTTTGGATGTTGAAATTTGATCCTTAGTGTCCATGTGATAAACTTCAGCATGGTATTATTACTGTATCAGATGTGCAAGGGCATTTCTAACTTTATTTCTTGAAATTATAGTAATCAAACTGGAAATAAGCTTAGGAAGTTATGAGCTGGAAACCCAATGTTGAAATCCTATATTATAAAAGTACAATATGCAAATTGAACAGTAGAATGATGGGGGGGGGGGGGTCGTACGCAGGGCCAGTGAGCAGGCAGTGCCAGGCCAGCAAGGCATATGCCAGTGGGCAGAGGGAGGGGACAGCAATGGGACAGCGGCAACCAGTGGTGGTGGAGGGGTGATGGCGGTGTGTGTTGGCTGGCTGGCGCTGTCCCCTGATCCGCCTGCCTGGTTGCCTCTTGCAGAGGGAGGCCTCCTGAGGGCTCCTGGACTGTTGAGAGGGCTCAAGCCAGGTTGAAGGACACCCCTCCCCTCAAGTGCATGAATTTTCGTGCACTGGGTCTCTAGTAAATTATAATTAACAGCTCCTTACCCATTCCATCTTTTCTTACAAATGAAGTAAGGGAAAGTAGTAGCAAGGGGCACTTTACACCTCATATGCTTTTCACTTAGAGAAAGTTTGGTTCCTATTTAGGATTGATTGCTTTTATGTTTGCAGTTGGTTATAGTATCATTGGTTGATATCTTATCTGGACAAATTCTGTATCTGAAACATTTAAAGGGATTCCATGTTCAAATACCAAAAGTTTTAGAAACAAGGTAAAGCTTAGGATTCATTCCTGCATCTGTTGGAGTCTTTTTTTTTTTTTTACTTAATTTGACTATCATAGACTCTCCTCACCTCTAATTTTTTTTCTTCAAAGAACATATAGTTTGAAAAAGCTTTGGCTAAATAAATTCAGGTTTTATTTTAAATAGTGTGGGTAATGAGATGGCCTTAAGAAAATAAAATGGTATTGGTTCAATGCTAATTAAGTTAAGAAAAATTAAAAAAAGAAAAGTCATAGCTAGAAATCTAGTAAAATTAGGAATGGAAACAGGTAACATAATAGGGAAAAGTTACTTCTTCCACTTTTATTTTTAACTTTATCCAAAGCATAGCTTTTAAGCTAGATTTACAGGATTAAACCCAACAGCCAACACATTTTCTATACTGAGTTTTTATAATAAGCCCAATATTGTTTAAAAATATATATTACTAAAGACCCAGGGCACGAAATTCATGCACTGGGGGATGGGGATCCCTCAGCCCAGCCTGCCTCCTCTGGGAGTCCTCAGAGGATGTCCTACTGATGGCTTAGGCCCACCCGCTGCGGGGAGCTGGCCTAAGCCACAGCCTGCCTTCCCTCTGTGGGAAGTGACTGGCTAATAAGGGGAAGGCGCCACTCCCATCAGCCTACTGCTGCTGCCACAGCCAGCCACCACGACCGCCAAGGTGTTTTCGTCAACATGCACTCTGGTCCCTTCACCACGAAAAAGACAACTTCTTTATGCATTTTCAAGATGTCTCTTTCATAGGAGATGACTTTTTTTTTTAATCACCTGAGGATATTTTTCTATTGATTTTTAGAGAGAGTAGAAAAGAGATAGGGAAAGCCAGAGAGAAACATCAGTGTGACAGGGACATTTCAATTGGTTCCCTCCTGCATGAACCCTGACCTGAGCCCCAGACAGGGAGGACCCTGCAACGTAGGTACATGCCCTTGACCAGAATTGAACCCGGAATCTATGGTCCATAGGCCGAGGCTCTATCCACTGAGCCAAATCGGCTAGGGCAGGATATGACAGTTCTTGGCACCCCCCAGCAGCGGACCTTTGTTTTTTCCTCCAGGAGTGAGGTGGAAAAACCCTAGATCACCTCGTATTTTTATTACCCAAGTTACCAAGAACATTGCGAGTGGCGTATAGGGAACTTAGCCAATGAGCTGTAAAAAAAGGTGTTTCCTCTGCAGCTCATGCACAGAGGAGGGACTGCTGCTAGTGGGCTGTCTGCCAGGGAGGGCAGCCCCCCTGTGTGTTGTGTCTCCACCCTGGGCCCATATGCGCTCGCAGCCTCCTGAGCCAGTCATGACTGTTAGGGTGTCCTGGCTAATTTGCGTATTTCCTCTTTATATGTATCTATATATGTATATAGATATGCATGTATTATATGGTATAAGAAATCAGGAAGGATTTACCTCTGAGAAAGTACTTAAAATTAAAAAAAAAAACTGCATCGGTTTGATGTCTGCCTTGAGGTGAAAAACATTTTCTTTAATTATAAATGTCCAAATTATAACAATTTAAAATATGAAATATTGTAAACAAACATGTTTTTAATGCTTTAGTTTTGCTTTGCATGTATAATGAAAAGACTGTTAATTAGGTCAAGATTATAGATTAGTTTTTATCTAGGACATTTAACTCTGTTCTGATACCACCTAACAGTGTAAGCGGTCATCGTAAAAATGTTATTAGCCTTGAGGAAAGGAGTATGGATGGGTTACTACAAACTTCCTCACCTTTCGAAATCACTTTGAAAGTGCTTATTGCAATGATGGTGGGCCAGTACCATCTTACTGT
The DNA here is from genome assembly GCA_027563665.1 of Antrozous pallidus. Taxonomy (NCBI): domain Eukaryota; kingdom Metazoa; phylum Chordata; class Mammalia; order Chiroptera; family Vespertilionidae; genus Antrozous; species Antrozous pallidus. The sequence goes on along the minus strand of CM050512.1, from coordinate 32,749,901 downwards.
AACAAGGTATTTTCCCATAAGAACTGGAAATTTAAAAAAAAAACTTTTTGCTGCTTATATAAAATATTTTAAATGGAAACTATAAAAATTAAAAGCAATGTAAATTCTGTCATACATTCAGATGTCTATAAACAGGCTATATATATGGCAAACATTTACTAGTACAAGAGATACATTAAGCTAATACGAATTTGGCAATAGGAATATTCTAGCATGTTAGGATATTTATAGTTTTACTTGTAATCCAGAACTCAAGAACATTTTCATCTTAATTTCCAATCAATTATACTACAAATTTTACCTGTTTTTATGTTGCCTACTTCCTTTTTTGCCTCTATGGTAACATGTACTATTACTTTCTACAGTGGAACCTAATTTCTCGAACTTAATTTGTTCCAGCGACTGTTTGAAAACGAAATCATTTTTTCCCACTAGAAATAATGTAAATTGAATTAATCATTCCAGACATCCAAATGATTCCCCGTTTTAACCTTTCTTATATATATCACATGTCTAATGTACTGTTTAACTATAAATACTTTAAAAACAAAAAGGGCATGAAATGTAAATTTAACAAAAAGGAAAGGAAATGTATAGTAAAAATGAAAATAAGCAGTAACAAAAGCAAAAAAAACAAAAAAAAAACCATACCATGAAAACATTCACAACACAATATCCTGACATGTTAACATATTCCTTTGTTGCCTGAGAGACTTGTGACTGATCATATAGCTATCAGCATGAAAGAACTGTCAGGTTGAGAAGCCAATTGTTCAAGATGGGAGGTGTTCGAGAACCGAGGTTTGACTGTAATGATATAAAGAGATAGTAATAGGGCTGCTGGAATATTAATATTATCACCTAGCAGCTTTGCCGTTAAATAAGTATGTTACAGTGATTAGACTTGATTACTTGTTTTAGTATAATGTTTTATAAAGTATTTTTCTGTAGTTTATTAAGCAATAAAAATTTTTACCATCTATTAAGTAAAAATCTTAACCTATGTTTTAGGAGTTCATAGTTAACACCCAAGGATTTCCTTATAATCAAAGCATTAACATTTGGGTCATTTATTCAGTACATATTTATTGAGTGCCTATTAGAAAGCCAAACACTGTGAAAAGAACTCTGTATTAAAATTAGAAGACTAACAACAAAACTAGGTTGTACACTTCAGAAAAATGTATGATCCTTCAAAAATACTTTTGTATAAAATCAGTATTTTAATGTTATCTGTCTACATTTTTCTTCAATATACAAGTCACTGGAATCCCCTCTATTAGTTGGAATCACTCTTAGAACCCTCTTCTATTTTCCATTTTTTCAAAGTAATTTTTAATCTCATGGAATTCTAGTAATTGTACTATTTCTCTTTACTCTTCTCTCTGACTTTTGTGATGGATGGTCTGCCTTTAATGGCCCTAATTCTTGTCCTCAACTACAGCCTCAATCCATAAGCCAGCTTTTGTCCCATCTACTCATCAAGGGCATATGGTTTTCTGTTTTGTTTTTCCCCATTTATCAATTAAGTTTTCTTGGCCTAAAAATGTTTTATCCAATTTTAGGTTTGTTTGTTTTTAATATGTTTTTACTGATTTCAGAGATGAAGGGGAGGAGAGAGAGAGCGAGAAAGAAACATCAATTGGCTGCCTCCTGCATGCCCCGTTATTGAGGATTGAGCTTGCCACCCTAGCATGTGCCCTGACTGGGAATTGAACCATGACCTTCTGGTTCATGGGTCGACATTCAACCACTGAGCAACACTGGCCAGGTTCCAATTTTATATTCTTGATTAATCCTTAGAATTTTATAGAATACCTCTCCAGAAATAGTAGTCTTTTCAATTTTTTCTTTTATATTTAATCATTTAGGAGAGGTCACTATCTTGGGGTCCTTAAGTGATAAGGATTCAAATTCCTGAGCAATTGAAGGAGGGAAAAGCTAAGCACATTCCTCACATTTCTTGTGCATACTTAAAAAACAAATTCTTAAACTTACTGGAATAGAGAACTGTATTAGTCAAAATCACAAAGTAATTTTTTACTTTTATTTGTTAAATAGTCACATACATATAAATGCAACAACTTTTTACCACAGGGCACTCATTGATTGTGCTTCTTGCTGTCTTGTGGCATCCAAGATCCTGGTTGAAAGGTTTTACCAGTGCTGGTCGGATCCACTGACGGTTCATCTTTTCCAAAGTATGGGGCAGATGCATGCCCTTTAATCTGAGTTTCAATTGGTGGAGCCAAGAGTTCATTGCTTTCTTTACTAAGAAGTTTGTCTTTTTCATAAAGTTCTTTGCTTTTCATTTTAACTTCTTCTCTATACTTTTCATTCTTTAGTATTTCCTGTATGAATATATAGATGGAAGAAACTTAAATTTCTAGTTAGAAGAAAACCCAACCTATAGGATTTATTAAATAAATAGCTAGTAAAAAATAAAGTGTGTGTGTGTGTGTGTGTACACACACACACACACACACACACACACACACACACACACAATACTTGCTTTGTATTCAAATAATACATAGATATGTACAAGATAAGTTTGAAAAAGCTATATTACATACCAGAGTTACTTTAATTAAATAGTTCTGTTCTCGTGTACTATAATAAAAAGATGTGAAAGACCATAACGTAGAAATATTTACTACTTAACAAGTGAAACGAACTACTTAACATGAAATATTATACAACAGCCTAACAGTCATTCTATCAAAGATTCTCTAAGCTTAACAGTTATATTCTGCCTCAAAACTAATCATCAGTAATACTTTCTACTGGAGATGAACTGAAGGAAAGATGGCCTCAGAATGATGCCCCTCTGTCTTGCCGGAACCAAGCCCCATTTACTTCTCTCTCTGCTCTGGAGTGGTGCGGCAGTCAAGCAGAGGAATGGAACGAGAGTTCAGCATGCTCTACACATCAGTTCCAGAGAGCGCTTTGCAAATGGAAATGTTTCCTCAAACCACTGCAAGCAATTCGTGCAATGCAGCCTGCTATTCTATCTGTATGATCTACACCCCAAATTACAAGGAATTTATCACAGTCTTTTATTAAATACAAGGCCATCAAATAAAAAGTACCATTGTTGTTTGCACCACACTAGAAAGCAATACTCCTTCACAGCTAGTTTCAGAGATGTTAAAATTTAAAAAGAGGTGCATCTTAAAAACATGAAATTCAGTCATTATATCTTTTTGCTGATTACTTCTTTCTCTTCTGTCTTCATGATCAATTCTAAATAGGTGATCATTAATGTTCTTTTTGTTAGTTATTTTCTAATTTTTTTAAAGAACATATAAAAAACTTAATGTATCTGACAACACTGACAAAATCAAATACTCCCAGTGACACTTAAAAAATATATATGACACTTAACAGCATCTAAATGTATGATGCAATCTTGGTTTCTCAAATGAATTTCAAGTAACAATAGTCCTTTAAAAACATAAGCACCAATATTTAAGATAATGGTTTGTACTTAAAGGGAAAAAAAGATTTTGGGGGTTATAGTGTTATAGACTTCTAGTTTTAGACACAAAGGGCCCATAAAATGAAACCCCCCTCAAAGCAAACATATGAGGGAAAGAATATAAATATTCTTGTAATTTCCATGAAATAGACAATTCCCCACAAATAATTTACTTTAATAACCATAGTAACTATGAGTTGGGGACAGTTGCTGTGAGTGAGGGTGAGAGAAATCTTTGCCTCTCATACACTGAAAAATTCTCAGGTGAGGTGATCACATAACATAAAGGATCTCCCTCAGTATGATACTGGGAATAGTGGAATAGAAAAAATATTTTTCCATGTTTCCATACTCTTCAGGGTCTTCTATAAACTGTGTTTTCATGGAAGTCTTTCTCTTGAGCAGAATGAAAGATTCAGGACTGAGTTGAATTTGCACTAGTAACCCAACATGGGTAATAGCAAGAGCCTACTGGGATACTGGTTTGCAGCTTGCCTGGCTTTTGTATGAGGACCAGCCACATGGCTTAAAGCTGCCTGTACCTACTGATTTGCTTCAGTTCTCCTGTTGCAGTCTTACAGCTGGTGCAAGCACTTGCCTTTTGCATAGAAAGAAATGGTTGGGAAAGAGATGTTCTTTTTCCTGCCTTCACATAACCTCTCTCTATTCAACCATTACTCTGACCACTCAGTTTCTTATAACAACTATTTAGGCAAATGGAGAGCCAATCAAAATATGTTAATTTAACATGAAGATGGAATAAAGATTTCAGAATTGAAAAACATGAAGACTAATTTTTCCTAAAAAAGCATTTTCCTTTTTGTCTTTTTAAACAAACTAATTGTTATCAGACCCTTGCTAACAGCTTCCATTAAAGTTAAACAGAACATAAATCATTTATGAAGGGAAATCTAATTTTGTAAATATTTGGAATTGATAAAATGAAAGTAGGTAGAAAAATAGGAATTTCAAGACTTATAGAGAAACATGTCATTTTGTAAGAGAACTTATTTTACAGTAGAAACTTCCATAAAACATGAATTTTCCTTATATTCTCTTGGAACAATATCATCCGAAGTCTCACGTTTATCAGTAAAAACAGTATTTTTCTTTCAGTGTCTGTATAGGGATAAAACAAGACTAAGTGGCCCTTCCTTTACATGAATATCCATATATTCAAAATAAGTATTTATCCTTTTACAAGACTGCTTTACTCCCTGTCAATAAATATTCTTTAATATTTTAGAAAAAAGATGGCTACATTGTATTTTATCATTTGCATTGTGCCATGATTTATCTAAGGAATACCTCATGTTGTTTCCAGTATTTTACTTCTCATTTAAGGGGTGACACCAAGAAAGCCACTTAACTTTTTCAGTCTCAATTTCTTTCTTAAAAAAATGTATTTTTATTGATTTCAGAGAGGAAGGGAAAGGAAGAGAGATAGAAATATCAATGATGAGAGTGAATCATCAATCGGCTGCCTCCTACATGCCCCCTACTGGGGATTAAGCCTGCAACCCTGACCAGAATCGAACCCGGGACTCTTCAGTCTGCAGACTGACCTCTATCCACTGAGCTAAACCAGCCAAGGCTCAGTCTCAGTTTCTTTATCTGAAAATGAGAATAAAGTGACACTGCATGTATAAATGTTTATATCTTAACTACTCATGTGTATACCGTTCACAGAGTTAGGTCTTCTGGAAGTTTCTTAATAGTGGTTAAGAACTACCTGCATACAAATCCCAATTTTGCCATTTATGAGCTGGGAAACCCCGTCAATGTTACTTAACCTTTCTTGTCTCTGTTTCCTCATAGGTAAAATGGAGAAAACAATACTATCTTCTTTTGTTGCTGTTATTAATCTTCACCTGAGTATATATTTTCACTGATTTCCAGAGATAGTGAAAGGGATGGAGAAAGAGAAACATTAATATGACTCTCACATCGATCGTTGGCCTCCATATGGGCCTGCAACCGAGTAAGTGCCCTTGACTAGAATGGTACCTGGGACCCTTCAACTCAGTCAAAGGATTGATGCTCTATCCTTTGAGCCAAATTGGCTAGGGCAATTCTGTCTTCTTCAATGGGCTACTGTAGAGGATGGGAAAGAAATGACTGCTAGATAGTACCAACAAAAATGGGTACAGGTGGATTTTTAATGATTGCTTATTCCATTCCATTAAAAAATAAACATATCAAAACTTGTATCCAATCCTCTTTTTCATCTCAGGGTACAAAAATAATCTCAATACTTATACTTTAAGTACTAAAAATTTTAACCCATAGTTTGTGACGTGCATTGAATAACTTTTTTTTTTAGTGAAAATTTTGTAAATATTCACAATTTGCTGGGATTAAAAATATCCAATGTTTTAATGTTTTACAGCCTCCAATAAAAGCAGCAACCATTACCACTGCATTGAGATAAAAAGTGTTAATAAGATATAATCTACAAGATGGAGAATAAGATGAAGTAATTGGTGATAGACTAGATCTGCTATAAACAACTAGAAAACTGAACAAAAAATAGTAAACTTTTCAGAGAGTAAACAACAGGTAGGGCAATCCTTGAAAGAAAGGATACAAATGAGGTAAGGCCTGCATCACCTCGGCTTTCTGTGTAGCAGCTTATTATGGGCTGCTGCTCAGGGTAGGAGAATCCAAGTAGAGGTTGGAGATCTCATTAAGCTAAAGAGATAGTGATGATTGGGGAGACTGAGGAAACTGAAATTTGTCGGGTAGAGTACCAGAATACACCGAAAGATTACTCAAAATGTGCATAAGAGCCCACTTGAGTGTTGAGCTGAACTAAGCTGTATGTGGGTAGGGTGAGAGTCTAGGGGACCAGGGAGGTCAATTTCTGGCTAAAGAATAACTAAACCAAAAACTGCTGGAGTTTGCATGAGACTAGAAGATATTCAAGTTCTAATCAACTAGAGTTTCCTCACTGAACAGGTAGGGCATTCATATAAAGACTTGCAAAAGATTTCTCCTTAGGAGTAAGGATAAACCGTTAACTCTAGACCTGCACTGTCTAATACAGTAGCTACTAGTAACATATTGTTATTTAAATTAATTACAATAATTCAGTCCTTCAGTTGTACCAGACACAATAGCCAAATGTGTCTACTGGACACCATACTGGAATGTGCAGATATAAAACATTTACATCATTGCAAAAATTCCTGTTGGACAGCATTACTCTAGACCCACTCTCACAGAACTAAAAATAAGTCTCCAAAAGTTTGCACTGATTCACACGTAAAATAATGTACACCCAAACAAACCTCAACATTTTTTAAAGGAACACAACAAAATCCAGACAATATAGTAAGCAATATATTATTTCATTGTTCATCATTCAATCAAGAAGTGAAGAAGAAAAGTGTGATCCAAAACAATGAGAAAGTCATGCATGAGGTCAACCCCATTCTCAGAAAGTCACATCAGAGTCCCCGGGAATAAAGTATTGAAGGATATGAATCTCAGGGAAGAGAAAGAAACCATAATGACAACAGAAAAAGCATGAGCTGTATTTAATTTTTTAATTCAAACCTTTCCAATTAATAGAAACAGAACCAAATATGGCAGAAATGATTAAAATAATGGACAAGGACTTTATCACAACTACTAGAAATATGTTCAATATCCAAAAGGAAAATGAACATAAATGTAAAAGAAACAGAAATTATTAAAGAAATTAACTTCTAGAGGTGAAAATACAACATGTGAAATGAAAACAAAATTAATGCATATGCTGAACAGCATATTAGACACTACAGAGGAAGAACGGATCTAAACTCAAGGAAGTTATCCAAATTAAAGCAAAAGAGATAAAAAGTTTAAAAAATGAATCAGCACCTAAGTGAGTTGTCGGAGAATATAATGCAGTCCAACATACATGTAACCGGAGTCATAGAAAGATTAAAAAAAAAAAGGAGGAGAGGAAATAATGATTGAAGATATTCCAAATAGATAAATATATAAATCTATATAGCAAAAGGAAGAAAAACCCCCCACAAAACTCTAAGCAGGATACGTACAAAACCAAAGCACTTCAAAATCAATTATAAAAATTGATGATAAAGATAAAATCTTAAAATCAGCTACAGCAAAAAGACATATCACTCACTGCCCTAGCCAGTAGCTCATCTGGTTGGAGCACTGTCCCATACACTGAAAGGTCACAGATTCAATTCCTGGTCAGGACACTTGCTTAGGTTGCAGGTTGGGTGTGTTCGGGAGGCAACCAACCAATCAATGTTTCTCTCTCTCTCTCTGTTTCTCTCTCCCCTCCTCTTTCACTCCCCTTTTTTTCCTGCCTCTCTCTCTAAAGTCAATGGGAACATATCCTTGAGTGAGGATTTAAAAAAAAAAATAGAAACAATGCAAGGTATAAAATATTAGAGTTATTTTAATGTACTGAAAGAAAAGAAAAACTCTCAACTTAGAATCCTGTATCCAGTGAAAATATCCCTAAAAAAATAAAGGTATCATGACATTTTCAGATAAACAGAGGCTGAGTTTTTCACCAGCTAGCCTCTTCTACAAGAAACATTAAAGAAAGTATTTCAGACTGAAGGAAAATGAGATAAACAGAAATTTTAGGAATGAATAAACATAAAGGAATGAATAGCACCAAAAATGATCAGAATGAAGAACTTCATTGCAGAGGAAAATGCTAGATCTTTGGACATTCTGCTAGGTACTCAATGCCCTTAACTTTATATCCATCTCCTCTAAAATCCTTCAACAAATCCTTCATTCAGTCCACTGAAATTACTGCTTTGGGTTTTGAGGCATATCATGACTGTATCCCCACCTACAGGACTTTTCAAGCTTTGCAAAAATATCAGTTACCACTAAATTGAGAAGTGCAGCCTGAAAGGCAAGAGGACTGTAATGATCATATGCAGCCCTCAAATTAATAGCACCCATGGGGGGGGGGGGAGGGGACAATGCCTCATTCCCTCCCTATTCCCATCCACAAACAGCTTCTGCCCACCAACTCTTCCATGTGTTACACCACTGTCCTTGGCTTCCCTGGCCTGGGACTTAGAAGAGTATGTCGACAATGGAACTTCGCCATCTGAAGATGAGTGTAGTAGAGTTAACAATTAGAAAGTCATGCATGAGGTCAACTCTATTCTCAGAAGGTCACATCAAAGAGTCCCTGGGAATGAAATATTGAAGGATACCAGTCTCAGGGAAGAAGAGAAAGAAACCATAACGACAATAGAAAAAGCATGACCTGTATCTAATCTGTTATTTCAAACCTCTCCTTAAATACACCCTCTATGAATGACTATTGTTCTGTGACAACTTTTCTCCTTTCAACAGACAGTAGGAATGTTCAATTGGAGCAAATTCACTTATGCTTGATACTGGGATAACAGACACTCAGCTGTAAAAGTATTATGTATTAAGTATTTGAGTCTGCATAGTTTCTTTATGTCACATTATAAATTGGCATTGTTTGTAAAGGATTACACTGAAAAAAAATTTTTTTAAAAGAAAAAGCTCTGGATGTCCCTGTTTTTGTAGAATAGTTAAATGGTTATTTATTGCGTACTATTCACTAATTCTGTGTTTTGAACTCAAGCATTCAAAACGTTGTAGCTCAAGTCCCTTCCAACGCCAATTCTTTGCTAAGAGCCGTGCTTACGAGCCTAATGCTAGCTGTGCTATCGTATTCAATGCTGTAAATTGCTAGGTATGGTAATGGTAAAAAAGTTTTAAAGCTTTTTTATTTATTAATAAAATACAGATAAAAACAAAGCTTGAGAATGCAATCTATTAACATGTTGACTTACAACTCATGCACAGACCTTAGGCACAATATAATCCCACTCCAATCATACAGTCCCTTATGTGATATTCTAGTACATAGGAATTTTCCAAGATGCTGAAAAAAATCAGCTCTAACATATAGTTATAGCTGTGGGAGATATTAGATAACAGAATTGGATACTAGAACTACAAAAAAGAGGTAAAACAAATGGCAGACGAGGACTGAAGTCTCAGTGATGATGCCTTGGGGGAGATAAAGGAAACTGAAGCATTGGAAAGCTGGACCTTGAAGTGCACTCTAGTATCTGAGAAGAGAGAGAGCTGACTACAAGTGCTCTCTGTTGGAGCTATAGTAACTGGACAAACTTTTAGTTTACTTCATGAGTATCAGGGAAAGAGAAAGGTTGAGAAATATATCTGAGTGAGTTAAAATGTTACCCAAAGATTCTTCTATCTCATGTATCCAAGCCATTCTACATCTCAGGGGCCACACTTGGACCAAAGGTGTGGTAGTGAACAAATATGAGTCTATACTATTAAGTTGAATTGAATATTTGAATGCAGTTCTAAGTATACACACAAAACATTTTAGAAATATTACCTAGTAAACGACAGTAACTATAAATAATAATTCATTATTACTAATTTAAGATATGTAAAATGTCAGTAGTATTTCTTAATTTAGTGTGCTTACACATTTTTGCCATATGTATTCTATATAAGAGAAACATGCAAATTTGACCTTACCTTTGCTATGCTACCAGCCAATCAGGAGCGGGGGGGCGGGGCTGAGCGGCATGAGGAGAAGGGTGGGGCTGGGGCGGGGTGAGGCGCACACAGGGGCGGTGGGGGGTGGGGCCGAGGCATGTGCAGCCAGTTTGTGGTGCGGGCAAAGGCGCGGGTGTTGGCAGCATCACCGGGGCACAGGTGGTGGTGGCAGTGGCGTGGCCGCAGAACAAGGTCCCCTGGCATCGGGACGGGGGACCTGAGGCTGCACCCCCTGACCTGGCGCCTAGCCTGGGGATCTACGGCTATGCTGGGGGACCTGAGGCCATGCTTCTGCCAATAGGACTTGATGGGGGACCTGAGGCTGTGCCCACCACCCAGTTCTGGGTCAGAGGACCTGAGGCTGTGCCCCCTGCCCTGCGGGGCTTCATGGGGGTGGGGCTGGCCGAGTCTGGGTCTTGCATGATTTCAAGGTGATTTTAAGGTAAACATGGGTGGGCAGAGACTTGACTCTGGGTCACGCAGCATGCCTCAGACTCTGACAGGAATGGAGATTTTCATATACATTTTATTAATTTTCTTTCATCTCTGACACTTCTATTATAGAGAAAGGGGAAATAGCAATATTAAAACATTTCCTCTAATTAACGCCCTTTTAATGTGCATGAATTTCATGCACCGGGCCACTAGTGTATAAATAAAAATAAAGAATGGTTTTCATAATATAATTCAATACCTCAATCTTCTAACCCTATATCTATCTCACAAGTTTCAACCTAGGCAACTGAGAATTCTTCTATCATGGAGTATTTCAATAATATTATCTATATACACATATATGATATGGATGGTGTTATATTCATTTTAATTATAAAACCCTATCTAATAAAAGGGTAATATGCAAATTAACTATTACTCTGTCACAAAGATGGTGGTGCCTATAGCCACAAGATGGTGGTGCCCAGTCCTCTCAGCCCCACGTGGGGCCCCCAGTCCCGGGGGTGGCCGCTAAGAGCAGGCAGTGTGAGTGGCCTGGGGGAATGCTTGCCTCATTGCTGCAGGGGTGAGGCAAGCGCTCCACCCCGGCAGTGGAGGGCCTCTGGGCAGTGGGCACGAAGTGGCCGGGCAGGGGGTACACGTGCGCCATTGCCCCGGTGACAAGGCGAGTGCTCCACGCCTGGCCATGGATGGGCCTCTGGGCTGCGAGAGCCTCTGGGCAGCGGGCGCAGAGTGACCAGGCCCCACAGAAAGCTACTGGCACACAGATTTGTGTGCAGGGCTACTAGTTCCTTAATAAAAGCCTTCAAAATTATTTGACAATATAAATATAGATATACCTAGAAATAAAAAGAACTAATAAATGGTCTCAGGGAATAATAAATTTTGCTTTAAAAAATGCTATGAATATAGCTAGGGAAAAAGGCAGGCAGAATACATATACTAGTATACATATTATAACCCACTCTCTAATGTTCTGGCTCCACATTCCTCTCTAGTATTTATAAATGGTCTCCATTTGGCTTTGAGTACTTGTGAATTAAGGTATGCCATGAATAACTATGTTCAAACTTAAGTACACAATATATACCAAGATAAAATCTAACTACAGTTTTAAGTAAATTCCTTTAAAGTGCTTCATTATTAGAAAGTTTATATATCTAAACACATAAGAGCAAGATACAATGACAGTTTTGCTTTAATAAAAAGATCAATTTTCTAAAATATTTAAATTACTAAATATATTCTATTCTTTCTAATCTACATATTTTGCAACTCTTGCTAGGTAATTGCTATAATTTGTAGTCTATAATAATAAAAGCGTAATATGCTAATTATACCAGACAGCCAGTCGTCCTTCTGGATGACGCTGGGGCTGTGAGGGTCAAGCCCCTGGCATGAATTTCATGCACTGGGCTTCTAGTATAAATATATTTTATTTTAATATCTCCATTAATTTCTTTCTATAATTTAAACTATAATATTAATGAATAATTTTGTGTTAATGGATATTTTAAAAATTTAAATATGAGTAATTGACTTTGAGTCAATTTAAGAAAAAACATTTAAATTTTTTTATTGTTTAAAGTATTACATGTAGTAGTACATGTATCTCCTTTATTTTTTTCTCATTGACCTTTCCCCAGCCTCCCCTACCCCTCATGGGTGGGATGAGGGCAAGAAAAAACATTTTTGAAGAATACAAAAAGGTTTAGTAAATAGATTGTATGTGGCTATTTGCACAAAGTATGTTCCAGGTCCCTAAACCATAGATGTCGGTTACTGTAGAAGTGTCTTATTCAGAAAATGGCCTCTTAGAATATAGTATACATCCCTGCCCCACAAGCAACATAATTACAATTGGAATTTGGGGAACAACTATTTCAAAATGTTGTAAGCTGAATATTTTTTTAGTGTCAATTTTATAACATACCATGAAATAATTCAGGCCTAGCAAATGCAGCAGAATGCCTAAGCTTGAAAATACTGCCAAACTGTTTAATTAAACTACATTTTTAGTTTTACAAGTTGAACTGACAGGATATAATAATAAGTTACTAGATCACCCTTTTTTAATATGTGAGAGAAGAGAGAAACGGGGGAGGTACAAGGTCACCAAAAGGTACTTTGTGTTCAGACCAGAGGCAGCACCTGCTAGATTAGTAATAAAAAATGAATTTAATCTTGCCTGGATGGGAGTAGAAACCAAAAGGGTAAGTAAATGACAGTTAGGCTAGTATGACAGCCCTGGGTTGCTAAGAAATCTATGAGAATGAAATAACCACCAAGCAAGTTCTGCTTTAGCAGAAACTGCTCCTGCTATGTGTTTTTGCCAATTACCAGTGTGCCTTTGCCAAATCGATGTCACATTTAATTTATTAACATTCAAATATACTGCAAACAGACTTTGATCAGTTACAATAATGAACATTAGACTGAGTTTTGTTGTTTTGACATGCTTTCTTGAACTTTTCCCCTGCACTTTTTTCAAAACATTTCTAATTGCAAGAAGTTGATCTCAATTATTCTTGTTATTTGCGGAGACAATTGTAAGATTTGTTTATATTCCTTGATGGCTAGGAATTTCTGGCATTGAGTTTTCTTTCTTTGAACTTCAGCCAGATTATTAAATCTCAAAATGTCATTAAAAAGAACTAATCACAGGGCCTAAGTCATTAATAGTTTTGTAGGTGGTATTTCCTTTGATATAAATGAACTTCCATATATATGCAAAAAAGACTTTGAGCATAACGATACAATTATTTAATTGAAAAAATAAATTTAGCTATTAAACATTAATAAAAAATAAATAGAATTGTTTAACTTTAGTCTTACTTAATCGTTTAGTCTTACTTAATTGAATTGCCCTGGTGGGAGCAAAGGAAACCTTTCTCCCTTGTGTGAGAAGGGAAGACCACAATCCCTGGGAGAGAAAGCAATGTTAGACCCCATGGCTTTCCAGGCTTGGGCTCATTAATGGGAGGGAAATAAGTGGCAGAGCACTGCAGCCCCGGAGGAAAGAGGAGGTTCCATCTGCGAATGATTGCTAACATTTGTTGAGCTGTTATTCCGCCAGCTGCTGTAGAGAGAAAACAGTTATCTCCTAGGTTAAGGAAGGGAAGAGAGAAGTTGGGCAAGAAGAGGTGAGATATAGTTAGAGAATTTAGGGCTCCAGCTTAGTCTTCCCTAGAGAATAAAAAATGTCCTGCTGAAGGTTGTCCTCCAGGATATACTCATTCCTTCATGCACTATTCATTCTTCCTTTTACTAAACAAATGTATCCTGCGCACCTACAATTCAAAGCCTTGGAGATACAGGAACCAAAACCTGCCTTATACTTTTATGGAGCTTCCTTGGGAGCCGAGAGGAGGACAGGCCAAGGAGGTGACTTGCTGCAACACAGACTTATCCAGGAGCCAAGGTGGGTAAGAGCTGGGTAAGTACCAATGGCCAATTACCTGGCTAATGTGCATGGGTTCTTGCCTCTGTCTCACTCACTCATTGGTTCGTTTATATATTGAGGCCCACTATGTGCCAAGGATACAGAGTGAAAAGACACAATTTTTACCTAGTCCTTAAAGAATTCACAATCCAGAGAAGAGATATAAGTAGAAATATTAAATTATAATATGATTAATTTTGTGACATTAAGCAAAGAATGATACGAGAAACAGAAAGAAAGTTTGTGTTCCTATTATGGTCTACATGGTAGAGACTAGGGGGTTAGAAATGACTTCCTAGAGAAGGTGAGTCTTAAATTAACCAGAGAACTGAGAAGATCAGGGGCATTCTGGGAAGATATAAAGTACATGTTTGCAGGAATGGAAGAGTAAAGAAGCACTGCAAACTCAGGACACTGTCAGTGGTTCATATGACATGCAATGTGAGAACATTGATGTTTTATCCTGAAACCTATGGAACCCTGGAACATATTTTGACTTTGAAGCAAAATTAGGTTTCCAGGTATAAGAGTAGGTATTTAATTTGAATTTCAGATAAACAACAGATCATTTTTTAGTATAAGTATATCCTAAATATTGCATGGGACACACTTACATTTATTATTCATTGTTTGTTTAAAAGTTAAATTTAAGTAGGTTCCCTGTATTTTTATTTGAGATATCTGGTAACCATAGCAAAAAGGTTTAAATGTTTAAAAAAAAAATGACTCTGGTAACTGTAGAAACTAGATTGGAGAAAGGCAAGATTGGAATAGAGAAATCAGTTAGGATGCTACTGCAGAAATGCAAGGGAGAAATCATTAGGGCGGAACCCAAGGCAATGGGAGTAAGATGGAGAAGAAAAGACAGATTGTGCCGAAACCGGTTTGGCTCAGTGGATAGAGCATCAGCCTGTGGACTGAAAGGTCCTGGGTTCGATTCCGGTCAAGGGCATGTACCATGGCTGCAGGCACATCCCCAGGAGGGGGTGTGCAAGAGGCAGCTGATCGATGTTTCTCTCTCAGCGATGTTTCTGACTTTCTATCCCTCTCCCTTCCTCTCTGTGAAAAATCAATAAAATATATATTTTTTTAAAAAGAGAGATTATTTGTTAAGATATTCAAAAGCAAGTCTTGGTCACCAAGTATATGGAAGTGAACAAGATCAGGACAATCCCCAAGTTTTTGATGAGTGATGACAGATAATGTCATTGACTATGGTGGGAAATAGAAGAAAAGAGGAGTTTCATTTTAGACCCACTAGATTTGAGATACTTTTAAAATATCCAAATACATTGTATCAGACTTTTAGTTCCTGTGAATTATGAACCCTGTGAAATATTTTCACCAGATACCTAGAACAATGCCTAGCATATAACAGGTACTCAATATCATATATACATGTATGTATGTGTAGGAACATGTGTGTCTGTGTATATGTATATGAAAATGTATCGGGGGAGGGAGAGATTGATTGATTTTAAGGAATTAGTTCACATAATTGTGGAGGCTGGTAAACCCAAATCTTCCCCGTAGGCTGAAAGGCTGCAGACCCAGGTTAGAGGTGATGTTGCAGCTCAAGTCCAAAAGCAGTCTACAGGCAGGCAGGAACCCCTCTTCCTCATAGGATGTCAGTCTTT
Source organism: Antrozous pallidus (assembly GCA_027563665.1). NCBI lineage: Eukaryota > Metazoa > Chordata > Mammalia > Chiroptera > Vespertilionidae > Antrozous > Antrozous pallidus. The sequence continues at coordinate 32,734,324 of CM050512.1, read as the reverse complement.
TTTCTCTTAGGTCTTCAACTGATTGGATGATGTCTATCTACACTATGGAGGGTAATCTGGTTTACTCAAAATCTACTGATTTAAATGTTAATCTCATCTGAAAAATAACAACAACACACACCTACATAAATACACCTTCACAGCAAAATCTAGACTACTGTTTTTGACCAAATCGTTGAGAGTGTGGCCTAGCCAAGTTGACACATAACAATTAACCATCACAGTAAGAAATACATTTTACACCACAACTTGGTACACATATATATTTATAAGTGTGTATCTGAAACAAGAATTTCAGAAAGTAATACTTACTCTTAGTAAGGTTTTATATGCTGGTGCTTTCTATCCCATATTTTTTCTACTTCATTACGAAGAAAAAATACTTATAACCCACTAAATTGATTTCACAATCCACTAATGTATCCCATAAGTTGAAAAAACCCTGCTCTGGATGACATATCCATTTACTCATGTTTCGGAATACTGGCAAAGAAATGCATCACAGTGACACCAGAATGTGATATTGGAGAAGGAAATTAAGTATATTTGAATGAAATGAACACATAAATATCTGAAAAAATACATAAAATGCCTAATTCCTTATTACCATAGCAACATCATATAGTTAGCAAATGAGTACAGTGTTTTATCATGGTCATAATATACATTTGAGAATAAAATCTGGCATGCCTAAAGACATAATAAAATCAGAGGCAATCAACTGTGGCTTGGTGTCCTACAGGATACATCACCAAAGAAATCAATACAATTTTCCTAAACACCGTTATCCCACTCTCCCATTTAAAGAAATCAAATTATATCTGATAAAAGTGGTCAGCAGCAATTTATTTATTTTTATTTTTAAATTATAAGGAAAATCTTTACTTCTCCAGCATAAAAATAATAAGAAGAAAATCACAAGAAATTGTTTTGGTGAGATAACTGGGAAAAAACAAGTGAATTAAAAAAAAAATAAAAACCAACCCTAACCTCATTTTAACTCCCCTTAACCTTTTTCACTCCGGATGTAAGCGCAGTTCTAAAACCGAAATAAGACTTGTCTTAGTAACTGATGATATATGACTCAGAAGGTTAACTACTCAGAGCTAATTCTGTATACTTTTAATTATGTACCTAGTAAGCTATAATGAAATCCCAGAAGAACTGAATTTAAGTATATCTAAAAATAATGAATAATAGGACTTTATTACAACTTAAAAACAACACCTTTTCTGTTCTGCTCCTTAAAAGTCAGATAAAGATCAAAAGAGAAGGAAAACTGTGCTAAGCTCAAACTCAGACCTCAGCTCTGCATAGACTATACAGGAAACAATCCTTTTAGAGTGAGACATGTGGGTGCTTGAAATTTGAGAAAATACTTTTTAGTATCATAAAATTGATGTTTTGAAAACCAAAAAAATTTACAACACAAACTGGCATAAATTTTTCTTGCACGATATATAAGTAAATACCTACCGTTAGAGAAGCACATTAGCTTATGGGTAACAGTGCATAAGGAGCTCAAAACACTCAAATGATAAACTTTCATTTCTTACGATAGTTTTCTAAGCATGACAAATGTTATATTTTCGTTTTACAAAGCTTGAGGTCAATATCAAAGAAGGCACACGGAAAGGCATCTCTCAGTGCTACATTATTGTTTCAAGTGTTTGCTTTTATTCATTATGATAGTTAGGACTACAGAATCAATACAAAATAAGCATATAAAAATTACAGTTATGTACCAATGTATGTATGGGTAAACTCACTTGTTAATGTTAAAAGTTATGTAGCCAGCCACAGGATTTGAGGTACTTCATTATTTCTATTTTTTTAAATCTCTTTATTGATTAAGGTGTTACATATGTGTTGTTATCCCCTCATAACCCCCCCATTATTTCTATTTTTAAAAATTGTTATATTTATGTTCTCATAAAATAAAGGAAAAAAATCAAGTTAAGTCATGGTAAAGGCCAAGCCAAAGAGTCACAAAAATACCCCACAATTACACTGGCAGGTAGGTTTAAACTGCAGAGCCTCAGGCACTCCTAAGGAAGGACTCCTGGTCAAAGGCAGGCACAAACGGGTTAGGCATGAGAGGTCAGATGACTGATATAAAAATCTGGCCAATAGGGACCCTTCATTGTGCATGGCAATAAACCCATTCAACCACCTCTTTGTAAATATGCGAGTAGGTAAATAAAGAATAGGACTTTGGTCAAGCTCAGGATATATCCTTTCTAGTATTAGAAACCAGATTCCAGAATGACTGTACCACTGAAGACATAATGCTCCTGTGTGACCTTGCAATAAGATCCAATTTCTGAAGGCAATATGTGAATGTGTGTTCCTTGCAGCCTTAAATAAACAAACTAATTCAGTTTCACAGAGGAAAAATTGATACTAAAAATAGAATATAAACATAATTTAACAATTATGATATATAGGAAGGGTGGTATGTACAACAGAAGTCTACAGAGAAATTATATTGGTTATTAAGCACATACCAGGTGCTGAAGAATTAACCAAATGAATTTAAAAAAGCATCAAGGCTTTAAAAAGGAATGCCAAACACTGGGCCACCACAATGATTGTTTCTTATGAATATTACTATGATAATTCCTTAAATGACATTGATATTTTAGAATTTTAAGTATTTCAGGCATATTTTTATACTTTCACTATATCTTTGTATATTCATAAACAATAGTAGCAGTAGTTTTCAAAATTTTTTTACACACTTATCTCCTAAAACTTTTGAAAACTATTTACTACCTTGCACATTTAAGTTGACATTTAAATAATGGCAAAGGATGTATTTTCCAATTTATTGCATATTGAATGCATGCTTTAAATATGAAGCCTCAGTTTAGCTTATTCAATTTATGGAAAATATAACCATATAACTTAATTGGCAAAGCCTGTCCTCATTTTCAAACCCAATCAGCCAAATCTAACTTACTGTGTCAGAGAAAGTCTAACTTAACTTTTAAAATTCAAATAAATGTTTTATTATGTGTCTCCATGACAACTTTCTCACTTGTGAATTTTAATTTTAACGTAGATGTATGGACAGCTAGCTAGCTAGCTAGCTAGAAAGAGAAACTATAAGGTATGTAGCCTTGTATGAGTTTGTTGCCTGGATGAAATAAAGTGTTGTCCCTTCAATAATCTTTATTGAAGTTTTCTCTGCTTTGCTCTCAAGGGACTCTCCTTGGGGAGAGATTCACACTCCAACAGTCTCTTCATTTTGGTGCCCTGGAGATTTTTAAACCCCAAGGCAATGCACTATCGTAAGATTTAATATGGACAAGAAAAGTGAGAGATGATTATGAAATAAGTCAGAAAGGAAAACTGGAAGACAAGAAGGAAGTTCTTACACAGATCATTTTTAGGGAAGACTACATATGGAAAGAGAGAATATGGAAATAAATTCTTTAAAGTCTATCCATACTTGTATATTGCATAGGAAGCCTTTATGTATCCAGTGGTACAGGTATCCCAATCTGAAAACCACTGAACAATAGCAGGGTCTAGCAAACTAGGATCTATCTGTCACCTGTTTTGTAAATAAAGTTCTATTGAATACTTGTTTCCGTATTATCTATAACTGCTTTAACACAGTAATGGCAGAGTTAAAAGAGTTGCAACCAAGACTGTCTCACAATGTCAGAAATATTTACTATTTGGCATTTTAAAAAACATATATTTTTATTGATTTCAGAGTGGAAAGGAGAGGGGAGGGGAGAGAGAGAGAGAGAGAGAGAGAGAGAGAGAGAGAGAGAGAGAGAGAGAGAGAGAGAGAGAGAGAGAGAGAGAAACATCAATGATAGAGAATCACTGACTGGCTGCCTCCTGCATGCTCCCCACGGGGATGAAACCTGCCACCTGGGCATGTGCCCTGACCATGAATCGAACCGTGACCTGTTTCCTAGCTTGATGCTCAACCACTGAGCCACCCCGGCCGGGCTACTGGCACTTAAGAGAAAAACTTTCCTACCCCTCATCTATAACATTGTGTATGTATTTTTAAAAATATTTTTTAAATCAAGGTTATATACTCACATAGTTTATAGGACCAGACTGTTCTAAAAGGCTTTTATTAAAAATAATATTTCCCTCTCCCCAGAAGAAACTATTTTATATTCTTTTAGCTAATGTTTATGATTATGGTACATATAAACCAGGAAGCCATAAATGTGTTTGACAGCTAAAAGCAGACTGACCCCTCCATGATATCTAAATAACATTCTCATATTATTAATTCTTTACTTTTCAGTTTTAAACATTGTACATTAACTTCTCATTATTAAAAATGAAGACTTTCCCCATCATTCTTGAGGCCTAATACTCTGAATATAGTTATAGATCAATATTCAATATTTATGAGTAAACACTATGAACAAGGGAGTTATCTAGTATACTTGAATTACTTTTTGTTTGCTACTCAAGTTCTGTTTTTCTTGGAGATAATACATGAATTCTGTTTATTTTCCATGTGCTTATTTATAATTCAACCTCACTTGATATGTTCAGTATGTATATATGGCTCATGTTCAAACTTCACCAATTATCCCAGTACTGTCCTGTATAGTGTTTTCCCCCTAATCTAGGATCAAGTACTATATTTAATTGTCATATTGATCAGTCTTTCTCTGTTGTTCATGACAAAGACATGACGTCTGGTGTTTTATGAAATGTGTCCCAATTTAGGTTTTCTGGTTGTTTCTTCATGATTAGATTGTTTGTATAATTTAATAAGCACTATATTAATAATGTCTTGCCAATTAAATGTCGACCAATTAAATCTTCAATTTTAATCTAAATTAACCAAACTATTCTCAGTTTAATTCCCCAGAATTAATAACAGTTAATAAATGCTGGTTTTTCAACTCTATTATTTCTTCTACATTTATTTGTTAGTATCTAATTGCTTCCTAAACAGATTTTCAGCATAAGCCTTAAGTCCACTTTCAGAGTTTCCTGGCACTGCCAATTACTAAGCATTCTGGGGTTTTACAATTTCAATTGGGTTACTTCTGGGCTTTCTCCTCTATCAGAGGAGTTATTCTCAGTTTTGCTAACTATGTTACCAGTTGTTTATCTGCTTCCCAGCTTCTGAAGCGCTATTGCTGTTTTGCACCTCTTCAATTTAGGTTTATGCTTTTTAATATAAATTCCTTCATTGTTATTTTCATTAGGTTTGAAGAGAAAGTAAACTCATTTGTTTAACTCACTAACTTTATTTGATAGCCCATTATATATTTCCTGCTTTTAAACGTTATATACATGGCATCATATTGTATGAAATCTTATTCAACTTGCACTTTTTGCTCAATATCACATTTCTGAGATTTATCCATGTTGAAACATGTAGCCCTACTTCATTCATGCTGTAACCCAGTGTGTGAATCTGCCACAGTTTCCTTATCCCTCTCCATTCTATTCCCCAAAGTGATAATGTGAGGTTGGGTGTAGGGATCTAATTTTCCAAACAGATATACACTCCAACTTTGCAACTTAAGACCACAGAAAAGTAGAATTAAATATGCAAATTGTCAATTTTAAGACATTTCAGTTTCATAACTTATAAAATGAACATAATAATACTAGGTAGAGAGAACTCCTTTAAAGGTCAGTTATTTGAAGAAATAGTGAATTGATATTATAGAATGTTAGGTTTTACAGAAAGGACAACATTCCATGTCATTATTCCATGTCATCTGCATTATAATGAAATCCATAACCGTGTCATATTAAATTTCTTCTTGTCATTTGGAGACAATTACACTCTTTTGTTATTATGGATTTGGAAAAATATTATAACTTCTGAAGAGTCCATGGGAAGGACTGGCAAGGAAAATCAGAAGATCTTAAAGCAGGTTAGTGTATTTTTTCCCCTATATTATCCCTCCAAAATTTGGCAATTCTTAATGAAAGAATCACGGCAATACATTTCTTTGAATAAATTCATTAAGAGTGGTTTCCAATGGTGGTTTCATTGACTGAAAAGTCTGACTGGAGTGCATGTTTTAAAGAGTCCTGTGTGGACTCTGAAGACTTGAAGCCGAGGAGAAACCAAGATGGTGGCATAGGTAAACACCTAAACTGCTGCCTTGGACAATTTTAAAACTACAACTAAAAGACAAAACGAACATCATTCAGAATCACAGGAAAGCTGGCTGAGTGGAAATTCTACAACTAGAAGGAAACAGAAGAGCGCACTGAGACTCAGAGGAGCTGCCAGTGCATGCAGAGAGGACTGGCAACTAAGTGCAGGGCTGGCTTTCTCAAGTGGGAGGGAGAAAAAGCTCTCGGCTGCACTGAACTCCAGTTCAGGGAGAGACTCTGAGGACCCAGACTCATGCGGGGTGAAACTGGACTGTCAGGAAAGAGAAAAGCACACTGAGACTCAGAGGAACTGCATAAGGCAGAGGTACCTGGGTGTGGGTGGACAACTGAGTATGTGGGTGGGTTTCTCAAGCAGGGGGTGGAGAGGGGAACAGAAGCTCCTGACTGCACTGAACTCCAGTTCCAGGTGAGACTCTGGGACTCAAACTCATTTGGGGGAGAAACTGGACTATCTGGCAGCAGGTGGAACTTGAGAGCAGCTTTCTCTCAGAGATGCTTGCAGTGATTACCATGGAACACTGGGAAACAGAGGCCTATTAGGGAAGGGCTGATGGGAAACCAATGCTATCTGCTCCACTCTGAGACTCCACCCATACAACCTGAGCACAGAGGCTTTGCAATCTTGTCTCATAAGGGTGTCTCCAGCACAGAAGTTCTCCCATTGTAGACACAACTGATCCTCATAGCTAATTGGCCTGGAGGTCAATTCTTTCCAGTGATACCAACAACAATCAAGGCTTAACTACAACAAGACTGTGCACACAGCCCACAAGGGAGTACATCAAGAGTATCCACCTCAGGTAACTGGGGAGGCTGAACCACTGGGCCTTATAGGACACCCAGCACAGAAAGCCACTCTATCAACTCAGGGAAGCAGCCAAAATGCAGAGACAAAGACACAGATCAAAAATGAAAGAAATGGAGGAAAGAAAACTACTGAATATAGAGTTCAAAACCATGGTTATAAGGTTTTTCAAGAATTTTCTAGAAACCTCAGATTAATTTAGTGAGATCCTCGAGGATATGAAAAAGGACCAACTAAATATTAAGCATACACTGACTAAAATAAAAATATTATATAGAGATCTAAAAGTAGAGGATTTCTAGAATCAAGTCAAAGATATGAAATACAAAGAAGCAAAAAACACTCAACTGGAAAAAAAAAGAAAAATTCCAAAAATATGAAGATAGTGTAAGGAGCCTCTTGGATAACTTCAAGCATACCAACATCAGAATTATGGGGGTGCCAGAAGAAGAGAGAGAACAAGATACTGAAAACCTATTTGAAGAAATAATAACCAAAACCTTCTTCCACCTGGTGAAAAAAATAGACTTACAAGTCCAGGAAGCACAGAGAACCCCAAACAAAAAGAATCCGAAGAGGACCACACCAAGACACATCATAATTAAAATGCCAAGAGCAAAAGACAAAGTGAGAATATTAAAAGCAGCAAGAGGAAAACAGTTAGTTACCTATAAGGGAGTACCCATACAATTGTCAGCTGATTTCTCAACAAAAACTATGCAGGCCAGATGGGAGTGGCAAGAAATATTCAAAGTAATGAATAACAAGAACCTAAAACCAATATTACTCTACCCAGCAAAACTATCATTCAGAATTGAAGGTCAGGTAAAGAGCTTCACAGATAAGAAAAAGCTAAAGAAATTCATCACCACCAAACCAGTATTATATGAAATGCTGAAAGGTATTCTTTAAGAAGAGGAAGAAGAAAAAGGTAAAGATAAAAATTTTGAACAACAAATACATATCTATCAACAAGTGAATCTAAAAATCAAGTGAATAAAAAAATCTAATGAACAGAATAAACTAGTGAATATAATAGAGTCAGGGGCATAGAAAGGGATTGAACTGACAGTTCTTGTTGGGGAAGGGGTGTGGGCGGTGCAGAAAGAGACTCGACAAAAATTATATACCTATGAATGAGGACAGTGGGTGGGACGTAAGGGTAGAGAATGGGTGGGAACCGGGTGAAGGGGAGATACGGGGGAAACAAAGAGGAACAATTGTAATAATCTGAACAATAAAATTTATTAAATAAAAAAAAAGACTTGAAGCCAATAAGAGTGCCATGGAGAAAGCCTGGTATCATGCTTGGTAGCCCTGAAAATAGTGCTGGTGGTGGTCAGAGTGGAAGGGGAGCAAGGAGGGCGGTCTCTGTGTTGCTGCAGAACCCCCACTCACTCTAGGCCATTACAAGTAGGAGGGCTGCTGAGATGGGCCTTGAAGCCTAGGGCGCCGCCTGTGTGGAGCTGCTGCAGGTAGGAATTCATCTAACCCATAGATATTGCAGGTGGGCCTGATGGCAGCTGGATGGCTTGGCTTCCCTGCCCTAAGGGGCACTTTGAGACTCAAATAGATTATTGCAGTAGCCTCCATCTACTCACTTTTCATATCAACGTTTCCATAGAAGAAGGCTTTCAAAGTTTTGATGATAGAAAAAATGCCTTTGCTCTAAGAACAGTGCCTCTTATGACCAAGAGAAGGTGAATCAAAGGACTCCTGGATCCACCCTACCATTGTAAACCACTGGGATACTTCTAATCTTGGATCACATTGACTTTTTCCCCTTCTTATTCCAAGCTCCACTGATATTAGAAAGAAGGGTTGATGAAGAGTAGAACAGGGCAAGCTGGGAGCAACATACAAAACTAGAGATGGGCTTAGAGATGTGATCACTCAGACCTTGGCCAAACAATGATGTGGTCAGCGTAGGAGGAATGGAGCAAGTAAAGATATGTATTCCAGCTTACGGGTTATTATGAGTTCTTCCCTGGAATACCACACCTCCCAACAAATGGGGCCTGAGTGTTGGAGCTAACTTACGTTGTCATAAGAGTTTGTAGTAGTGAGGGAATAGGGGAAATAAAAGAGGAGGGAAGTCCTAAGTAATAAGAGAAAAGGAATAGGCAATATACTAGTGAATTTGGAAATTTTCCTTTTATGAAATACATTTCTTACAAAATATTTTATAACTCGTTATACTATTGTTTTAAAATAAAAATTATAAAATGAACATGTTTTACAAACACATGTGCCACAGCATTGCTATGCTTTTCATTCTGAATACTACCAAAACTATGTTTTTAAAGGAATGGTCACCAACCTTTCAGACCTCACAGACCGCAGGTTGGCAACCGCCGTTTTAAAGTTTTAAATAAAAAGACAACTCAACTAGTAATTACTAAGTGCTACGTGTTATATTCTTATTGAATATTTCAAAGTTTCTTTGGATATTTGATAGAATTAAAGTTATATAAAATCATGAAATTTTAAGTTTTATATAAAATAAGGGCAAATAAGCAGAACATGATTTAGATAGGCCCAAGATATTTAGTGTTTCCCAAGCTTTTCCACCAAAGGATCTGTATCAGAACAGAGAACTCTCAGGGGTCAGAGGAATTGTCCTGGCCCAAGCTGCTGTACATCCAAAGTTTCTAAAAAGTGTTTTCAATTTCATTATTTCATTTAAATTTTTATAATAATTTTGTTATATTCCATAATTGTACATTTATTTTATTATTAAATATTTTAAATTATTTTCTATGGAATAAAATGAACACTTTGACAAGATGAATCATGTTTATTCTGAGACTTCATGTATCCCTAAGAGTAAAAATTCCCAATCGAGAAACATAGCCTTATAAACACCTGCTATTTTAATATTATCCTTATGTATTCTTACCTCCATTGTAGGTGGAGTTTTTCTTGTTTTTCTAATCCAAGCTAGAAAAAAAATAATAAATGTAAGTTTCCTGTAACTTGCACAAACATTTTATTCATTCATGTATACCACAAATATTTATTGAGAAACTGTTATATATTGTTTTAGGCATTGGAAATATAACAGGGAATCAAACATAAATTCCCTCTCTCTGTAGTGTATGTGCTGGTGAAGGGAGTTCAGAAAAGAAACACACACGCATATTATATCAGAAGATTATTTGGGTCATGAAAAAAATGCAACAGTTGGGAGGGTAAACAGGGGACATTTTCATATCTAACATCATACCTCATACAATCATCTGAATTCAAGTTAGTGTAAGTATGGCATATGTGCCCTTGACCAGAATCGAACCCAGGACCCTTTGGTCTGCAGGCTGATACTCTATCCACTGAACCAAACAGGCTATGGTGAAAGACTTGGTATTTAATACAGCTGTTGAATGAATACTTCCACTAAAAAATTGTCTTGATGGAATTTTAATCTGTATTAGAAAATCCAGGTTAAGCAGTAAGATTCTTTTGTGCAATCAAGAAAAGAAGTGGTTTATAAATTTTTTCAACTGCCTCTTTGAAGTCAAAATAAAATTGACTTAACTATACTTATAGGCATTTTTTTTTCTATAAAAGAGGCTTCTTTTAAAATAATTCAACATGAGCTGTATAACTCTTTTCAACATATTAAGTGCCCAGACTGTTTGTCTTCCAGACAGAAAGTATAGTGTCAGTCACCAGTGACTGGGCGCTTAACGTGTTAAGCAATAAATCTTCAATTTTAATCTAGATTAAAAACTTAATTTAGAAAAATCAACTGGTAGGGCAAAGGTTGGCAAACTATAGCTTGCAAGCCACATATAGCTTGAAGAACAATATTTCATGACACATGAAAATTACATAGAACTCAAAATCAGTAAACATGAAAAAAGGCTTTGCCCTGGGCAGCACGGCTCAGTGGTGGAGTGTTGACCTATGAACCAAGAGGTCACAGTTCCATTCCCAGTCAGGGCACGTGCTTGGATTGCAGGCTTGATCCCCAGTGGAGGGCATGCAGGAGGTAGCTGATCAATGATTCTCTCTCATCATTGATGTTTATATCTCTTTCTCTCTCTAAAGTGAATAAAAAATATATCTATTTTTTAAAAAGGTTTTATTGGAACACAGCTACACTTGTTTACATGTTGTCTATAGCTATTTTGTGCTACAACAGCAAAGCTGAGTAATTGTAACAAACCGCATGGCCCACAAAGCCTAAAATAATTACTGTCTGGCAATTAAATGAAAACGATTGTCAACCCCTGTACTTACACTACAGCCTATATAATATCCTATCTAATAAAAGCCTTATATGCTAAGTGTCCAGTCGTCCGTTCAACCAATCAAAGTGTAATATGCTAATGATATGCTAAGGCCGCTCAACCGCGTGCTATAAAATGCACTGACCACCAAGGGTAGACAGTCGACTGGTTGACCAATCACTATGATATGGACTGACCACCAGGGGGCAGATGCTCCAACCAGGTTAGCTTGCTGCTGGGGTCCAACCGATCGGGACTGCGTGAAATGGACCGGACACACCCTGAAGCCCTCCCCAGCTGGCCAACTTCTCGCGTCCCTCCCAGGCCCTTATCATGCCTGACCTGCACCCTCTTGCAATCCAGGACCCCTTGGGGGATGTCGGAGAGCCGGTTTTGGCCCAATCCTGCAGTCCAGGCCCAGGGACCATATTGGTGCATAAATTCATGCACCGGGCCTCTAGTTAAATATAATTCTTTTAGCAACAACTGTATTTGTTGGTGCAAAAAACTTTCATATTACTATTATACTTTTTACTAATGATTGTCATGTATTCTAGAGTCTGTGAACACACACTGTTGGATTAGATCATGCCAAAAAGTATAATGGCTCAATGCATAGCTACTATCGCTAAAAACAACAGTTTGTCTTATTGATAGTCTATAAATAACATTTTCAATTTTTCTTAACAGTTAGAAAAACAAAAATATTTCAATAGAATCCAAATATATTTTTTAATCCCAAGGTACATTAATAGGTTGAGGAAAGTCTGATATGTGTTTTCTTTTCTTTTTTTTTTTAAAGAAACATCAACTTTATTTTATTTATTTTTTAATATATATTTTATTGATTTTTTACAGAGCGGAAGGGAGAGGAATAGAAAGTCAGAAACATCGATGAGAGAGAAACATCGATCAGCTGCCTCTTGCATGCCCCCTACTGGGGATGTGCCCGCAGCCAAGGTATATGCCCTTGACCAGAATCGAACCAGGGACCTTTCAGTCCGCAGTCCGAAGCTCTATCCACTGAGCCAAACCGGTTTCGGCCTGATATGTGTTTTCTAAAGCTTACTGGTTTTGGATAAGTTTATAAAATTCATTCATAAGTATAAGAATATAATATAATTCAGATAATGTATTAAGTTCCACCTAGACTATTCACTCTCATGGGACACTAATTTCCAAGAAAAGATACAAGGGCTTCCTTTGGCTTTATTTCAAATGGCTAAAGGGAAAAAAACCTTTAATCTACATAAAAGTAATTGCTAAAATAAATTTATATAATTCTACAATAACCAGATACTTGAAATATCTCTTTGAGATGATGGTTGATGGCCATTCTTTGTTATGCATCCAAGAAAGGTTTACAACTGGAAATTTTCAATGAGACTCTTCAATTATATAACCATCCTTAGTTTCCCTTTCACTATGTACAAAAAAGGAAATGTCCTGTTGAAGGTTGACAAAATTTAGGAGGAGGAAGGAGTAAAAATAAGCATTAGTGTCAAATCACTATTTTTTTTCTTTTCACCTGAAAATAATCTAGAACTGAACCCATATCCAATTATAAATTATAATAATGATTTTACCATTAGCAGTTATATCTGTAAGGTGGGTTCTGTATCAGTCCTCATTAAAATGTAACCATTGTTTGAATAGAATTTAGTAAGACAACTGGACAGTTTATGCTTAAGATCCTAGCATTTTCATCAATGTTCCTTTGCATTCTCATCAGTATGCATAAGATTTTCATTGAACTTTAATATTCTTATTGGAATATAACTCACTGTAATGAGCATGAAAGTGAGCATATGAATTAAAGTTCCCATTAATAACCAAAAGGGACTGGAAAAAGCAGACAGGAAAATACTTCATGAAGCATACATTCTACAAATCTCCACAGACACTGAAAATAGCTAATATACTTTTAGAAGCATTGCCAACAGGGGTTAAGGGAAATGAGACATTCATCACCAGATTCAACAGACCATTCGGAACTGAAATTATAGAAAGGTCACTAACAGTCTGCATATAAAAGATACTATAGAAATATGTATTGTTTACTTTACTTAAGGGAAAGACACCATAATAAAGCTTCACCTTTTAAAAAATGATCTTTGCCAGTTCTGAGTGCTGACACATCATAAAAAATTATAAATATAAAAAAACCTACATTTTTAAATTGTGAATATTCTTCAAATGAAATATTATGAAATAAGTCATTTTCTGTTTGTTTGTTTTTGTTAAACTGCACCCAAGAATATTTTTTCATTGATTTTTAGAGAGCATGGAAAGGGGGTTGGGGCAGGGTGATGGGGGGAGAGGAACATCGATCTGAGAGAGACACATTGAACGGTTGCCTCCCACACGGTTCTAACCTGTGCCAGGGATAGAGCCTGCAACTGGGGTGTGTGCCTTTGACTGGAATCAAACCGGGATCCTTAAGTCTATGGGCTGATGCTCTATTCACTGACTCAAATCTGGTAGGGGGAAATGAGTCATTTTCTAACTACTGACCCTTAAGCATATCTTAAGGATATTGTTGGATTTAGTTGGGATATTTAAGTTACAAATTTTGTGATGCTCATAGCTATTACTGTCATTTTTTCTTTATTGAGATACAATTTATATACAATACAGTGAAACCATTTTAAGTATGCAATTCCATTAGTTGTGACAAATGTATACAACCTTGTGCCCAGCACCATGATCAGTATACAGAAAATTTCTATCATCCCCAAAAGTTCTCTGGTGTCTGACTATATGTAAACACCCTAATCCACCCACAACCCCCAGTGAAAAACATACTTTCTGTCACCATCGATAAGTTTTTTATCTACAATTTCTTTCTTTAAAAAATATATTTTGTTGATTTTTTTTTTTTTACAGAGAGGAAGGGAGAGAGAGAGAGCGTTAGAAACATCGATGAGAGAGAAACATCGATCAGCTGCCTCCTGCACACCTCTACTGGGGATGTGCCCGCAACCAAGGTATATGCCCTTGACCAGAATCGAACCCAGGACCCTGAGTCTGCAGGCCAACACTCTATCCACTGAGCCAAACTGGTTAGGGCTTATCTACAATTTCTTATAGATGGAATCTTATAGTATGTACTCTTACATCTCGCTTATTTTACTCAACATGTTACTGTGCATAAAGAACAGACTCTTAAGGTTGCCTCCACAACCCCCACCTCATAGTATTCATGCCTTTCTGTGATTTCTTCCCCTTGAATAAAAGCAGAACCTATTACTTACTTCTACGTATGAAAATATGGCATTGATTACTTGCATCAACAGTTAAGAATAATTAGACTTAGATTAAATGCTGCTCCAGTCCACTTGACAAATCTTAAAAACAAGCCCTGAGAGGATCAAACTGTTTCCCAGTAACGTAACTGTCAGAGAATATGTATATATGAACAAAAATATCCAGTATACAACTAGGCAAAAATTCGAAATGTCTGATATCTAACCAAAAGTTTCTGAGCAAATAAAGAAATAGAAAAATACTTCCCATATTGAGAAAAGAATCAACTACCCAAAATCAACTGAAAACAGACACAGGTGGTGGAATTAGAAAACAAGAATATTAAAAGTTATTATTGCATTCCATATGTTAAAAAAGCTAGAGGAAAGGTAAAACATATTAAGTAGAGATCTGGAAGATATGAAACAGACCCATATCAAAATTGTGGAGATGAAAAATACATTTTGTTGACTTTCATTTCTCTAAAATGAAAAATACCCCAGATGGATTAATAGGAATCTGACATTGTAAAAAAAAAAAAAAAAGGATTAAATAGGGACTTGAAGATACAGCAAGAAAAATTATACAAAATGAAACCCAAAGAGGAAAAGTCTCCACAAATAAACAGCACATCTGTGAGCTGTGAGAAAACTTAAAATTATCAAAATAGAGGACAGAAAAGGACACCGAAAATATTTTGAAGAAATGATGGCATTTCCCCCCTAAATTTGATGGGAACTATAAGTCCACGGGTTTAAGAAGCTCAGTCTTCAGTCCTTATTTAACATAATTGATCACTTCTTTCTCCTTGACATTTGGCTTCTAGCACATGACACTTTTTTTCTCCTAATTTTCTGGCTGTGCCTTTTTTGTCTTGTCTCTGAACGCTGGGAGTAGCCGGGGGAGGGTGGGTTTGGGGTGGGGGGGCAGCAGTCTTTCAACTTCTCATTTTCTGTTTACACTCACTCCCTTTGTGCTCTCATCCAGTCTCCTGGTAATTATCATTTATTTGCTGTCAATTCCTAAACTTTATCTGCAACCCAAATTTTTCCACTAAATTCTTGGCTTATATACAACTCACCATCTCTACTTAGATGTATGATAGGCATATCAAAATTATCATTTCCAAAATTGATCCCATTTCCCCCAAATTTGCTCCTCCCACAGTCTTGCCCCTTTCAGTCACGAACTCCATTTCCCCAGGTAAGGCTCCAAAGCTTAAGATCATCACTGACTTTTCTTTTTCACATTGCACATGCAATCTGTCAGCAAATCCTATCAGCTCTACTTTTACAATAGATACAGAATGCACCTACTTCTTTCAATGTCCACTATTACTCTGGTGCAAGTCACAATGATCCCTTGGCCCAAATTATTACAAGAGCCTTCTGTCTCCACGTTTTGCCCAGGACCCCCTTAGTCTCTTTGCAATGCAGCAGCCAGAGTGATTCCGTTAAATACAACTCAGAGCATCTGACCATTCTTTTCAAACTGGCCTATAACACCCTACATGATTAGGCATCCAGTTACTTTCTTAACCTTATCTATTTTTTTCCTTCTGGCTCTATTCCAGTCACTCTGCTTCCTTGATGTTCCTTAAACACCCCGCGTGCGCCTGCATGCGGCCTTGTGCATTTGCTCTCTAGGAATGCTCCTCTGCTGTTTATCTGCATGGCCAACTCCTTCTGCCTTTATTCAAGTCATCTCAGCAAATTCTTTTCCTTACACTTCTTAAAATTGCCAAGCCTTCTCTAACACTCTATTCCTTGTCCCTGCTTTATTTTCTTTAACATACTATACAGTTATTTGTCTAGTTTATTGTCTTCTCCCTCCCATTCTCCCATTCCAGAAGGGGAAGTCCATGAATGCATAAGCCCTCAATAGATGTTTACTAGATAAATGAAAAGGGCACACTGTCTAATACGTTATTGTGGCAGTAAATACAGCTTGTAGATACCTGTACGTTGCTACTAGCAATTGACAAATATTCATCTGGACCTTAAAGTACTTTAGATTCATTTGGTGTTGATACTATTTACTTTAAAAGATCTTTTTCTCTTTTCTTTCCTGTATATAGTGTTTTGTGTGTTTACTTAGACTTCAGTTTACTTTTTCATGGTATGAACTTCTTATTTTTTATATTTAATTGATATATAACACTACAGAAATAATTTTAGTTTCAGTGTGTGGGTCATACATTTGTTTTTAGGGTATGCCCTATGGGACAGTTATGTTGAATTACTAGATTAGGACAGAGCCATAAAAAGCCTTAGAGCTTATTCTAATTCCCTGAAAGTTGCAAAGGCTAAAAAAAAAAAATGTCATTACCTATTTGTTTATTTATAACTTAATTTATTTCTATACACATTTTAATTCTATATTATTATTGAGGAACATGAAAAATAGGCTCATTATAAGAAGGCACAAGCATATTTGAGAATTGCAAATGTAGCTTACAATATTGGAAAGTCTGTTAAAATAAGAAAGCTCAATTTACTCCTCCTAGAAGGTGCCAGTTTATATGCAGTATTTCTTCAAAAAGTCTATGATACCTACCCATTTTAGTGTTCTTTTTCATAGTACTAGTATTTTTATAGCTAATAAGAAGAAATGGAAAAATATATTTCCAGGGAAATATTTACACTCACAGGCTGGCATAAAAGTAACTTAATACCTAGAACTACCATATATTAGGTATCATGCTATACCACCAGGAAGCAATGGTTCTACTGCTTAGAGTGTGTAACTGTAGAACCTAGGCAATTTATCTAATTGTTCTTGATCTTAGATTCCCTATTACATTAGTATGATTACAGTATCTACCTCAGAATTGTTATGATGATTAACCTACATCACAATTTTTAAAAGTAATGGCACAATACCAGGTATATACGTAAACACTTGATAACTGTTAAGGGATATTTGAATTGGGTATTAGTATTTTAGAAAGAGTTCCTTTAGTTGCTAAATAAAAGCCAGATTTCTTATAGTCAATATTTTAGAGACCCAGTGCATGAAATAAATGCATGGCGGGGGGGTGTCCCTCAGCCCAGCCTGCCCACTTTTCAATCTGGGACCTTCGAGGGATGTCCAATTGCCCGTTTAGACCAGATCCCAGTGGGGATCGGGCAGTCGGACATCCCTGTCACAATCCAGAACTGCTGGTTCCCAATTGCTCACCTGCCTGCTTTCCCGATTGCCCCTAACCGCTTTTGTCTGCCAGCCTGATCACCCCCTAACCACTACCCTGCCAGCCTAATTGATGTCTAACTGCTACCCTGCCAGCCTGTTTGCCCCAAACTTCCCTCCTCTGCCGGCCTGGTCACCCCTAACTGCCCTCCCCTGCAGGCTTCATCGCCCCCAACTGCCCACTCTCCCTTGCAGGCCTGGTCCCTCCCAACGGCCCTCCCCTGCTGGCCATCTTGTGGTGGCCATCTTGTGTCCACATGGGGGCAGGATCTTTGATCACATGAGGGCAGCCATCTTGTGTGTTGGAGTGATGGTCAATCTGTGTATTACTCTTTTATTGGATAGGAGAGAAGCCTGGTGCACAAATGGGGGTCATCTGGTTTGCCCTGAAGGATGTCCTGGATCGGGGTTGGGGTTCCCTTGGGGCATGGGGCAGTCTGGGCGAGAGGCCTGTGGTAATCTGCAGACTGGCCACACCCCCTGGCAACCCAAGTGGAGGCCCTGGGATCTGGGATTAATTTATATTCTAAAATTGAAACTTTGTAGCATGGAGCAGAGCCAAGCCTTCTGCTCCCTCTGTGGGGGCAGCCATTTCTGTTGGGGATAATTTATCTTCTATAATTGAAATTTTATAGCCTTAAGCAGAGGCCTGGACTGGCCAGGCTGTGCAGAAAGCTTGGCTTCCTCCATCGCCAGGGAAACCCAAGCCTCCCTCCTGCTCTTTCCATGGCTGCAGCCATCTTGGTTGGAGTTAATTTGCATACTCGCTCCTGATTGGCTAGTGGACATGGCTTTGTGGGCATAGCAGAGTGATGGTTAATTTGCATAATATTACTCTTTTATTAGATAGGATATATTTACTGAGCACTTATTATGTGCCTCCCTATGTGCCAGGCACTAGGCTAAGAACTGGTAAGGAAAAAGGGAAAATTTGTAACAAGAGTGTTGGGTGGTACTGAGAACTCAAAGGTAGACTTGCAGCTGAACTTCATTCAGAAAGAAATGAAACTGGGAACTGGAAAGCTCCTGGAAACCTAGGAAATAGTCTGTGTCTCGCTACATATTTCTCTGGGCAGACTGGTTTCTATTTTCTTATAAATAGATGAGCTTTTTCTGCAATGAAGCTTAAACTGTGGATTGAAGATGGACATCCACAAGCTACGAGTTCAAATGTTACTGTTCCAGCCATACTGAGACTGCTCCTACTCTTTTATCTCTCTTTGATCTTTTACCTTAATCCCAGTGTTTAATAGGGAACAAGTGTCCATCCTTATCTGAACAGGAAGTCAGCTAACAAGGTCATGGTAAATTGAACAAATACTTCAACTGCTACCTACAGCAAGTTATCCACAATTTATAGAGAGGTAAGGCTGAGAAGTTTGAGTTCCTTTCCCAAGTTCATGTGGGTAGTGATGCCAGAAATAGGATTCAACCCCTGTGGTTGGGCAAATGTAGGGCCAGCACATGAAAGCGAGCGCCACCTTCAATTTTTATCTTTGGAGCTTCACTCGCACTAGTCCCAGCTCTGCCAATGCTTAACAGTTCTTTTCATGATACATGTTTCCTTATTATTTCCTTATCGCGCTTCCTTAAAAAATGTGGCACCTCCACAATTTTCAAAGAAATGAAATGTTTAAAAAAAGTTTTATGGATTTAGATTGTAAGAGTTTTTGCAAAACAGAACATGTTATTATATGCTCTCTTATTTAATTTGTATGTAGTTAAACAATTTGCCTTCCAGAAGATATCACTAAAAGAAACTTACCTTCCCATTCTGTTGGGATATTCCCTACTTCATAGTCTACTTCTTTTTTATTTACTGCTTCTATAATTCTTTTCTCTCGAATAATTTGTCCTGTAAGACAAAAGTGATTGTTACATTTTAAATGAACTCATGATACAGTAGTTATAGTAAGTAATATTGTCTCTTTGATATTGTATACCTTCTCATATGATAAAAGAATTAACAGGAAAAAGAATATATTCAACTTAAAATTAGGCAATTTCTATATGACTGCAAAAGCTTTAATTTCCAACCATAAGATGTAAAATTAATTTTGGTGAAATATATATATAGACACTGTACAGAAAAAAAGCAACCAATTAATCTATAGGGCACTCGTGACTAAAAAAAACATTTTAATAATTGACAGTGTTCCATTTCCTTAATCTCTACAAGAACAAATATATTAGAGGTGCTACTGCCCAAGGGAATTGATATTTAGGGCCGCTAGTAAGTCTTAATCAACCACAAGACTCTGCCGCCACCCTGTCTCCATCATACATTGGCAAACGAAGGAATCGAGTGATGGGTTGGGTTCTGGGGCCCTTAAGTTGTAGGAACAAGATCAGGGTAAAAGGTCTATAAAAATGACAGCTGTACTATTCTCAGAGCAGAGGCTCAATATATGTACACATACGTTTACTAAAATGCTGTTTATATCCACATAAACATTATAGTAACCAGAGTTACCATAAATTTAGCACATACTAAAATATGTTTACATGACAATTTTCAAAATGTTCAAAGAGCCAAAACACCATTTTCTTCATATAGTTCTCATCTAAATACCAGGACATGGGTCATTTTAGCAACAGCAAGTGTAGAAAGAAAAACTGTTGTAAAAAATACAATATTGACAAATAGGCTTCTGAAAGTGTGTTCTATAAGCTTTTGAAAGTACATCAATAAAATTAGCATAAGGGGAGAAGGGTCTACCATTCCCAGTAGCACCACTAAACACAAATATGTTACAAATATATCTATATAGACATTTAGATTAACACAAAAATTAACTTTTAATTCCTGTCCATGGGTTTATACACTTCATTTAGGGTTTCCTAAGATTTTTAAAAATCAGAGGCCATACCTATTTGTGTGTATGCATAAAGAAAAATATTAATTCATGTGTTTGTTTAACCAATTCCTTGATAATAGCTGAAGAAACCCTTTTTTTCACAAGTAAATGACATCAAAGATGTTTAAAAAATGATGTACACAAGTTTTAAAAATATAAAATAAAACCCTTAGCTTATTAAATAAACTCTTTATAATAAGATATAAGACTGATCCCCCCCCACCCCCCCAAAAGAATAACAAATTATTTTATAACTATTACATTCTTTGGAACAATCCTATTTGTATAATTTTCATTAATTGGGAATGAAATTTACACCTCCCGCAGAGTAAGAAATTATGCACAAATTGTACATTTACTCATATTAACATGCTTTCATGCAATAGTTGTAAAGAAAATTCTACTTATCATTGAAAAAAATTCCAATAAACACAGCAAATTTAAGTACCTGCTCAAGTATCAAAATTTTAGGATCTAATATACACTTAAAAATTAACTTAAGGCTTCAGGTCAAGATGGTGATGGAGGTAAATGTGTTACTTGCATCTTCCTACAACCATATCAAAAATACAACTAACCTACAGAAAAACCATTATTCAGAACCACTTAAGTGGACATCCCACAACTAAGAATATAAAGAAGAAGCCACATATGGAGGCTAGTAGGAGGGGTGGAGATGGCGGAATGGGTTAGTCCTACACCCATGTGTGGTGGATAAAAATTAGGAGGGATAGCTCAGGTGTGGAGGCCGCTTCTAAGGAGTTCTTCCCTGAGGAGTGAGGGGTCGCAGCCCCACACTAGGCCCATCAGCCCGGGGTTCCAGTGTTGGCAAGAAAAGTTCCCACAACTTCTGGCTGTAAAAATCAGCAGGAATTGTGGCTGAGTGAGAGGGAAGGCTTCTGGAGTCTCAGGCAGTTGCTCTTAAAGGGCCCACATACTTATTTACTCAGACTCACACAGAGTTTTAGTGCTGGGGCAGCAGCTCAAAAGGTACCAGGGACATACAAGGAGGAACTGTGATGTCTTGTCATCAGGGTGAGGGCTGGCGCAGTTTTCTCCAAGACAGATGTGCTGATAGAAGCCATTGTTCCTTTTCTAAGTCTTACTCCCAGAGTCACTGTTTGCCCCACTCTGGTGATTCCCTGAAACTCTGCTATACCAACTTGTGGCCCCACCCAAGCTATTTCCAGTGTTTTTCCATAGGAATGATCTGTCTTGGCTCATGCTTCAGACTTTCCTAAAATCTCTCAAACAAGCAGCAGCTGGCCTCAGCATGCCCCAGTACCTCTTGCTAGGCAGCCCCAGGTACAGCACTAGTGGCAACTGGCTTTGGTTCACAGCTTGGCCTCTGTTGGGCACTTCCAAACCTAGCACAAGCAGCAGCCACCTGCAGATCTCTTTATAGTTTATGTTGTGTGGCCTAACGCAGTAACTGACCTTGGCCTGCACTTCCTGGGAGGCCTATGTCAGTGCACCCAGTGGACAGCTTCAGTGAGAAGAAGAACCATTCAACCACCTCCAAAAGCATCACATTAAAGGGGTGGACTCAGCAATTACCAGAGTCCCACTGAAGCAAGTCCTGCTCCATCGGGTCATCCCTTGCACAGCTGATATTCCATAGTGGTCAGACAATTGGTCTAGGGCAGTGGTCGGCAAACTCATTAGTCAACAGAGCCAACTATCAACAGTACAACAATTGAAATTTCTTTTAAGAGTCAAATTTTTTAAACGTAAACTTCTTCTAATTCCACTTCTTCAAAATAGACTTGCCCAGGCCATGATATTTTGTGAAAGAGCCACACTCAAGGGGCCAAAGAGCAGCATGTAGCTCATGAGCCCCGGTTTGCCGACCACTGGTCTAGGGGTAAATTCCTTCTATTGACCTGCCAACAACAATGAAAGCTCAACTACAATTACAGGGTGTACATGGGGGCAGACCTAGAATGTCCAACTCAGTTGAAAGGGGAAGCTATGTCAGTGGACCCTAAAGAACACCCACTACGTTAAGGCCACTCCAGAAGCTTGGGAGACATAGTAGCTCTACCAAATACACACAAACACAGGGAGGCCACCAAAATGAGGAGACAAACATGTCCCAAATGAAAGAACAGAACAAAACTCTTGAAAAAGAACTAAACAAAATGGAGATAAGCAATCTACTAGACGCAGAATTTAAAACACAGGTTATAAAAAATCTCAGCGAACTTAGGGGAAGAGTAGATGAACTTAAGAGAACTTCAATAGCTTAAAAATGTCATGGAAACCATAAAAAAGAAACAGTTAGAAATGAAGAATACATTAACTGAAATGAAGAACACATTATAGGGATACCTCATTAGAGAAGATAAAGCAGAGAATCAAAAGAGCGATTTAGAATATAAGGAAGCAAAAACATCCTATCAGAACAGCAAAAAGAAAAAAGAATTTTAAAAATGAGGACAGAGTAAGGAGCCTCTGGGAAAACCTCAAGTGTACCAACATTTGCATCATGAGGGTGCCAGGAGAAGAGAGAGAGCAAATATTGAAAACCTATTTGAAGAAATAATAACAGAAAATTTCCCCCACCTGGGAAGTAAATAGACATACAAATAAAGGAAGCACAGAATCCCAAATAAGATGAACCCAAAGAGCCCACACCAAGACACATCATAATTAGAATGCCAGAAGTTAAAGACAAAGAGAGAATCTTAAAAGCAACAAAAGAAAAGCAGTTAGTTACTATAAGGAAGCTTCCATAGTATTGTCAGCTGATTTCTCAATAGGAACATTGCAGGTCTGAACAGATTTATATGAATTATTTAAAGTGATGAAAAGCAAGGACCTACAACCAAGATTGCTCTACCCAGCAAAGCTCTTATTTAGAGTGGAAGGAAAGATAATGAGCTTCCCAGACAAGAAAAAGCAAAAGGAGTTCATCACCACCAAACTAGTATTGCAAGAAATATTAAAAGGTCTTCTTTAAGAAGATAAAAAACATGAATAATAAAATGGCAATAAATACATATCTATCAACAATTGAAGCTAAAAATAAACAAGCAGAACAAAAACAGACTCAAAGATAAAGAAGACAGTTTGATGTTGCTAGATGGGAAGGGATTGAAGGGTTGAGTGAAAAAGGTGAAGGGACTAAATACAAATTGGAAATAACAGAATAGTCATGGGGATGTAAAGTACAGCATAGGGAAGACAGTTAATAATCCTATCTAATAAAAGAGTAACATGCAAATTTGACCGCACCTTCGCCACGCCCACCAGCCACACCCACCAGCCAATCAGGAGAAGATTATGCAAATAAACCCCAACCAAAATGGCTGCCACCACTGAGAGCAGGAGGGAGGCTTGGGTTTCCCCGACAACAGAGGAAGCCAAGCTTTCCACCTGCCGTTGTGGGCCTAGGCCTCCACTCAATGTTACAATGTTTCAGTTATAAAAGATACAGAAATGGCAGCAGCCACTGAGCTGGAGAGAACAGAGGCTTGGGTTTCCCTGGCAATGGAAGAAGCCAAGATTGCAGCCTGCCGTTGCCGGCTTAGGCCTCCACTATTGTTTCAAACAGAAATGGCTGCCGACCTGGAGCGAGCAGAAGGCTTGACTCCGCTCCAGGCTACAATGTTTCAATTGTAGACATAGATTAATCCTAGATCACAGGGCCTCCACTTGGGTCGCTGGGGGGCATGGCCGGCCTGCAAACCTCCACAGGCCCCTCGCTTAGGCCACCCCTCACCCTAAGGGAATACCCACCTTGATCTGGGATACTCTTCAGGGCAAACCAGCTGGCCACTACCCATGCACCAGTCCTCTATCCTATCTAATAAAAGAGTAATTTGCAGATTGACCATCACTCCAACACACAAGAGGGCTGCCCCCAAGTGGTCAAAGATCCTGCCCCCATGTGGACACAAGATGGCCACCACAAGATGGCCAGCAGGGAAGGGCCGTAGGGAGGGACCAGGCCTGCAAGGGAGGGCAGATGGGGGCGATCAAGCCTTCAGGGAGAGCAGTTAGGGGTGACCAGGCTGGCAGAGGAGGGAAGTTGGGGGCAAACAGGCTGGCAGGGGAGCAGTTAGATATCAATTAGACTGGCAGGGGGACAGTTAGCAGGTGATCAGGCTGGCAGGCAGAAGCGGTTAGGGGCAATCAGGGAGGCAGTTTGAAGCCAGCAGTCCTGGATTTTGAGAAGGATGTCCAATTGCCGGTTTAGCAGGATCGGGCAGTCAGACATCTCTCGAGGGGTCCCAGATTGGAGAGGGTGCAGGCTGGGCTAGGGATATCCCCCACCCCCAATGCACGAATTTCGTGCACTGGGCTTCTAGTATTTTAATAACTATGTATGGTGTCAGATGGGTATGAGATTTATTGGGATAGTCACCTAGTAAATTATATAATGTCTAACCATTGGAGTGTACACCTGAAACTAATCTAATACTGTATGTCGACTGTAATTGAAAAATAAAAAAAGTGAGCCCAGCTGGCGTGGCTCAGTGGTTGAGCATAGATCTATGAACCAGGAGGTCACAGTTCGATTCAGGACACATGTCAGGGTTGCTGGCTCGATTCTCAGATGGGCCGTGCAGGAAGCAGCCAATCAGTAAAAATGATTTTACAAAATTAACATAACCCTACCCAGGTGGCTCTGTTGGTTGGAGCGTCGTTTCTAAGTACTAGGGTCGTGGGTTCAATTTCTGGTCAGGACACATAAAAGAGTTAACCAATGAATGCATAATTAAGTGAAACAACAAATTGAAACAACAAATCTCTCTCTCCTTTCCTCTCTCTCTTACCTTGTTGTTTCTCTCTCTCTCTTTCTTTTCCCTTCTTCTTTCTCTCAAATCAATAAAAATATTTTTTAAGAAAAGAAGAAACTAATAATGGTGAACTCAATATTAAGTAATACAATATATAGTTGTTTAACTTAATATTAAACATTGTTAGACTTACTTAAGACAGACAAAATAAAAATTTGAATCATTATAATGATTCAAGGTACATGGATCTAAAAATTATAATATAAGAAACAATATTATTTCCAAAATTTAAAAAATTTTAAAGCTAGCTGCCATTGAGCTAATTATCCTAGGATAAGAGTTCCTATCCTTTTGTTTAGAAAAATCTGGAACCCATAAGGAGTGATCCTGAGTATTAGGTAGATGACAGGTTTAGGTAAAAGATTTCATCTGCTTGCTGAAGGCCTGAGGACGGGTGGGAGTGGGGTGGTGGGGGTCAATGGGGGAAAAAAGGGAACATCTGTAATACTTTCAATAATAAAAAACTTTTAAAAAGATTTCATCTATTTTATTGGTCTTCTGGGATAGTTTTGGAATCCTGGACACAGATATGGGAAAGAGGATCTAAAGCAGAGAGTTCTAAACTTCAGTCACTTAAGAACCAGTTTAGCAATTTTTGTGACATTAGTTTAGCATTCTATCCTTAACATTTTTCTTTAATTTAGCTTGCTTTTTCTTCAATAGTCACTTTTACCTTACCCTAAAAAATATCCATGAAATCGCTTACTGAATATACTAGTGTATTTTGTGTTAGACACATATGAAATAGACATATCTGAAAGATTTAAGCGGTTGTCTTTGTAGCCCATGAAGTCATCATGCAGACCACACTGGAAACCACACTGGTCCTATACAGACAAGCCCAGCCACACACATGATGATACAGAGCATAAGAACCAAAACAGCAGTAAGAAATTCCTGTGGATGGGAAATGGCCGAATATACTCTTTGTAATCAGATATGAATATCAAAGTCTTGCTTAGATTATGTTTATCCTTCATTTTTATAAAATCTTGTGTTATGTACAACATTTTTATGTTAGGTTTGAAAGAAGAGGGTAGAGGTTCTAGAATTCCACAGTGCCCAAAAGGGGGAAAAATGCTAAAATTTATGGCATGTTCACCATATGCCAGATACTGAACTAAGTTTTAACTTTGAATGGATAATTTTATTTAAACTTGATAATTCTATGAAGTACTATTATTACTTCACTTTATAAATAAAGAGACTGGGACGTAAGAGAACTTGACATTTACTTCAAGTCACACATAAGACAACAGGAATCAGGATTTGAACACAGATCTTCTATCTCCTTACCCTAGACACTTAGCCATTACGCTATGCTGCCAGATTTTAGACATCCACAAATGCTACATCTATAAACACCACATTTCACTTAGTAAATAAAAGGGCCAAGCTAAAAGGAAAAGGAACTGCCATTTCCCAGAAGATTAAAAATCAACTATTTCTTCCAGGCTTCTTCCCTAATCCATCCAGGGCAGCCTTTAATCTTTAAAGTTTGGAGCTTCAGAACTCACAAGACATCTATCACAGTGGAGGAGGGATTTTCTTCCACCAGTACCAAATCAAAGATGGAAGCCTATATTGGGTGTGACCCAAAAACACTTGGTGAGGGTTTTAACCAGCTGTCTACTTCCAGACCAAAAGTTCCCACTTGTGGGAAAGATGAATGAAATTGGAGGTGACTTTGGATTGGAAAGAGAGGTTGGGTCAAGAGAGGTGATACATCCCTGAGATAGCTATTCTCTTATAAATAAGCAAGATCTGGCCTTTGATGGCTGACAGGAGGAGCCCCTGGCTTAGAGGAAAGGTGAAGTGGGTAGTATGGTCCAGGTATGACTACTTCTGTCTGACTGATGTCTGGCCCTTTAGCCTAGTGTCAGCAATTAGTGCAACCAAGTGGTAATTCTAAATCAGTTTGTCTGCTTATGTACAAAAGACGGAATTTTGCATATAAAAGGAGGCTTAGAAGTATCAATGCATAATATATGAAAGTGAAGACTACTGAAAACCAAGAACTACACTATATATAATAGCTTTGGGGACTTTAAATCTTGTTATTCTGAAGCATTGTAAATTTAAAAATAAATAAAGAGTAAAAAAATAAGAATTCTTACACTGAAAGCCATTTTCACAGAAGACTTTTCACGTAATTTGATTGAAGTTACTAAGGATGTAGCATTTATTTATCAAGAGCCTACTATATTCCAGATGATGTTTAGGTGCCTTCAATACATTATCTCTTATCTTTAAAACAATCTTTAACAAATGAGGAAAAAGAGGCATAGGATGATTACTAATTAAACTAATTAAACTAGCCAGCATTTGAACCTAGTGTTTTTATGACTTCCAACTGTAAGCATTTTCCATTTAAGATCTTAAAATTAGCATTAAAAAAGTTTACATACACATATCCAACTGAAAACTAACATTTTATTCATAACTATCACAAGCTATTATTTTCCCATAGTGATCAAATGAGGCATTTCTGCTTGAAAATGTGATGATTTTATAATTTGACATCTTCTACATATATTTATATGAGCATAGAAAACTATCTCAGCAGGTAATACTTTTTTTCTTAAAGCAATTAAAGAAGCCTTCTGGATATGCTTTCAGGATTTTTAAGACTGCCAACTAGTTCAATGGATTACCTAAAATCTTATTAGCTTTCCCACCTTATAGGTTTCCCATAAGGGATCTCAGCTTCTTCCAACTTGGAACATCCAAAATTATATCAAAATGTTTGGTCATTCTGAAATGCCTTAAATTATATGGTCTTGCCTTTCAGGACTCAAAAGCTGCAAGATCTTAAACTATACCCGAAAGACAGCAGAAAAATTCCAAGGGACCCGTTTCCTATATTAGTATAAATGTTTTGTGCCAAGTTAATAGCACATCAATTTTTTGTTTGTTTAAAACTGACTTTATTAATTTCTTATGAGCCATAAATAAAATTTCTAAAATTTAAGTCTGAAATTTACATATGAATAATATCACAATTTAAGAAAAAAAGATGATCTATTGCAAACTTGTGTCTGTTTTCTACTTGCACAGTCAACTCTTATTTACTCTTCATATTTCAACTTCCATAGTAATCTACACTAATAAAAGAGAAACATGCAAATTGATCATCACTCTGACACATCCACCAGCCAATTAGGAGAAAATAAGCAAATTAGAAGGACAAAGATGACGGAGTGGCCAGGCAAGGCAGGATGCCTGCTATGAGAGAGAGGGCAGGGGGCAAAGGAATCTACAGGAGCAGAGTGGTGCAGCAAGACAAGACTGCAGACTCCGGAGTCTGCAGCGAAGACAAAGACAGCAGACTCCAGCTGAATTCTACAGCAAAGATGAAGATGGCAGTCTGCAGCGAAGATGAAGATGGCCCTCTGCAGCAAAGATTGCAGACTCTGGCCGTAGTCTGCAGCAAAGACGAAGACAGTAGTCTTCAGTGAAGATGGCAGACTCTGGCCAGAGCCTGCAGCAAAGATGAAGAAGGCAGACTCTGGCCGGAGCGAAGGCCTGGGTCCTAGTGCTGGAAGCCCAGGGAAAGAAGGCCTATT
This sequence comes from Antrozous pallidus, assembly GCA_027563665.1. Classification (NCBI taxonomy): domain Eukaryota; kingdom Metazoa; phylum Chordata; class Mammalia; order Chiroptera; family Vespertilionidae; genus Antrozous; species Antrozous pallidus. Next base: position 32,705,491 of record CM050512.1, on the reverse strand, counting down.
GCACGAATCTCTTCGAGCAAGGGGACTCTAGTATTATATATAAACAAAAAATTTAAGTTCTAAAAATGTTATTCAACTAACAAATATATATTGAATAATCTTTTGTATTAATCTAGGGAGATTTATAATAAAAAGTTAAATAGGTTTTCTGATTGTATTCCAAAATAAAAGACATATTTCTTTGAAGTATCTAGTATTTTACTTTATGTACTTTCTCTCCATTTCTGTGGAAAGAAAACATTGAAAATAGTTATATTTTGTAATAAAGAAAAAAAATGACTGTTACATTAAAAAATCATTTATTTTCCAAACTACTAGAAAAACTTTGATCACTGGGATATGTACACTTGACTCCTTTCCCCCAAAGGGGGTATATATTAAAAGGAAAAATTCAAATGATGAATTCATGATTATTTAAAAAAATATTTTTATTTATTTAAGAGAGGAAGAGAGAGGAAGAGAGAAAGAGAGAGAAATAGAAACATCAATGATGAGAGAGAATCATTGATTGGCTGCGTCCTACATGCTCCCTACTGGTGACTGAGCCTGCAACTCGGGCACATGCCCCTGACAGGAATCAAACCCGGGACCCTTAAGTCTGCAGTCCAATTCTCTATCCACTGAGCCAAACAGGCTGGGATGAATTCATGACTATTTAGTCCATCTAATAATGTATTCATTCTGACACACTGAAAAAGAAGCAGCATTTCACATTCTGATTGATGTGTGGGAAATCAACATTTAAAAATACTTTACTCATCTAAATTATGCTACAAATCTTTCTTCAATAATGAAACACAGAGTTCTGTCTGGCCAGAGTGACTCAGCGGTTGAGCACAGACCTATGACCAGGAGGTCACAGTTCGCTTTCCAGTCAGGGCCCATGCCTGGTTGTAGGCTTGATTCCCAGGGTAGGGGTGTGCAGAGGTAGCCGATCAATAATTCTCTTTCATAATTGATGTTTCTCTCTCCTTCTCCCTCTCCTTTCCTCTCTGAAATCAATAAAAATAGACTTAAAAAAATAAACAAAAACAAACACAGACTTCTAATCCAATGTTAAAATCAGAAACATTCCACAATTCTTTATAAACTAAATTCTCTCCAATGTATAAAATACATCTGAAATAGAGAATTTGAGAGAGAAACCAAGATGGTGGCATAGGTAAACACTGGAAATTGCTGCCTCACACAACCACTTACAAAATACAACTGAAAGACAAAACTGACACCATCCAGAACCACAGGAAGGCTGGCTGAGTGGAAATTCTACAACAAGAAGGAAAGAGGAAAGCACACTGAGACTCCGAGGAGCTGCGGAAGTAAAGTGCAGAGGTACGGAGACACGTAAGCCGAGAGGCCTGGCAACTGAATATGCAGTTCTCTTTTGCAGTTGGGAGGGAGTTCCAGGAGAGACTATGGGGACCCAGACTCATACGGGGTGAACTATACTGTCTGGCATCAGGGGGAACTCGAGGGTGGCTGTCTCTCAGAGGTGCTTACAGAGATTACTGAGGAACACTGAGACCCAGGGGCCTCTTAGGGCAGAGCTGATGGGAAGCCAATGCTGTTTGCTCTGCCTTGAGACCCCGCCCCTCCAAAGCTGTGTGCAGAGGCTTTTCCATATGAATGACCTGGTTCTATGAAATCTAAAATTACCTAACAAACTACAGTGGAGTAAGAGAGACCCAGAACTTCCAAAAGAAGGCCCAAAGCCCTGCAGCAGCTTGCACTGCTTCACAGCTGGGCCTCATCTGGGCACTTCCAAACCCTAAACAAAGAAGAGGAATCTGCAGATCTCTCCATAGCTCTTGCTGGGTGGCCTCAGGCAGAGGCTAAATTTGCACCTCCAAGAGCTAGTGTACCCAGGGGTCAGAAAGGGACCATCCAGATTACAGCTCCTCAGATCCATATGGGACACACTCAGGGGGCAGACTCAGTGAGCACCAAAGCCCCACTGAAGCAAATGTTGCCTCATAAGGGTGTCTCTTCCATTGTAGACACAGCTGAATCTCACAGCCAATGGACCTGGAGGTCAATTCCTCTCCGTGATACCCAAAACAATCAAGGCTTAACTACAACAAAACTGTGCACACAGTCCACAGAGGAAGGATGTCTTCACCAGACCTGGAGGCCCTCTTGAAGGGGAATAGATTGAGGTAGCCTAAGGCCAACACAAACAGTGAAAGGAAAGATAGAAAAGAAAATTCCAGCAAGAGCAATTTATTGATAGCATCCCATTATTTTAGTAATTAATTTAAACTCTCCTTATTTATCTTGGCTAATAATTAATAAAAATGGATGACATAAATTTTACCTTCATTCTCTATTCTAGTTCACTGATAGAAAGACATGGTAATAAATTGTGAGTTCACCAAAAGGAAGGCTATAGGGAGGGGCATGAAAGGGAAAGGCTGTTCCCATTTTGCTCATCAAGGTTGCAATAAAAATCATTCTTCTTGCTGATTTTACCTATTTATCCCTTATTTTCCATTGATGCTGAAAAAGGTAAAGACTACGGCCACAAATAGTAAAGATCTGTAAAATTGTATTACTTTAAAATGGATGTCTCCAGAACTACCATACACATACAAGTGAAAATGTCCTGTACTCAAGGGTGTACTGGTAATGCATATCAGGATATCTATATATATAAAAGCCTAAGTGATTGTTATGACCAAACAACTGAATGACTGGTTGATCAGTTGCTATGATGTGCACTGACCACCAGGGGGCAGATGGTCAATACAGAAGCTGTTCCTAGTGGTCAATGCACTCCCACAGCCAACCTCCTGCAGCCAGCCAACCTCCTATGGTCCCTCCTCCCAGCCAGCCAACCTTCTGTAGTCCCTCCTCCCAGCCAGCCAACCTCCCGTGTCCCCTCCCTCCCAAATGGCCTACCTCCCATGGTCCCTCCACCTGTCCCCCCGCCAGCCAACAGGCCCCAATTGGCCTGGCCCTGATTGGCCTGGCCCCGAATAGCCCTGATTCACCAGCCAAACCTAGAGACCCCACCCACTCACAAATTCATGCACTGGACTCTAGTTTACCTATAAAAGAATCTAATAATTAGACTTAAAAAAATTCCTTATTCTTAGTAATAAATGATAAAGGTTAAGGGTCCAGAGATCATATCATTTAGTCTAATTTAGCAACATATCAATTATATTAATATAGTTTATTAATCAACGTTATCTGACCTATTTTGAAGATGAGCAGAATCATATTTATTAAGCAACAATTACATGTATGGTACTTACACTTTTATTTTTATTTTCTTGTTTAATTTTCACAACAATCTTCATCTTTATAATTGAGTAAACTAAGGCTCAAAGAAAATGTTATAGATGTGGAAAGGTATGCTTTGAATTATATCTAATTTTTGTTTTTCTTTTCTGCAAAAGTAGTTTATTATGTCGTAAAAGTATTTTCTACACAGCTACTGTGTGATGTAGCTGTTACTTTTGTATAAGTATACCTAACAATTTTAATTACTTTTAAGCAAAGTAAATGAGTTTTCTCCCTCAAAATGAGTTTTATTTATTTTAAAATTGAATTTATTGTGGTGACATTAGTTAATAAAATTATATAGAATTCAGGTAGTATACAATTCTATAATACATCATCTGTATATTGTATTTTCACATAGAAATTTAAGAAAATGTTCTAGTACAGTCACCTCCTATGCTACAAAACCTAATGTGCTAACATCACCCACCTATACTCAGGTCTGCACGAACTCCCACACCTTCTTTTTTTTTTCTTTTTGTCTTTAACAACCCATTTTAAAACCACTTTGCATATATTTCCCACATCCTCCCTTTGCTTAGTACCATTAAGCAACTTAACTACTGTGTGGCAATGGCACCATCTATTGGCTGACAAAGGGATCCAAGTTATCCAAAATAGCACCTACTTCCTTTCTGATCAGGAAGACTAATACATCATTTGGACACTTCTTTTCTTCTGCCTTTTATTACTCACTTGAAAATATTTTCAGCTGAATTAAATCCACTTCCTCTTACAATGCACTAGAGAAAACTTAGTCGTATAACCACACCTAATTTCAAAGGAAGCTGGTAAATATGGTCTACTTATGGATCCTGGAAGATTTTGGTTGAAAACTACTGGTCTATAAATAGATCACTGAATATATCCATATCAACAAAGAAACTGAATAGAGGACCATATCACATTGCCTCCTCCCCTCCCCCAGAAAAAATGTTTTTACCAAATTAAAAATCTAGTGAAATACCATTATCTATATTTCAGTGTTATTATAAGTAAATAGTGGCCCAGTACACAGATGCATGCACATTGAAAGGAAATTAATTAGCAGAAATATTTTAATATCACTTTTTGCCCTTTCTCTATAATAGAAATGTCAACCAAATTCACGATCGAGAATGACAGATTGAAACACACACATGCGATTGGTACCAGTGAGAGCTTTATATGTATTGTACATGCAAAAGTCAACGTTTATTTTTATTTTATTTATTTGTTTAAATACTAGAGGCCTGGTGCACGAAATTTGTGCACTGGGGGTGGGTGATCCCTCAGCCCAACCTGCCCCCTCACATATACTGGGAGCCCTCAGGGGATGTCCTACTGACCACTCACCTCCAGGCTCTGGCCGAGGCTTTAGGCCTTGGGCATCCAGCCATCTTCCTGTAATGGGTCCGATGGCTGGCTCTGCCCCAGCCCTGCCCCCTGGGCCTGGGCCTTCACCCCAGCCAGCTTGTGCCCAGCTAGTGCAGGCCTCAACCCCGCCCTCTGGCTCAGGCCTTCTCCCTAGCCAGCACCTCTGGCCGCCTCGGCCCCACCCACTCTGGCCCTGGCCTTTGCCCCAGCCAGCGCACAACCCAGGCTGCCTCAGCCCCCCCCTCCCGCCCTCGCTGCCTCGGCCCTGCCTACCTTGGCCCTGGCTGCCTCGGCCCTGCCCCCCCCCCCCCAGACCTGGCCTTTGCCCGGCCCCACCACCCTGACCCTGGCCTTCACTTTGGCCCCACCCCCCATGGTCCTGGACGCTTCACCCCCGGCCCTGCCCACCCAGACCTGGTCTTCATCCCGGCCTCCCCACCCCCCAGCCCTGGCTGCCTCATGCCCATTCCCCACAGACCTGGCCGCCTTGGCCCTTACCTCCCCAGCCTGGCTGCCTTGACCCCCCGCCCCCCTGGTCCGGGCTGCAAGCTTGCTGGCTGGCTCCACCCCAGCTTCTGATTGGTTGGTGGGCGCGGCTTGATAGGAGGTAAGGTCAATTTGCATATTACTCTTTTATTAGAAAGGTATTTTATTGATTTTTTTACAGTGAGGAAGGAAGAGGGATAGAAAGTTAGAAACATCAATGAAAGAGAAACACAGATCAGCTGCCTCCTGCACACCTCCCTATTGGGGATGTGCCCGCAACCAAGGTACATGCCCTTGACTGGATTTGAACCTGGGACCCTCACTCCGCAAGCCAACACTCTATCCACTGAGCCAAACCAGTTAGGGCCCAACGTTTATTTTTAAATCATCAGTCCATGTCATATATACCAGCCAGGCAGTGGGTTGGTCGGCTATATGGACAGATGGTCAGTTGGTCACTCAGCCTCTTATATATCTAGATATCTAGACTAGAGGCCCAGTGCATGAAACTCATGCACTGAGGGAGGGTCCTTCAGCCCAGCCTGCTCCCTCTTGCAGTCCAGGAGCCTTTGGCAGACACCCCTCTTGTAGTCTGGGAGCCCTCACTTCTTACTACCTGCCTGCTTGCTGCTCCTTAGTGCTGCTGTGGAGGCGGGAGAGGCTCCCACCTCCACCGCTGCGCTCGCCAGCTGTGAGTCCGGCTTCTGACTGAGAGGTGCTCCCCCTGTGGGAGTGCACTGACCACCAGGGGGCAGCTCCTGAGTTTAGTGTCTGCTTCCTGGCGGTCAGTGCCCATCATAGTGACTGATCGTTCTGGTTGTTCCCATATGAGTCACTTAGACTTTTATTATATAAATACTCCAGAAAAAAATTCATCAAATCAAAAGATTTTGTCAAAAGATACTTGTTTATTAGATTGAATAATGTCTGCTTACACAAACAGTGGAAGAAAGTCACATGAAATATCAGTAGTAAGGGTAATAGAAAAATAGCAAATATCAATTTTCTCATATAGGGCTAGGAAAGATTAAACAACAATAAAACAGTGTTATTGAGGATGCATGAAAATGAACAGGCTGTTATACTGTTGGGAATGTAAATTAGACAGTTTAAATTATAAAACCATCTGTTTCTTTTTCTGGACTATCAAAAAACTTAGGAAGTGTGGCCACAAGTTATCTCTAGTCACAGGAATCTGGCGGGTTAATTACATGAGATTTTATATTTTCTTTATTGGTTGATTTTTGAAAAAAACAACATCTGCTTTAAAAATAAAAGCAAAATGAGGGTATTTTTATTTTTGTAAGCAATTAGTTTTACTCCCTAAACAGTTGTTTAGATAATTGATCACATAGCTATAGTGAATTTCTGATAAGAAGGTTGTCCTGTCCTTTTTGAGCTGGATGCTATAATCTTGATCAGAGTTGCATTTATGGCCCACTCTTAGAAAATGTGCAGATAATTAAAAGTTTATAATAGAGCCTCATATCTGGCTCTGTATATCTCTCACTTTGATTTACCTTCCCCTTCCACAGAAATTGTATACCTCTATCTTTTAAACCTCAATCTCATGTTTCTTCTGGAAGGAGGAAGAGAATGACCTTATAACATAGTTTTATTGTATCATAAACTCTATCACTCTTCTACAAACTTTAACATCCTACAAGGAAAATATTTTTCTTAAAGAGCGAAAATTCTTTACTTTAGTGTTTATTCACTTAAAAATATGTATAAATATAAATGTTAAACTGTCATATACATTATTTATATAAATATACACACATACTCCATGTGCCCTGGGTAAAAAACCATACTATATATGGGAGAATGAGAAAGAAGGCTCATGGTGCTCACATCTGGTTCAATGGTCCCAATATTTCAGAATAGTAATATTCTCTTTTTTTCTCCTTCATCTCCCCTATAATAACCTATAGAGTTATTGCATTTTCCAAGACTCTTAACCACTGTGATCATGAGCTATGAAGACCATATTAACCTAGAACTGCTGGGGCCATCTATTCTACCTTGTGGAGAAAACCTGCTTATGATGAAACTAACATGGAGGAGAGGAGAGTCATGACACAGGAAGAAGATATCCCGATGATATTAAACACTTGAATCTAGTTCAATTTCTGTTCAGTTGTATTTTCTAAAATGTTGTATCAGTGTACGTAGACTAACTAAGCTGTAGTAGCAAATAGACTCTAAAAAGTAAGCAGCTTAAATGATAAAAAATATATGTCTTTCTTATGTAACAGTCCTGGATGAATGGATGTTCAGGCAGGCCAGCTCTTTCCACACAGTCATTTAAGGATCCAGGCTGATGGCTGTTCAGCCATCTTCAAACCTGCCAAGGTTTCCTTGAACACTGCCATTTTATTCAGCCAGGAAAAAACAAAAGCACTGAAAACACATATGGAGATTTTTATTGGCTATGCCAGGAAGTGACTCAAATCACTTCCACTTACAATGCACTAGAGGAAACTTAGTCACATAACCACACCTAATTTCAAAGGAAGTTGGTAAATGTGGTCTACCTAAGTGTCCAGGAAGATGAACAACATGGATTTTGGTGGAAAGCTACTGGTCTACAAATATATTCTTGGATGAATCCAAATCAACAAAGAGCTTGAATATCAGACCATATCACATTGCTCACCCCCCAGAAAAACTTTCTTTATTGAATAAAAAATCCAGTGAAATACCATTACCCATATTTCAGTGCTATTATAAGTAATACTCCAGGATAAAAGACTGCATCAAATCTATCAAGCTGCTGAAACCAGTTTGGCTCAGTGGATAGAAGGGTCCATCCTAGGTTCGATTCCGGTCAAGGGCATGTGCCTTCGTTGTGGGCACATCCCCAGTAGAGGGTGTACAGGGGGCAGCTGATCAATGTTTCTCTCTCATCGATGTTTCTGACTTTCTATCCCTCTCCCTCTCTGTAAGAAATCAATAAAATATATTTTTAAAAAATCTATCAAGCTGTCATAAGCCTTACACAATGACTGTCATTTGGAGTATTAGAATAGAAAAGAGTCAATCGGCACAGAATTCAAATTTAGACTTTTGCTATAATCTCTAAATGAGATTGTGCATTCCATCATAATTGTCTCTATTAAAATTTGATTTAAAATTTACTACTATACCACATATTTACTAGGATAGCTACAATTGAACTCTCCTATCCCTCCTAAATAAGCAGAAAATAACAAGTATTGGCAAGGATATAAAGAAACTGTAACCCCTGTATGCTGTTGGTGGGAATGTAAAATGGTAACACTGCAGTAGGATGATCCTCAAAAATAAAAAACAGAATTATCATATAATACAGCAACTCCACTTCTGGAAAAGAAGATGTAAAACTGTCATTATTCGCAGATGACATGATGATATACATAGAAAACCCTAAAGACTATAAAAAATTATTAGACTTAATAGATAAATGAATTCAGCAATGTAGCAGAAACTAACACCCAGAAATTTATGGCATTTTTATACACCAATAGTGAACTTACAGAAAGAGAGATTTTTAAAAAATCCCATTTACCATTGTAACAAAAATATTAAGATACCTAGGAATATACTTAACTTAGGAGGTAAAAGACCTGTAGTTGGAAAACTACAGGACACTGAAAAAAGAGATAGAGGAAAACATAAACAAATGGAAGAGCATACGGTGTTCATGGATCGGTAAAATTAACATCATTAAAATGTCCATACTACCCAAAGCAATTTATAGATTCAATGCATTCTCCATTAAAATACCAACGGCATATTTCACAGACCTAGAACGAACTCTCCAAAAATTCATCTGAAATAAAAAAAGAGCCCGAATAGCTACAACAATCCTGAGAAAGAAGAACAAAGTAGGAGGGATCTCAATAGCAGATATCAAGCTATACTACAAAGCCACTGTTCTCAAAACAGCCTGGTACTGGCACAAGAGCAGACATATAGATCAATAGAATAGAATAGAATAGAATAACCCAGAAATTGACCCAAACCACTATGCTCAATTAATTGACAAAGGAGACAAGAGCATACAATGAAGTTAAGATAGTGTCTTCAATAAATGGTGTTGGGAAAACTGGACAGATATATGCAAAAAAAAAAAAAATGAAACTAGACCACCAACTTACACCATACACAAAAATAAACTAAAAATGGAAAAATGACTTAAACATAAGATGGGACACCATAAAAATCTTAGAGAAATCCACAGGAAGCAAAATCTCAGACATATGTTGAATTCACCAATACAGCTCCTAGGGCAGGGGTCAGCAAACTGTGGCTCACAGGCCACAATTTGCTGCCCTGTTGACTAATGAGTTTGCTGACCACTGGATAGGGGCTTAATCACAAGGAACAACAAAGCCTGTAATTATTGGAATCCAGAGTTTAGGTCAGTGATTGGCAAACTCATTAGTCAACAAAGTGGCAAACTGTGGCTCATGAGCTGCATGTAGCTCAAGAGCTGCAGTTTGCCAACCACTGTCCTAGGGCAATGGAAACTAAAGAGAACGTTGGGACAACATCAAAATAAAGAGCTTTTGTACAGCAAAAGAAACAATTAACAAAACAACAAGAAAGCCCACTGCATGAGAACATATTTGCCAATGTTATTTCAGATAAGGGTTTAACCTCCAACATTTACAGGGAACTCATACAGTTTAACAAAAGGAAGATAAACAATCCAATAAAAAATTTTGCAACAGACCTAAATAGAACTTTTCAAAAGAGGACATTCAGAAAGCCATGAGACATATGTAAACATGATTAAAGTCACTAATCATCCAAGAGATGCAAATCAAAACAACAATACAGTACCATCTCACATCTGTCAGAATGTCTATCATTAACAAATCAACAAATGACAAGTGCTGGCAAGGATGTGGAGAAAAAGGAACCCTCATGCACTTCTGAAAGGAATGCAGATTGGTATAGCCACTGTAGAAAACAGTATGGAGATTCCTCAAAACTAAAAATGGATCTCCCATTTGACCCAGTGATCCCACTTCCAGGAATACTGGAGGCCCACTGCACAAAAATTTGTGCAGTCGAGGGGGGAGGGGATCCCTCAACCCAGCCTGTGTCCTCTTGCAATCTGGGACTCTTCGGGGGATGTCCACCTGCCAGCTTAGGCCCACTCCCCAGGGAATGGGGTCTGAACTGGCAGTCAGACATCCCTCTGGTAGCCCGGGAGCACTTGGGGGATGTCCAACTGATGGCAGCACATCCTTAAGCTGCAGTTGGACATCCTTAGCGGTACTGAGGAGGCAGGAGAGGCTCCTGCCACTGCTGCTATACTCAAAGCTGTCAACAGCTTGTGGCTGAGCAGAGCTCTCCCTGTAGAAGTGCACTGATGACTGAGGGGCAGATCCTGTGTTGAGTGTTTGCCCCCTGGTGGTCAGTGTGCGTCAGAGTGACCGGTCATTCCTGGTTGTTCCACTGTTAAGGTCAATTTGCATATTATCCTTTTATTACATAGTATATCTGGAGAAACTAGAAACACCAATCAGAAAGGAAATATGCACCCCTATGTTCATAGCAGCACAATTTATAATAGCCTAATTGCCCATCAGCAGAGGTGTTGATTAGAAAACTGTGATACATCTACACAATGTAATACTATGCTGCTGTAAAAAGGAATGAACTCCTACCATTTGCAACAGTATCGATGGGCCTGGAGAGCATTATGCTAGGTAAAATAAGTCAGTCAAGAGAAAGATATATTAGCATGATCTCATTCATTTCTGAAATATAGTGAACAACATAAACTGATGAACAAAAACAGATTCAGAGACAGAGAAGCATGATAGATCAGACTGTCAAACCTCAGAGGCAATGCAAGGGAGGGTGGGGGGGAGGGGGAAGAGATCAACCAAAGGACTTGTATGCATGCATATAAGCATAACCAATGGACACAGACACAGGGGTGTGAGGGCCTGAGTGGGGGGTTGGGAGTAGGATGGGTAATGCCAGGATAAGGACACATATGTAATACCTTAATCAATAAAGAAAAAAAAGAGAATCACTTGGGTGGCTACAATGAGGATATTTAGAAGAGACAGAATTAGAATACTAGACTACCACAATACTCTAGAGAGAAGTTTATAAGGTGGAATAGGTTAAACATTGGGATCAATTGGATATAGGGTTTAAAGAATAGGACTAGGTGCTTTTCTTAAGCTATTCCTTTTAATCTTCACTTTACAATGTAATATTATTCCCATTTTATAGTTGAATATAAATTTGTACACTTTCTTCTACTGTGGTATCAACCAAGATAGTTAAATTGCTTTATATAACAAAAATGTAAGTTTGGGTATACTGAATATTTTTGTCAATAGCACAGTTAGCCCTGAGGGAGGATAAAAATACAGATCTCCTTCCTTAAATAACTTTTTAGTACTTGATGAGATTCTAAATTACATGAACTAAAAACAAGTTTTACCTGGAAGTGATTTTAAAAAATCTTAATAAAGGATATTCTTTGCACCAATTAAGACTGAACTTATAAAAACTTACTGTGTTCTCTTGTGATCTATTTATGTCATTATAAAAAACTTACTGTGTTCTCTTGTGATCTATTTATATCATTTTAAATAAAAGGTTACAGAATATATTAACTCAAGTAGTATATAATTAGAGGCAGTAATCCAAAGGGATATATTTGATCTTTAAAATTGCCAAATTAAAACCCCTTCTATATATGACAAAAAAATGCAAAATTATGATATAAATTCAAAGTACTTAATTTTAGACATTAATATATATTGTTTTTTTAATATGCTGTGGCTTGCACAGAGAGATTATAAAGTATGGTAGCAATCATCTCAGGTAGAAATTGCTGTTTGGGTTCTGTACTTGTTTGCTAAAACAATAAAAAGTTATTTTGATTTTCTGGAACTTATGTATGCTATCCAATATTCCATTGATGATGACTTCAATATCCCAATGATTGTGATCTTACTGGTCATGGAAGCACATTCCTCTGGGAACCAGGACAGGACAATTATCCTAAATTGTCTCAGTAGCTACAGATAACCGAGTTTCAGTTGACTCAGTGGTCCCAGAATCGGAACATATCCTAAATTGTCTCAAGTAACTACAGATAGTGCATTCCTGTTTACTTAGTGATCCCAGAATCTGGACAGTACAATTATTCTAAATTGCCCAGGTGGTCCCAGATAATGTGTTTCTGTTGATTTAGTGATTCTTAGATACTTTAGGCAACAAACTTGCTCAATTTTTGCTTCTGTAAAAAAAAATGCTTTTTCGCAAACAGGTTCCTTATTCCAGACCCAAAGATGTAATCAATATTTTTGTGATATTCTGCCAATATAAGCCAGATGTGTTGAGCTGTTCAGGGAGGCAAGATTTGGAGCACCAAATAGCTCCCTTGTATGCCGCCAGCTTTGAATAAATGACTCCATAATTTGACTTTTTGAGGCGTCCTATGTAAAATGGGGGTAGACTACAACAATTATAAAGATGCATAGTTTTACCTTGCAGGTTGAGTAAAAGAAACCCAAGACACAACCACAAATCCTGGAAAGGATTTGAACCCAACTGTGAATGTTCTCCAGTCACCTCTCTTCTCTCCAATCACTCATTTTAATGCAGTCTGGTCAGAACTTTGATGTTCTTACTATCTCAAAGATGATACTTTGCACTGACTGCTTCTGGAAAAAGAATGAGAAACATCTAAATTGCAAAGAAAAATGAGGGTTGACACTTCTCTACTATAATGTCATCAAGAAAAAACCACAAGGGTTATAGGAAGAATTCTTATTCAAGTGTTAGGATTAACATCAACTTTGCTGAGATTGGGAAATAAGATGACTAGTCCAGGTATACTGGCTTGAAGAGAGTTGCTTGGGAAATAGCTTTGGACAACACTAACCTCTCGATGCCAATTATTAAACACTAGAGGCCCAGTGCACAAAATTCGTGCACAAAGGGCGGGGGATGTCCCTTAGCCCAGCCTGCACCCTCTCCAATCTGGGACCCCTCAAGGGATGTCCGGCCCAATCCTACCAGGACATCCTTCTCACAATCCAGGACTGCTGGCTCCAAACTGTTCACCTGCCTGCCTCCCTGATTGACCCTAACCACTTCTGCCTGCCAGCCTGATCACTCCCTAACCACTACCCTGCCAGCCTAATTGATGTCTAACTGCTCCCCTGCCAGCCTATTTACCCCCAACTTCCCTCCTCTGCTGGCCTGGTCACCCCTAACTACCCTACCCAGCAGGCTTGATCACCCCCAACTGCCATCCCTTGCAGGCCTGGTCCCTCCCAAATGCCCTCCCCTGCTGGCCTGATCACCTACAACTGCCCTCCCTTGCAGAGCCCTGCCCTTCTGGCCATATTGTGGTGGCCATCTTGTGTCCACATGGGGGCAGGATCTTTTTTTTAAAATTTTTTATTGATTTTTTACAGAGCGGAAGGGAGAAGGATAGAAAGTCAGAAACATCGATGAGAGAGAGACATCGATCAGCTGCCTCTTGCACGCCCCCTACCGGGGATGTGCCCACAGCCAAGGTACATGCCCTTGCTGGAATCGAACCTGGGACCCTTCAGTCCGCAGTCCAATGCTCTATCCACTGAGCCAAACCGGTCTCGGCGGGGGCAGGATCTTTGACCACATGGAGGCAGCCCTCTTGTGTGTTGGAGTGATGGTCAATCTGCAAATTTCTCTTTTATTAGATAGGATAGAGGCCTGGTGCATGGGTGGGGGCCAGCTGGTTTGCCCTGAAGAGTGTCCCAGATCAGGGTGGGGATTCCCTAGGGGTGAGGGGCAGCCTGGGCAAGCGGCCTGAGGAGGTTTGCAGGCTGGTCACACCCTCCAGCGACCTAGGCAGGCCTAGGCAGGTGGAAAGCTTGGCTTCCTCTGTTGCCGGGGAAACCTAAGCCTTCCTCCTGCTCTCAGTGGCAGCAGCCATCTTAGTTGGGGTTTATTTGCATAATTTGCTCCTGATTGGCTGGTGGGCATGGTTGTGAGCATGGCTTGTGGGTGTGGCAAAGGTATGTTCAAATTTGCATATTACTCTTTTATTAGATAGGATTTCCATTACCCAATATCCTTAGGCAAATGTGTTATCCAACAAGAATCTTAATTTTATAACCCTAATACCTAATTCTTCACTTCATATAAAAATAAAACTGTCCATGCCTTTGAAACAGTCTCTGATTAAAAAACCTCACATTTTAAACTCAATCTCCTTTTCAAAAAGTTTAACTGAGTAAGCACTAAGTTAAAAAAATAATTTGACAACTGAGTTATTTGGCAAGAAATGATATAAATATTTATGCTTATTCTTGATTTAAAATGGATAAACAAGCAAACATAACTCCTCAGTAAAAGCCATCCAAATGTAATTTCAAAACTCTCCCAATTGTAAAGGGAAGAAACAAAAAGGAAATGAATTCTTAAACTTAGTTCCAGTACATATTAGAACTTTAAAAAATATTGGACATTGGCTCTTATTCAGAGACACACTTAAATTTATGATCTGAAAAAGAAATGAATTCATTTGTCAATAATAAACCAATTTTGAAGGGGAAAATATGAAAAGAAACAAGTCTATCTTGATTTTTTTCACTTCATGTTTAATAAATGGCTTTGGAAGTAAACTTTCTTTGCTCTTTCATTCCATCTGCCATGATGTGAGTGTCCCACGTCCCATGTGGTTCAGGGTTCAGGTTCTGAAGGAGGCCACGCACAAATGAAAGAGACAAGACAAGAGAAATGCTAATTTGGGAATTGGTGGCCAGGTGGAAGCCCAAGGGAGGACTCGGTTTTGCAGTGGCCTTGCCATCCCTTTTATATACCCACAGCACTTAGGCAGGCAATCCCAGTAATAGCTTGGTGATAGCCTATCAGCAAGGATTTACATAAGACTAAAAGGTGGAAGTTGCTTCCGATACCTTGGTCTCAAGAAGACAGTGGGTATATGGCTTTGACCCTGGCCTGCAAGGTTGACCAGCCTTCAGGACTCCTTGTCCACCCCTTTCTGCTAGTGAAGGCAATGGGCAGCTTCCAACACCATGAAATGAGGACTGGAAAATCATTTTTAAAAGGAAGGTTTTTCTTTCACCATAGTGTCAGTAGATACATGTACATAAATGTCATTTAAGCTAACTCTAGGCATCCCAGCATCACCAAACACTCCATTTTACACCTTTTACTTTTCCTGACCTTAATATTTCAGTAGGAAACCTTACAGGGTAAGATATTACTCTGGGAATAGTTGGGTTGATTCTTTTTTTAGGTTGTGGCGTCTATGCCAGGTTATAATCCTACCTGACCAAGATAAGATTCTTATCACAGTTTAAACAACATGAAAAATCAGAGAGAAGAGAGGAAAAAATTATTACAACACTCAAGTCCACAGGCAGTGTATACCTAGTACAAACCAGGAGTCGGTTCAGAAATTTCTGAGGCCAAACCTCATCACAGTTGTGCAAGTGTTTACTTCACAGGTTTCTACAAATAACTAAGATTAATGTGGAATGTCTTCACAACAACTAAGATGAAAAAACAAAAGCTGAATAAACTTAAGTTTTTTTGCCCTAATGCGTAGGCAACTAGTTAAGAACACTGACTTTGGAGCCACACCACCTGGTACTAATATTTACCAGTTTATATTCTTTAAAAAAATATTTTTATTTATTTTTTTACAGAAAGGAAGGAAGAGGAAGAGTTAGAAACACGGATGAGAGAGAGACATCAATCAGCTACCTCCTGCACACCCACTGAACCAAACAGTTAGGGCACCAGTTTCTATTCTTTGCTGTTAGTTAACTTCCCCGTCCTCTTAATTTCCTTATCTATAAAAGAGGAACAGTAAGATAAAATATGATCATAGGAAAAAATTAGTTGTTCTATATAAAGTGGTAAGAATAATGCCTGACACTAACTAATATATGTATTAGCTATTACTACTATAAATCATTCTTTGGTTGATTCCAGTTTAAAAGTCACACAACAAACTAAACAAAAGGTTTTTTAAAATATTGAACTTAAAGAAATAATCAGATATCACATGAGGCATCAAAACAAAAGCAACACATTTTTTTTAATCTTTATTGTTCAGTTTATTAATTACATTGTTTCCCCTTTTTTATCCCCCTATATCTCCCCTCCACCCTGTACCCATCCCACCCTCCACCCTCACCTCCCCCTCCCCACTGTCCTCTCCCATTGTTGCAAGATTTTTGTCCAGTCTCTTGCTGTACCTCCCATACCCCTTTTTTCCCCAAGAATTGTCAGTCCATTCCCTCTCTATGTCCATGTCTCTGTTATATTCACCATGTATCCTATTCATCAGATTTTTAATTCACTTGATTTTTAGATTCAATTGTTGATAGATGTGTATTTGTTGTTCATAATTTTTATTTTTAGCTTTTTCTTCTTCCTCTTCTTAAAGAATACCTTTCAGCATTTCATATAATATTGGTTTGGTGGTGATGAACTCCTTTAGCTTTTTCTTATCGGCGAAGCACTTTATCTGATCTTCAATTCTGAACGATAGCTTTGCTGGGTAGTGTAATTTTTGGTTGTAGATTCTTGCTATTCATCACTTTGAATATTTCTTGCCACTCCCGTCTGACCTGCATCGTTTCTGTTGAGAAATCCGCTGACAATCGTATGGGTGCTCCCTTATAGGTAACTAACTGTTTTTCTCTTGCTGCTTTTAATATTCTCACTTTGTCTTTTGCTCTTGGCATTTTAATTATGATGTGCCTTGGTGTGGTCCTCTTTGGATTCTTATAGTTTGGGGTTCTGTGCGCTTCTTGGACTTTTAAGTCAATTTCTTTCACCAGGAGTGGGAAGTTTTCAGTCACTATTTCTTCAAATAGGTTTTCATTATCTTGCTCTCTCTCTTTTTCTGGCACCCTTATAATTCGGATGTTGGTTTGCCTGAGGTTGTCCCAGAGGCCTCTTACACTATCTTCATTTTTTTGGATTCTTTTGGCTTCTTGCTTTTCTGGCTGAGTGGATTTTGCCTCTTTGTATTTCAAATCTTTGACTTGGTTCTTGTGGCCCTCTGGACTGCTTTCAGGTCTTTGTATAATATTTTTTATTTCAGTCAGTGTATTCTTAATTTCTCGTTGGTCCTTTTTCATATCCTCGTAGGTCTTGTTCATTTCCTTGTAAGTATCGACCTTTTCTAGGAGCCTCTTGAAAAACCTTAAAACCATGGTTTTGAACACTATGTCCAGGCATTTTTTTGCTCCATTTCTTTCACATCTGATTTCTTTCCATATCTCTGCATGGTGGCTGTTTTATGTGGTAGATGTCCTCTAAGGGACAGTGGCTCAGGCTCCCCAGTTACCTGAGGTGGGTACTCTTGGTGCAGCCCTTTATGGGTTGCACAGTCTTGTTGAAGTTAAGCCTAGATTATTGTTGTTAGCACTAGGAGGGTTTGACCTCCAGGCCAATTGGCTGTGAGGGTCAGCTGTGCTCAGGTTGGATGGGCGGAGTCTCCGGGCTGAGCAGGCAGCGTCAGCTCCACCCTATGTGGCACCTGGGTCTCTATGCTGGGTGGTAATGGCTGCACGCACCTCTGAGAGAAAGCTGCCGCCGAGCTCTACCTGCTGCTGGACAATTCAGCCTCTCCCGAAATGAGTCTGCACACCCAAAGTCTCACCCAGGGTTGTAAAACAATTCATTCTGGTGGTTTCCTGAACAAGAGAGCAAGTCACGAGTCCTCTCTGCACGCTCACGCAACTCTGCTGTTCCCAAGTTTATGTGAACTCTCCACAAGCTCGCCCTCTCCACAAGCTCACAGATCTTTGCAGCACCCGAGTTTCAGCGTGCTTCCCTACTGTCCAGTTTCACCCTGTATGAGTGTGGGTTCCCCGGACCTCACCCGGAACTGGGGAATCAGTGCAGTGGGATGCCTTTGTCTTTGCAGCCGCCCACCCTCTCTGCTCGGTCGCACGCACGCAGGCTTCCAAACCTCTGACTCCACGCGTATCTTCAATGCTGCCCTCCGCCGCTCCTCTGAGTCACAGTGGCCTATCTTTACTTTTATTTGTGTAATTTTCACTCAGCCAGCTTTCCGGTGGTTCCGGATGATGTTTGTTCTGTCGTTAAGTTTTAGTTTTGAAATTGCTGTGTGGAGCCGCAAGATAGGTGTTTACCTATGCCGCCATCTTGGTTCCTCCTCTAGTGTTTTTTTTTAAAACTAAAGTGATAATCTTTGTGAATAAATGATCTCTTCTTCGGGTAGAATTTTGATAGTTAAGGAATTATTTATTTTCCGCTGTGTTCTATCATTGTTAGAGCAAAATTGTAACAAAATGAATATTTTCTGGGGAATTTAGATTAAAAGCCCTTTAGAACTTTCAGTTACTTTAGAACTCACTTCAAATCTTATCTTCCATATGAATGGGATATAAAAGTGCTAATAATAACTAGCATATCTTTGCTAACTATAGGAACCTAAGCCTGTTAACTATCTACAACCATTTCCTTAGTTATTTATATGCTAGTCTTTCCCAAATATGCAAATATAATAAAAATTAACATGTTTATTCATGAAGAATACACTTGGGAACTGTAAAAAAAAAAAGAGTGTATACATAGTTATCTATATAATAGCCTAAGCAACCATTAAGGCAGAATGACCAGAATGACCGGTTGCTATGATGCACACTGACTACCAGGGGGCAGGTGCTCAACACAGGAGCTGCCCCCTGGTGGTAAGTGCGCTCCCACAGGGGGAGTGCCAGTCAGACAGAAGCTGGGCTCACGGCTGGTGAGAGCAGCGGCAGTGGTGGAAACCTCTCCCGCCTCTGCTGCAGTGCTAAGGAGCATTGAGCCAAGCAGTAAGGAGAAGCTAGCAGTAAGGAGTGAGGGGTCCCAGACTGTGAGAGGGTGCAGGCAAGGCTGAGGGACACCCCCCCCTCCTAGTGCACAAATTTCATGCACTGGGTCTCTAGTATAATAATAAATATTTGGGGGGAACTGAATTATATGTGATTACTATGAATGAGTCATCACTGTTTTGCCCTCAAGAACTTTATCATTTAGTAAAAATGTAAAATATTAAAATGTATTCATGAAATGTATACATGTAAAAACTTGAGGCCTGGTGCACGAAATTCGTGCACTGGGGGGTTGGGTGGGGTGGAAGGGGACCCTCAGCCTGGCCTGCATCCTCTCGCAGTCTGGGACCACTTGGGGGATATCTGTCTGCCGACTTAGGCCCAATCCCTCTTGCAGTCTGGGACCCTTCGCTCCTTACCACCCGCTTGAGCAGAGATGAGAGAGGCTCCTGCCCCCGCTGCTATGCTCACCAGCCATGATCCTGGCTTCTAGCTGAGTGGCTCTCCCCTTGTGGGAGTGCACTGACCACCAGGAGCAGCTCCTGCCTGGAGTATCTGTCCCCTGGTGGTCAGTGCATGTCATAGTGACCAGTCGTTCTGCCAGTTGTTCCACTGTTCAGTCAATTTGCATATTAGGGTTTTATTATATAGGACTAGGGGCCCAGTGCAAGAAATTTGTGCATTGGGGGTGGGTGATCCCTCAGCCCAACCTGTCCTCTCACACATACTGGGAGCCCTCAGGGGATGTCCTACTGACCATTCACCCCTAGCCTGCCCTCTGGCTGAAGCTTTAGATGTTGGACACCTATCCATCGCCCTGCAATGGGGCTGATGGCTGGCTCCGTCCCAGCCACGCCCCCCTCCCTCAACCTCACCCCCACGCAGGTCTTCGCCCCAGCCAGCTCGCACACGGCTAGCACGGGCCTCGGCCCCACTCTCCCGGCCCAGATCTTCTCCCTGGCCAGCCTGCAATGGCTGCCTTGACCCCACCCCCCACGGCCCTGGCCACCATAGTGCCGCCCCCCACAGCCCTGGCTTTATCCGACCTGCCCCCCACAACCCTGGCTGCCTTGGCCCTGCCCCCCCCCCAGCCCGGGCCACCTCGGCCCCGCCCCCCGTGGCCTGGGCCCATGCTCATTGGCTGGCCCCACCCCAACTCTTGATTGGCTGGTGGGCGTGGCTGGTTTGTGTGGCAAAGGTACAGTTAATTGCATATTACTCTTTTATTAGAATAAGCAGTAAATAATTAGGATAAGCAGTAAAATGCAGGCTTATAGAAGAACGCTTAAGAATAATGACTGCCTTGGTTTCTTGGGTTGCCCTAACAAAGACCTCAAACTGGGTAGCTTTAAACAACAGAAATTTATTATCTTACTGTAGGCTAGAAATCTGAAATCAGGTGCAGGTGGGGCCATGGTTCCTTCTGAAAACTCTACAGGAGACTTTATCATTGCCTCTTCTCATGGTACTGGGCATTCCTTAGTTGTAGCTGCATCACTCCACTCTCTGCCTTCATCTTTACCTGGTCTTCCTCTTTGTGTTTGTTTCTGTGTATACAAGTGTCTTACAAAGACACTAGTCATTGAATATAGGGTCCACTCTAATCCAATGGGACCCCATATTAATGAATTACATATGCAAAATCCTATTTCCAAAAGGCTACATTCTGAGGTTTCAGGAAAACATAAATTTTGGGGGGACACTATTTAACGCACTACACTGACCACATATGAAGGAAAAAAACAAAACAAACAAACTTATCAGACTACGGAAACTTGAGGTTAAAACACACACACACACACACACACACACACAAGACCCTCTTAAGGTTAAAGTGTCCTATAATTTGTGTATCATGGTTAAAGTTAGAGAAAGAGGACAACTTAGCAACTTCTTAAAAGTTCTTAAATTATTTAGTTAGGCATTGTACACATGTTCATTTCAACACTGGATCTGAGATGATTCAACAGAATATCCTCAAAGTCCAAAAGAGCTATTGTGTCTTGATGTATTTCAATGGCTTTTCAAAATTTCACCTATACACTATTGAAAAGAACAAAATAAATGGCATTATTGTTCCATCCATTCCTGCTTACACAGCATACCTTATCAGAATAAAGGGTAAAGTTGGTGTGTGTTTTTTTGATAAGACATCAGTAAAATGCTGTTTAATTTTTATTAAATATAGTTATTCATACTTGCCATAAAGAACAGATATACAGCCATAATTAATAAAACAAAAAGATTGGCTAGCTATCCCATCAGCTGAGGGATTCTGAAAGATACCAGAGGTCCCCCAAATTACACTTTGACAATTAATGATCAAAGTTAATTGGCAAAACAGGTTAAAAATACATTATATCTTTAATTGTGCTATTTACCAAATAGTATGTCTATGATAGAAAATAATAAAATTATTCATTAACATTTGGTTTGAAATGTGCTCTTAATTACTATTTTCTAGGAGGTAAATATGTTTGGGTTTTTGGATTAAAAAAAAGATTTATGTGAAAGCATTTCATAGTTTCCACTTCTTTTTTAGAACTATTATCTATTGGCTTTGTGTGCTTTATAAAAATGTCTGATAGATGTTTTACCTTCTTCAAAAACATGATTCTTTAGAAAATAAATTCTATAAAATGCATGCTACAAATATAGTCTGTTCCCATCTCTCTTTTCAACAGCAGCTTAAATAATGCAAGTACAAATGCCACTTCTTTAAATATCTGATGGGTCCTCAGCACTCTGGCATGTGGTAGCTTTGTCCCCTAAGCCTTTTTTTTTTTTTTTTTTTTTTAGCCTGTCAGCTGTGAGAAACAGTTTTCTACCAATTACTGTCACAATATGAATAAATTCAAAACTGAAAATATAAGCACTGAATATTTTCAGTAAATTTATCCCAAAACTACATTAAAATAGGAATTTAGCATATAAACAAGGAATTTAGCAAGTAATAAGAAACATCACATTGTACTTTGTCTTCTATAAATAAAAGCACAATATAAGAAGATAAAGAAAAAAGCATTCATGCACAGAAGAAACAGGCAAATGACAGCAGGCTATGAAATGAAAAGAAAAAAGTAACACCTGCAAAGAGAGCATCAATTAAGAACTATGACTCCCAAAATTTATGTTACAGAGTTGTTGCTGGTTCCCCCCCTTTTTTGAATGAATATGACTTACTACCAAATAATTTTTAAAAGATCTATATAGTATTTCTCTCTTTGTCCAACACGTTTCTTTTAGTTATGTGGCTCTACAAATGTTAGGCCAGCAGCTGTTCCTAACATGATTTTGGTTTGAAAGGTGTTAAGAAACATGCTATGAAAATTTGCAATGTTCTTAGGTTATTACTGGTAATAGAATGCCAAATGAACAAGATATATTTGGTTCACATTTGGTTCTTACTCTAAACCAGTCTGTGCCAAAATTGTTTTAGAGGGTATAACAGAAACCTTAAATGTACAGGTATGACTAATCAATAGACAGTTGAGATGGCTATGTATCTATTATAATCCCCTTCCCTCTAAGATTCATCAATTTGTTCCATGTTTCCATGACTGTGGTTTCCACTTCTGTGTTGAGTGTCTGCCCCCTGGTGGTCATTGTGTGTCACAGCCAGCCAGTCAGTTGGTCAATTAGGCTTTTATATATATATATAGATTTACCTAACGTAAAGTCCTACTGCGACCTACTGCTAACAAGTTAGCATTTAAAATAATACAACTGATTTTAACGTCTCTGTAGATATTATAGCTTTCTTATGAAAATTTTCATTTACAGTAAAACTAATCATATGCTCTAGACTATGCAATGAATGAAAACATATGCCTTAATAATTTATTATTGACAAATATGTTTTTATTTGTTTAGCATTAAGTAAGCTTAAGAGTAGGAATTAAAAAATGAGGTGATGAGTGATGATCTGAGAATTTCTATCTTTAGACTGAGACCCCACCCCAAAAATAGGCCCATGCTGTGTTCCTCTTGGTGAAGCAGTGAAAGGAGGAAAGAAAGGACTGTTTTGTGGTTGAAAAGACAAGTTATAAAGAATAGTGTTTCCAGAAGTTTGAACAATTTTTAGATTTGGTCGCCATTTTCTTTATGTCCCCTCTTGCCTATGTTTATATTTTCAGCTTAAAAACATTTTTTTTCCTCAAAAAGTAAGAGAGAGAGAGAGAGAGAGAGAGAGAGAGAGAGAGAGAGAGAGAGAGAGAGAGAGAGAGAGAAGAGTTGTCTTGTTAGCTCTAATCCATTAAAAATATACTATCTATTCAAGCAGGGGATAAAGCTTTTGAAATTTCTATGCTCCGAATGTTTTTAGCCTTTCATATATATTAAATACATGCTTAGACTATAAAATGTTATCAAAGAAGAACATATTTATAACCTACATATATTTAGCTCTCTAAGAAAAATAAATATACATCCTATTAATAAAAGCCAGTGTGGTCATCATGCCCTCACGCCATGACGCCCTCACACCGCAAGAAGTGATCACCAGGAGGCTGCATGCGCAGCAGGTGCACGTGGGTGGGCAGGGCTGCGTGCTCACAGGTGGGTGGAGGCTTGACCCTGAATGTGCAGTGCAGAGGTGGGTCCTGTGGCTCCGGCTCCGTGCAGCAAGGCATGGGGGCCCAGGGCTCTGCACAGCGAGGCCGGGGGTTTCCACGGCTCTGCATGGCATGGAGGCAGGCCCGCCGGCTCTGGCCTATCTCTTTGGGGGAATCCATCAAGAAGCCCTGGATGGGTGGGCGGGGCCTACCTCTTTGGGGCGATGGATCGTGGGGCTCCCAAACTGTGAGAGGGCACAGGCCAGGCTGGGGGAACCCCCAAGTACACAAATATTGTGCACTGGGCCTTTAGTACATATATAAATTGATACATAAAAGTAGATAATTTTGTATTGCTTGAGAGGTTAAAAATTTCATGTTTTTGAGATTTGGTCTTTCTTGTATTATATTCTACTGATTTGAGCAAGTGTCTTTGGCTTTTATTCCTTTCATAAACATGCCGTTTTGTTATTTTTTTTCCTTAAACACATTACACAATTATTATATTTATAATGTGTCAAAACTATATGATGTGTATTTAATGACTGTGGGAACACATCTTGCTGCCATCAGATTTCTCATGGCTAGAGGTACAGACATTTTTGTGTACCTGCCCCTTTAAAACACTAGTTAAAGCACTCCCTTTGCAAATTTTCCATCTCCACAACACGATCATTAGCAGATATGCTATCACCACTTTTTTTTAGATCTTTCTTGAAACAAAAACATTCACCTATGTTCCGTGCAGAGCTTTCTGAAGCCTCCTCTTCTAATGTATGTTACGATATACATCTAAATACTTATAGCACTGCCTTTCTTAACCATTATAAACTCTAAAATGGTATTATGATATCTCTCAAGCTTCTACTTTACTGATCAATTTTCTCCTTATGTTCAGAATTATGCCACAAGTAGATGTGTCACACTCTTTCTGACTTAACAGATGAGAACCTCAGCCAATGATTTATCATAAAAAATAGTGTGTATGTGTGCATATATTTATGTATGCATAGTTTTTCCCTATAGAGTTAAATATAAAAACAATCCTTTTGTTTGTCTAATCTCCCCTTTTTTTTGCAAGAAGTTATCACTCCTACTAAGGAGTCTTTCTAGTTTAACTTTAAAGTCATGCACTGGGGAGGGGTGGTGTCCCTTAGCCTAACCTACACCCTCTCCAGCTGGGACACCTCAGGGGATGTCCAGCTGCCAGTTTATTTTTTAAATAAATATTTATTGTTCAGATTATTACAGTTGTTCCTCTTTTTTCCCTCCAAAGCTACCCTCCACCCGGTTCCCACACCACCCTCTATCTATACCCCTCCCCGCACTGTCCTCCTCCATAGGTATACGATTTTTGTCCAGTCTCTTCCAGAACTCCCCACATCCCCTTCCCCTGAGAACTGTCCAATCCACTCCCATTCTATGCTCCTGATTCTATTATATTCACCAGTTTATTCTGTTCATCAGATTTTTTATTCACTTGATTTTTAGATCCACTTGTTGATAGATATGTATTTGTTGTTCATAATTTTTATCTTTACCTTTTTCTTCTTCTTCCTCTTTTTTAAAAAAAAATATATTTTATTGATTTTTTCACAGAGCGGAAGGGAGAGGGATAGAAAGTCAGAAACATCGATGAGAGAGAAACATCAATCAGCTGCCTCTTGCACACCCCGTACTGGGGATGTGCCCGCAGCCAAGGTACATGTCCTTGACCGGAATCGAACCCGGGACCCTTCAGTCCGCAGTCCGACGCTCTATCCACTGAGCCAAACCGGTCTTGGCATCTTCTTCCTCTTCTTAAAGAATACCCTTCAGCATTTCATATAATAATGGTTTGGTGGTGATGAACTCCTTTAGCTTTTTCTTATCTGTGAAGCTCTTTATCTGACCTTCAATACTGAATGATAGCTTTGCTGGATAGAGTAATCTTGGTTGTAGGTTTTGCTATTCATCAATTTGAATATTTCTTGCCACTCCCTTCTGGCCTGCATAGTTTCTGTTGAGAAATCAGCTGACATTCGTAAGGGTACTCCCTTGTAGGTAACTAACTGTTTTTCTCTTGCTGCTTTTAATATTCTCGCTTTGTCTTTTGCTCTTGGCATTTTAATTATGATGTGTCTTTGTGTGGTCCTGCTTGGATTTTTTTTTTTTGTTTGGGATTCTCTGTGCTTCCTGGACTTGGTAAGTCTATTTCTTTCACGAGGTAGGGAAAATTTTCTGTCATTATTTCTTCAAATAGGTTTTCAATATCTTGCTCTCTCTCTTCTTATGGCACCCCCATAATTTGGATGTTGGTACACTTGAAGTTGTCACAGAGGCTCCTTACATCATCTTCAACTTTTTGGATTCTTTTTTCTTTTCCGGTTGAGTGTTTTTTGCTTCTTTGTATTTCAAATCTTTGACTTGATTCTTGCGATCCTCTAGTCTGCTGTTGGATCTCTGTATATTGTTCTTTATTTTGGTCAGCGTATGCTTAATTTCTAGTTGGTCCTTTTTCATATCCTCGAGGGTCTCACTAAATTTTTTGGTCTTTTCTAGAAGATTCTTGAATAAACTTATAACCTTGGTTTTGAACTCTATATCTAGTAGTTTGCTTCCCTCTATTTCTGTCATTTGTGACCTGTTTCTTTGTCTCCTCATTTTGGCTGCTTCCTTGTGTTGATAGAGTGGTTTTGTGTGCTGGGTGTCCTATAGGGCCCAGTGGCTCAGCCTCCCTAATTACCAGAGGTGGACACTCTTGGTGCACCCCTTTGTGGGCTGTGGGCAGTCTTGTTATAGTTAAGCCTTGATTGTTGTTGGTATCACTGGGAGGATCTGACCTCCAGGTCCATTGGCTGTGAGGATCAGTTATGTCTATGATGGGAGAACTTCTTTGCTGGAGATACTCTTATGGAGCAAGACTTGCTCACTAAGTCTTCCCCGAGTGTGTCCCTTATGAATCTAAGGAGTTGTAATCTGGATGGTCCCACTGTGACCTCTGGGAACACTGGCTCTTGGATCTCCAAGGAGGTGCAAATTTAGCCTCTGCCTGAGGCCACCCAGCAGGAGCTATGGATAGATCTGCAGATTCTTCTTCTTTCTTTGGGGTTTGGCTATGCCCAGGTTAGGCCCAGCTGTGAAGCAATGCAAGTTGGTGTGGAGCCTAGGGACTTCTTTTGGAAGTTCTGGAGCTCTCTGACCCAGCTACAGTTAGGTAATTTTAGATTGCAAAGGGCCAGGCCATTCATATGCAAAAGCCTCTGTGCACAGCTGGGGTGGGGTTGTATATTCGGTGGGGAGTGGTCTCAGGAAATCAACAGAGCAGAGCAAAGAGCAACAGCTTCCTGACCGCCTTGCCCAAAGAGGCCCCGGGGTCTCGGTGTCCTGCAGTAATTGCTGCAAGCACCTCTGAGAAAAAGCTTCCCTTGAGTTCTGCCCGATGCCAGACAATCCAGTTTCCCCCATATGAGTCGGGGTACCCAGAGTCTCACCTGGAACTGGAGTTCGGAGCAGTTGGGTGCTTGTGTCTCCCTCCTGATTGAAAAAGACAACCATGTTCTCAGTTGCCAGCCCTCTCTGTGCGTGCCTGCCTCTGTCCTTCCACACTTCACTTCTGCACCTCCTCTGAGTCTCAATGTGCTTTTTCTATTTCCTTCTGGTTGTAGATTGTAGAATTTCCACTCAGCCAGCCTTCCTATGGTTCTGGATAATGACAAACTAAAACAGTTTGTCTTTTAGTTGTAGTATTGAATTGGTTGTGGGAGGAAGCAAGTTCAGGTGTTTACCTATGCCGCCATCTTGGTTTTCCCCTGTGTGCTGGTTTAGGCCCGATTCTTGTGGGACATCCCTCTCACAATCCAGGACTCCTGGCTCCCAACCGCCTGCCTGCCTGCCTGCCTGCCTGATTGCCCCTAACCGCTTTAGCCTGTCAGCCTGATCACCCCCTGCCAGCCTGATTGATGCCTAACTGCTCCACTGCCAGCCCAATCGCCCCCAACTGCCCTCCCCTGCTTACCTGGTTTCCCCTAACTGCCCTCTCCCCTGCTGGCCTGATCACCCACAACTGCCCTCCCCTGCCAGACATCTTGTGGCAGCCATCTTGTGACTGTAAGGGGGCGGTCATCTTGTGTGAGGGTGTGATGGTCAATTTGCGTATTACCTCTTTATTATATAGGATTATATAGGATTATATAGGATTATACCTGGACATAGATAGTGGTGCAGACATAGAATATCTGCATCACTATATGTATATTGTATAATAATTAAGGTTCAAAAAACCCCTATATAAACCCAGTTTCTTACAATGTGAAACATACTGGTTATTTGATGGTTGCTGAGAGTTAAGGAATTTGCCACCCGTATCTATGATTCTCATATAAATTGAAGTAGTTGATAAGCCTGCTGGGTGCTATAAAGGGATCTATACAAAACTAAGTTTTTAAAAAAACAAAACAGAGAAATTAACCAGAACAGATGATGGTGATACAGTAGGGCCACCAGGGAAAGGACCTAAGGAGACATGCTATACCTAAAACAAAGGATAATGATAACTAAAGTAGAAATGGGTATTTAGTAGGGAAAATCTTAATATTCTAGTTTAAAATTAAAAGGTTCTGTAAACTGCTTGGTCTTTTACTCCAAGAGACCTCACTAGTTATGCAGGGAATTAGAAGAAATCTCCAGCCAAGACCGGTTTGGCTCAGTGGATAGAACGTCGGACTGCGGACTGAGGGGTCCCGGGTTCGATTCCGATCAAGGGCATGTACCTTGGCTGCCAGCACATCCCCAGTAGGGGGTGTGCAAGAGGCAGCTGATCGATGTCTCTCTCTCATCAGTGTTTCTGACTTTCTATCCCTCTCCCTTCTGCTCTGTAAAAAATCAATAAAAAAAAGAAGAAATCTCCAAATATGCTTATAAATACTAAAGGGAAAATGAAAAGAGGATGGAAGGAAAGAAGAGGAAATAATTATTAAAATATCTAGGTACCATCATCTCTTACTTTTGAACTTACTTTGTTGTACTTTTAATAAAATAGATGAAAAAAAAAACACTTCACATTTTAAAAAATGTGAAGAAAGAAAACAGTTAAGGTAGAAAAGGAGATAGGGCTACTTAATGCAAAAAAAAAGAATTAGAAAATATAATTAATGATTTTACACATGAAAAAAGTCTAAATTAAAAAGTTGCTACCTCAAAAAAAAAGTGGTCCAAACAAAATAGTAAGATTGAAGAAAGGATTAAGAGCTGAAGTCTGTTGTTGATGTCAGAGCTTAGAAGAGTATTATTCCAAGTTTGAGTGTCTGAATTACCCCATGAATTTCTAATAAATAGTAGAAGAGAAATATATGCTCTGATCACATCAAAATGATAAGAATGAATAAGATAGGGAATGGGAAAACATGGAAAGGGAAGGCAAAATAGAATTGGCTGCTCTGTATAATGCAACTCCAGAGTAGTTTGAAGAGATGATGTGGTTCCCTCCTTGCCATGCCCATTCGGCCTATATTCTCAACACTACATTTGTCAGAAGTCTCTTGGATTAACCAATATGTCCTTCCTGCCTATAAAAGAAAGTATGGAATATCCCCTAAGATTTCTATAGGTGACATATTGCTAAAACTAACTTCAAAGACTCTCATACTCATCTTACAGTAAAAACTTGAAATACCATCTGGCTCTTTACACTTGAGAAGCCTGAATAATCTTTGAGGCCCACCATTTCAAGGCATGATCTGTCCACCAGGGAGTAATCAGAATCACATTTTCCCTTTTCTGTAGAGTCGAAGTACTAATACAAACTACTCCGATGGTCACTCAGACTCTTGCTGGGTCACTACAGCTCTCAGTTCTCATTAAGAATAAAGGCAGAAATCAAAACGCACTAGAAACATAACCTTCTGGAATAAGTGCCTATGAAAAGAGGGATTGGGCTAACTAACAGCATAGGGACATTTCAACATTAAGATTCTAAAATGAAGAGACTGGTTGCTACTAGGGATGAACTTTATTTACACTTTATGTCTGAAACGGGAATATACTTTTATCTGGTTGTAACAAACAGCTTAGAAACGATAAATAGCTTTTCTCTTTCTCTGACCTCTGTTCATTGGTATATATCTCATACTGGGGTGAAGACACCCAATTAACTGTACACAACATTCAAAAATATTTAGAAGACTAATCCGGAATATGTGTGTGATTTCAGAGCCAGAAAAAACTGCATTAGTAGCCAGCAACAATCTTATAAATATAATAGTTGTGTCCTCACCACAGTAATGTGCAATGTAAGAAAAATGCTTGATTAAACCTCAAAAAGAAAGTGTCAAATAAAAAGGAAAAGAAAAACTTTTAGTGAACTCCTCCCTGCATTGACAAAGATAAATCAACAGCACAGATAATCTAACAGACTTGGCAACAAAAAATTTTAGACATTTAGTTTTGAAATAAGCATTGACCGAAACCACTCTCTTATATATAGTGTGCCCGGCCACATGTTACCAAAGTGTCAGGGTTTAGAGCTGGTGAACACATATGCTTAAACATGTATTAAAATACCACATGGTAAGATTGCTAAAAAGTGGGCTGTACAATTCTTTACGGGCACATTGTCCCATTGTTCTAAAGTACATAAGTAGAGTACACATAAACTGAGCACCTAATAGATATGACAGATGGGTTTAAAAAGTCACAAAACAATAAAAAGTTACCTAATGCTAGTAAGGTTGCAGAGAAAAGTCACTCACCTACATTGCTGGCAAGAATGTGAATTGCTAAGTCCTTTTTGGAAAACACTCTGGTAACATTTATTAATGAAATATGCACATATTCTTTGACATGGCAATGCCACCTCTGGGAATTAATCTTACAGATGTAAAAGCATAAGTACGAAGAGCTGTTTGTATAGGACATTTACTGGAGCATTTTGAGTAGCAAAAAGATTGCAACTCAAATGTCCATTAATGTATTAATCAAAGGTTAAATAAACTATAGTATATCCTCATTATGAAAATATATGCATCTATTAAAAGAATTGCTTTAGGTCTGCATCTTCTGACATAAGTGATGGTCATGATTTGTTGCTGAGTAAGAACCACAAGTGCCAAGAAAAGGTAAATATGATTCCCATTTTTTTGTTAAAAAAATAAATAAACAATACCACCTCCAAAAATTGTATTTATGTGTATTTGTATATAAATATACAAATTATTTGAACATGCAAAAGCTATTGGAGCTGTGAAAGCATAATTTTAGACTACTAATATTGAATGTGACTAGAGGATGGGGATAAGTGGAAGCAAACACACAGCAAAATCAGGGGGAAATGATCATGCTACTGAACACTCCTTCACTTCACTTGGGTTTCTTTTTCAATGGCATATCCTCAAAGAGCCTTTTGGAACTTTCTACATAAATAATTACCACATCACCATTCTGTCACATTCTAGCCCCTTACCTTGCTTTTGTTTTTCATATTTCTATATGACATTATATCACATGTACACTTTTTTATTATGTGATATATGTCTCTGATACATAAACATCAGTAAATAAACATTTGTTGAATAAAGAATGAATGAATTATATCTCATGTATCAAAACTTAAAATACACACTGGCAGAGACAAGAACCAAAATAGCAAATAAAGATATTAGTGTGATTGGATGGTGCAATTGATAGCAACTTAAAACAAAGAAAAAGGTGACTCTTAGCATGCAGTAAATTAAATTAGTTAAGCTAGTACATTTTGGAAAATAGTAAATTTTCAAATGGAGTAGGTAAGAAAAGAGAAGTAGAAAGAAAGAGGGGAAGCCTGGATGAATGACACTAAATGTATACGCCTGAGTAATGCTATGAAGAAAAAGCACAAATGAGAAAAGTTTGCCACATACCTTTAAACTGTATTCAATGAACACATGGTACTTCTCTCATAAAAGTTTTGCTTTGGTGCATAAACTAATACACAATAAATAAAAACATATTTAAATGGCAGATTCCAGTATTAATACACAGAGAGTAAAGTAATAGCAAGTGATGTTGAAAAAAGCAAGCATTCATACACTCCCAACAGAATACGCACACCCTTGTGAAGATGCTTATTTAACACCAAAAGCAAATTCTGAAACTCTGAAAAATGTCCACATATATTTTAAGTACAAATACCAGGAATGCGTACTGTTGTCAATTAAAACAGTTTATAATATAGACATATTAGATATACTAAAAAAAACTAATGGAATCAGTTTCTATGTTTTTCTACTCTTAAATAATCTGGTATGTTTAAAAAAATAAAGGTTTACAATCATGCATATGTTTTCTGGGTAACAGTCTTTTTATATTTACAGTATATAATTTTAAACAAAATGTAATTTTGTTTTCTCAGGATGGATGCTATTTTTACATATAGTTGTGAAAATACTAATTTTCAAATAAAGTCACCTGAGTATATCCGTTTATGGTTAAGAAACATTTTCTACAGAGACAAAGAACTCTACAGGAACAATAACCATTCTTAATTCCTGTAGTTCACAGACAATCCATGAATATTTTAAAATCGTGCCCAATATGAAATCTCTACAAAACAAGCATTAAACAAAAGAAATAACTTTCAATCAATTTTTCTACAAATTTACTTTAAAATAGAATGAAATAAGGTCCTTGAAAAGACAACTTGTTATGTCTGTTACCTATTGGCTGTCAATTCAAAAAAATTTTAATATTTAAGATGAGTTGGTAGTCTCAAAAAATGAATTGTAAGGGGCTGGGTGTGTGGGGAGGGGAAATGGGAGACATCTGTAATAATGTCAACAATAAAAATAAATTAAAGTTTTTTTAAATGAATTGTAGGTTACTTGCAAGAACATGAAATGATTTTTCAATCTCATAAAAAAAACAAGCTTGTACTGTGTACAATACTCATCTTCTATATTTAAATGCTCTTAAGAAAATAACTTATGCAATAAAGCCTCCTATAATTTAAAGAAATACCTTATTTTTTCCTCTGTAAATATTAAAGACAAATAAACTGACCTTTAGGTACATATTACCTTTTCTACATATGACCAAACACATATTTAGATATCAAATGTAGACAAATTTAGTTAAAATCAATTAAACTGAGAAGTCCTTCCCTTCTGGCTGTCTATATTTTTCTTTAATCCTGGTCAGTGTAAACCCTTATTACCAGTAATTTGCCACTATAACGCTGAGGGAAAATGCTAGCCTCACAATTTTTGTCATTTCTCCCCCCTCTTCCCCTGCAGGCTGCTACTGTTGATGGCCTTTATGGAAATATAAATTCAATCAGCAGCTGCAAATTTCATGAGACGTCCATCTTCATGCTGAATTTCTAACTGAGTGTCAAAACAATCTGTGGATTTCTCCCTGATGAAACACACATTGAATTGTAAATTTCTGCAATTTTCTCATGTTTGCATTTCAGCTGCAGCAAAATAGTGCTAGCCTGATACACTGCCTATCAGGCTGAAACAAGTAATTTTCTCTTCTTATTCTTTCATGCCATTTAAAGAGTTAAATTCTTTTTAAGGCCATGAAACAAAATATTTCCCCCCACAAACTAAATAATTAAATTTTTCATTACAATTATAAAAAAATTAGGATATAAAAACTATTAACCTATATAATATGTTTTAAAAAGAAATTTTCCCCCCAGAGGCTTAGTTGTTCTATATAGTTGTCTGTCTATATTTATTTATTTTTACTATATTTGGTGGCAAAAACTGCTATGAGCCTTGATAAAATTAATATTTCTATATACAATGTCAAGATAGTAGAGACATGAAATGTAATCAGAAAATAATTACTATAACTTTAATTTTAATGATATATATTTTAATAAATATTATTGAGTAAAAATATTAAAACAAAAAATTAACACATACTTAAAACTGTTATTTTTTCACTAGGAAATCATCTTCAACTGAATAGCTAAAAAGATTTGATTTTTAATAATACCCTATTATGGGGCCTATGTTATTTTGCAACTAAATAAGCAAAAATATTATGTTTTAAAAGGTATCTTGAAACACTCATGAGGTGACTTTCCAAGATAACTTCTTGTTCTTACAAACATCTTTTCATTAATGTTACTAACAAAATAATTCATAGCCTTTTTAAAATTCAAACTGACACTACAATAAGAAAACCTTATGAATGGTCTATAAAACAAGTAAAGAAATGACAATCATTCATTCAACAAACATTTATGGAACATCGCCTATGTGCCTGGTAATTTTTAGCAGGCCATGGGGACACAGAGATGTGCACAACACAGTCCTTTACTTCAAGAAAGTAGTCTAGTTGAGAGAGAGGAAATGATTTATTAAAGCTCAGTGATGTAAGTGCTATAAGCTGGTACATTAAGAGAGGACAAATTTAGGAGAGCACCGAGGAGACAGACAACTATCTCATGAGCAGTTATGGAAGCTTTCAGAAAAAGTCAGAGTTTCTAAGGACAAGTGGGAGTCAGCCAAGAGAGAAGTAGAAGAGGACACATTCCGGCCAGAGGGCAGAATATAATAAAAAAGATGGAAGCATGAAGTATCATAGCAACTTTGGAAAATTGTTAGTAATTGCAGATGAAGAACAAGACTGACAGTGATGCCGAAACTCAGTGGATAGAATGTCAGCCTGCGGACTGAAGGGTCCCAGGTTCGATTCCGGTCAAGGGCATGTACCTTGGTTGCAGGCACATCCCCAGTAGCGGGTGTGCAGGAGGCAGCTGATGGATGTTTCTCTCTCATCAATGTTTCTAGCTGTTTATCTCTCTCCCTTCCTCTCTGTAAAAAATCAATAAAATATTTTTTAAAAAAAAGACTGACAGTGATGTGGTACAATAGATAGGCTAGAATAAGGTCATGAAGAGGTATGAGTGCCATGTTAAAATATTTATTTAAACATTAGCAGAAGACAAAGAGGTGCAATATCTCTCAATGGAAAATAAAGTACAATGATTAAGAAGACAGACTCAGTTCAAATTCAGTTCTGCCACTTTTTAGCCATGTGATTTGGGGCAAGTTACTTTCTCTATGTCTCAATTGCTGCACCAGTAAAACAGTAATAATAATACTTTGTACTAGAGAATTAGTATGAGAATGAAGTGCCTTCTATGTATTTGAAGCTACCATTATTATTATTATCATTATCAACATCATCATCAGTTTATAGTTTGGCAAGTTCATTAGGTCTAACTTTAGTATACATGAATACTAAAGAAGATAATCTAATTATAATCAGAACACTGTTTGGCACATACTACATATTCAGCTTATTTTCACTTAGAAAACATTTACTGAATACTCATTATGCATAGGCACATGCAAAAAAAAAAAAGGTTTTAAAAAACCCACTGGAGGAAATGGAAAAGTTAAAATAATCTCAAAATAGATGTTTTTAAAAACTACTAATATAATCACTCAATGTCTTAAAAATATGGACATTAAAATTCAAGCAAATCCCATCACTATTTAAAAATATAATCAATTCTTGCAACATGATAGTTTAACCTGATGAACAGGGACTTCCTACTATAAACATACAGAAATAATAGATAAAATACTTTAAAAATAATACATTGCTTTAAAAAAATAATAAAAGAATCCCTATAGCCTTAGCTGGTTTGGCTCAGTGGATAGAGCATCGGCCTGTGGACTAAAGGGTCCCAGGTTGGATTCCAGCCAAGGGCACATGTCCAGGTTGTGGGCTTAATAACCCCCCGTAGGGGGTGTGCCGGAAACAGCCAATCAATGATTCTCTCTCATCATTGATGTTTCTACCTTCTATCTCTCTCTCTTCCTCTCTGAAATCAATTTATATATATCCCTATACATGAAAGGTAATATCATCTTTCATATTTTCAAGATGATCTAGTATAATCTCCTTATTTTAACATAAAATGGATACCTTTAAAGAGAATGAGCATTATACATGTAAAGTAATAAAACAAAATCAGGACAAGAAATCTTCAAACATTTTTGTGTGTGTACTGATACTTTATCTGTATAAAACTTTCTTAGTGATGAACTAAAAGAGTCTTCACAATATATTGCTCATGGCATTAAAATAGCACCAATATAATATATGCAACAGTTTCCTTAAACTCAATAAATGAACAGAATTGAGTTTGCTGAAGTTCCTTCTTTTTTATTTTACTTGTTCCAAGTAAAATCTTAAAATATTCAAAAAGGCACTGGAAATAATTTTTGGAAATACAGTGATTTATAACCTGACTGATGATTGGTAGTAATAGGGGAGGTTTGCAAAATGTAGGTTCTTAGGCAATCCATAAAACTATGGGATCGGAATCTCTAGAATACCATGTTTTTGCTGTAATTGTTTAAAGTTTCTGTTACTCAGACCAGTCAGTCACTTAGGGAAATTCTAATAGAGAGGCTATTAAGGATACTAAAAGTTAAGTAAACTATAAGCTAGCTTTTTATTTAAAAACTAGTGGCCTAGTGCATAAATTTATGTATACTGAAAGGAAATTATTAGAAGAAATATTTTAATATCACTATTTGCCATTTCTCTATAATAGAAGTGTCAGAGATGAAAGAAAATTAGTAAAATGTATATGAAAATTATATATATAGATATATATAATAATGATATAGAAACAACAAAAACATGATAGAAAAGCAATGTTGATAAAAACAATAACTGACAAATTGATTAGACTTATCTCCCTGTATACCACATTAAGAGTAAAAACACTTTCAGAGTGCTTGACTAATTTCCCTTGTAATGAAGTATTTATAACTCTAACTTTAATATCACATGCTCTTCAAACTTGAGAGAAAGCAACATATAACTGACCATGTCCGAAAACAGGTTCAAGTAGGAATATTTCTACTCTGTCTAGAGTTTGTCCTTGTGATTTATTAACAGTCATCACAAATTCTAGCATCATGGGAAACTGTCTTTGAATTAATTTAAATGGGAGACTAGTGTCAGATCAATTCTTGGAATCAGAACAACCTCTCCTTCCACAGATCCTGTTAATACTTCAGAGCTTTATATGTATCACACATGTGTAAGCCCGCGTTTACTTTTAAATTGCCAGTGCACGTCATATGTACTGGCCAGTCGGTCAGTTGGACAGGTTGGATGGATGGACAGTCAGTCACTTAGCCTTAAATATATGTCGATACACAAATACATCTCATGTTCTGGGTAGTCATTGATATTAGATGAATAAAAATGTATTTTATTAACATTTGTGTAGTTTAAATTTGAAATACTTATTATTAAAAATTAATAAAATTTAATAAATTTAAACCAGTGGCATGCTGTTAAATGCTCAAAAACTGGCTCTCTGAATATAATTATATGAGTATTTATTGGATTATAGTTTTAAATATTTCCTCGATTTTTGTGCTATTTGTAATATAATAGATATAGATACAATATGTATTATAAACATTTTTCTATCACTTTAAGTGTAGGCAATCAACACAACATATCAAGCCTTGATTTGAAGCTTAAAGTGATGTACTTCTGAAGGTGGAGGTAAATGCAGGAGCAGTTACCATGGTTTCCCCTGCTATTATGGGAAACCACTGTCAATTTGCACTTGTCAATTTGTATAGTATGAATACTCCACTGATGGCCAACTTCAAGCTACTAAAGTGATGTCATGGAACATGGAGTTAGGAAGAAACAGATGTATAGAAGCCCACCATTATATCTATTTCTACCATATATATATATCAGGTATAACCTCAAGAGCCTAGATAATAAAATGTGCTCAATTAATCACAAAGTACTAAATTTTGAGTATTTATTATATTTTTCACATTTTAAGTTTATATTATTTAATTTTTAATAATGTCTACATTGAATAAACAACACACAAAATTTCTGAAAAGTTAACAATCAGTTTTCACAAGCCAGTATAAGTTTGCTCTAATCAGCTTTCACAAGGCAGTGCAAACTGGCTCCAAAAACCTATAAATACTATTGCTGTTTCTGAAATTGCACATAAAAACAAAATTTTAGTCCAGAAAGTTGTATAGTTATATGATTTAGCAAAAGTCAATTCATAACAAATTTCCAGTATGCCCAAAGAAAACCCAAATCAATAATCTATTTGATTAAATTTTAGTTCAAAGTTTATACAAAGATTTTTAACTTAGATTATCTATACAATAAAAGAGAAATATGCAAATTTGACTGTACCTTCGCTCCTGATTGGCTATGCTACCAGCCAATCAGGAGGAGAGGTGGGGCCAAGTGGCATGAGCTCCGGGCCCTCGGGATGGATATGAAACAGGGGTGGCAGTGAGCACCCAGCCCGAGCGCTGTGCAGGGAAGTGGAGGCAGCGGCAGTGGCAGCAGCAGCAGTGGTGGCGGCGGCAGGGAGCGCCCGGCCCCCGGGTGCTGTGAGTGGAAGTGGCAGCAAGAACCCAGCCCCGGGGACTGGGTGGTCGCAGGCAGCCAGGGCTGAGCTGAGCGGGGCAATGGCTGGGTGCCCAAGGCTGGGGGTGAGCCATCAGTTGGACATCCCCTGAGGGCTCCCAGTATGTGAGAGGGGGCAGGTTGGGTTGAGGGACCACCCACTCCCAGTGCACGAATTTCGTGCACCAGGCCCCTAGTCCATAAACATAATCCATAATTATTTCTCTTTCCTTCAGAATTTAAATCATTCTTTAAATAGAAACTTGGAAATTTATAGCACTGATTGATTTTTGACATATAGAATTTTCTGTGCAGTAATATGGAAAGATTTTTGAGTACTAGAGAATTCCAAGAAATATTAAATCATCACCTTGTTTTCAGGACTAGCCTATTAAATATGAAAATACAAGAACTCAGGTGTTATATTTACTAATATTTTATGTAATTAAAAATAGCATATCAGGTATGTATATAATGGTTTAGTCACTCAGAAAATATTTTTAATTAATAATGACATACTTTCATATTTACTATAGAAGTTCATATCTAAGCAATCTGTCCTATTTTAGAACAAAGTCAGAAAAATCTTTAAAAGAAAACCTTACTTCAATTTGGTCTCCACAGATAACAAACTACGGGAAAAACAAAGAATCTATACTCTTATTAAAGTCTATATCATGGGTGTTCAATAAATATTAAACATGCAAAAGAAGTTCTCTTGATGGTTAGAGTTTAACATTATCCTAAAACTTATAAAACCCAAGGTCTGTTATATGGATAATTAACAATAGTAGGAATATTAATAATAATGGCCTATAATCAACGTTAACAATTTCTAATAGGAAATGTCCCAAGGTCAGTTGTATAAAGCAGTTAGAATATCTTTAAAAATGCTTTGTACATTGCATACATTATACCTGACATAGCTTATACAAATGTCACAGAAACTTCTCAGTAGATTTCAAATTTCTAGCTTTGTTTTCTCTAAACTATTCCTTTGAATGCTGAATTTACTCACAGGAATTCTTAACTCTACAAAAAGAAGAGATAAGCTTGGGCCGAGACCGGTTTGGCTCAGTGGATAGAGCGTCGGACTGCGGACTGAGGGGTCCCAGGTTCGATTCCGGCAAGGGCATGTACCTTGGCTGCGGGCACATCCCCAGTAGGGGGTGTGCAAGAGGCAGCTGATCGATGTCTCTCTCATCGATGTTTCTGACTTTCTATCCCTCTCCCTTCTGCTCTGTAAAAAATCAATAAAATATATATTAAAAAAAAAAAACAGCTATGCTTTAAAAAAAAAAAAAAGAAGAGATAAGCTTGGGAACAATCAAGACCAAAGATATCTTGCCTAGGTACCAGTGATGCACAAGCAACAGTCTACAGAATTTATGACAGCATAAGTATAGACCATGTCATATGATTCACAGCAATGACTTTAAAAACTGGCTTTATTCAGAATCTTCAAACATTCAAGTACATGTCTAATAGAAAAGAATAGCTAGTTGAAATAAATCCATTAGCTTTATTATATAAGCCAAGTATACAAGGCATAAAGCATTATATCAGTAGATCAACAAAGGGAACTTTAAATTACCTTATTTTAAGAGTTGAAAGAAATTATTATAAAGGGAAACATTTCTTTTTATGTGCCTTTGAACAAAAGACATTAAACAAAATTAAAATCCAAAAGAAACTTTCATAAATTAAGTGAAAAAAAATCTAATTAAACTTAAGGATTTCAAATGAACAAAATTGCAGTAACATATTTTTATGCATCAGCTGTTTCCTGGGGGTGATAAAATAAATACTACCCTGAAAATTCCAATAATTTTCTCAATGTTTCAGTTTGAATGTTTGGAATATTAACAACCAATTTTTATTTGTTTATGTGGTTTAATAAGTCCCCAACATAGAAACTATTGAAAACTAAACTATTAAAGAGGTCTCTAACTGAAATTGTCCTTCAAACTATCTACATGATTGCTGCTTAGAGAGTTCAGGCAAGATATAAATTTTGTTCAAACAAATTATTGCTATAATTTTCAAAATACTTAACTGAAAATTCCAAAGTGAGTAAGTAAGATTATAGGTGAAATTTTTATGTGAGAAATAAATGTGACTTACTTTGATTATCTTTTTAATTACTATCTCCCATTGTCTTTGTTTTATGTCATATTTTTCTGAAAGGTAAGTTACTCATACTTTGAAAAAATTACAAATTCTATTAAACAGCAATGGTAAATTAAAATTATTTAAAATGTAATCAAAATTATTTCTTAAAGTAAATAAACATAGATAAGTACCAATATGTTCTACAATTTAAGTCTGTTCAATATGAAATACTAATATATATTATTATTTATGTCTAACTGAATAGTAAAGTCCTGCTGGTAAACAGAAGTTTGGAAATTTTAAAGTCTTAACTTACACTATTAGAAAAATAGAAAGTACTAAAGAAAGAAAAAATATCTGAGAGTAAATTTTAACTGAATTTATACATGTATATTAACAATTTTAGCTAATCTTCTGGGACTTAGATTAAACAAATAATTTAGATAATAGCCATATCTACAATATCTGTCTGTTGGGAAGGGACAACAAAATTTGTTTAATTTTAGACATGTAAGATATACTGAGTTTGAGAGGTTTGTAGGATGTCCAGATCTCTGGAGATATTGAATAGGTAATTGGATATAGTGGTTTGAAGCTCAAGAGAGAGTTCTGGGTGGAAGATAACATTTAGGAGTCAACATCATATATAGATCCTGATGTCATAGGAGTGAGTGAGCTGAATGAAGAATTCTGGGGGAACACTAAGATATAAGAGCTAGCAGAAAAGGAGGAATAGCCTCAAAACCTGAAAGAAAATAGTCAAAAGGGTAAAATGAGAACCAGGAAGAAATAGTGTAATCAAAGCTTTAAAGAAGTTAATCAAGTTAGAGTGAAAAGTGTCCACTGGATTTGGAAAGTAGAATACCAAGCAGTTATCCCCCCAATATAAATTTTAATATAAATAATTACCAAGAGCACTTTCAGTAAATTAATGGTGCTAAAGTGAAATTGCTGGGGTAAATAAGAAAGTTGAGATCAGTAGAATGGATTCCTCACTTAAAAAAATACTGAGCACTTGTTCAACGTGCCAGGCATTATGCTAGGATATACTGAGATGCTAGGCACTGTGGGGATATACTGATGAGAAGATAGCCCTCACAGCATTTTCAATCTGCTAGGGAAGACTAATCACAACTATATCAGTACAGGATTTTAACTGCACACAATAGAAATCTTTGCTTAGCTTAAAACAAAAAATAAATGTTAGCTAGTTCACAGAATGTGGGAGGCTGAAAAAACAGGCTCAGAAACTATGTAATATAGGAGGAAACCATAGAAAATGATGCTGAAAAACTAGGCCAGTAAAGACCTGGCTGTTGCACCACCAAGCAGTGGTTGCTACAATTGGCACCACCTATTTCATTACACAAAACAACAGATGGTGCCTCCAGCCTCAATGCTTTAGTTCTGCCTGCCCCTCCAAACTAATTTAACCAAGGAATCCTTGGTTTAGGAGATACTACATCTTGCCCACTATACCTTTCCTCTTAGAGATTCCTAATGCACAATCTTATCTAATAAAAGAGTGACATGCAAATTGACCGTACCTCCCATCAACCCATGTCCACAAGCCATGCCCACCAGCCAATCAGGAGCTGAGACGGAGCCAGCCAGCAAGCGTATGGCCCCCAGGGCCCAGCGATTGCTGGCTGGGGCAAGGCTGGGGCTGGGGCAGACCCAGCCATCAGCCCCATTGCAGGGCAAAGGCTGGGTGCTCAAGGCCTAAAGCCTCAGCCAGAGACTTTAGGCCTTGGGCAGGTCAGGGGTGAGCGGTCAGTAGGACATCCCCTGAGAGTTCCCAGTATGTGTGAGGGGGCAAGTTGGGCTGAGGGATCACCCAATCCCAGTGCATGAATTTCATGCACTGGGCCCCTAGTCTATACTAATAAAAGGGTAATATGCTAATTAGACCAGGTTGACTGGACATCTTCCGGTCATCTGGTCCTCATTCAGTCCTCCTTCCAGACAAAGCCATGGTGGCCAAGGCCGAGGCTAATAGGCGCAATCAGGCTGGCAGGCAGTGGAGTTAGGGGCAATCAGGCAGGCAGGTAGGTGAGCAGGTAAGAGCCAGTGGTTCTGGATTGCAAGAGGGATATCTGACTGCTGGTTAGGGGCGATCAGGTAAGTAGTCAGGTAAGTGATTAGGAACCAGCAATCCTGGATTGCAAGAGAAATGTCCAACTGTGGGATTGGGCCTAAACTGGCAGTTGGACATCCCCCGAGGGGTCCCAGATTGAAAAGGGTGCAGGCTGGGCTGAGGGAACCCCCTACCCCCATGCACAAATTTTGTGCACCGTACCTCTAGTCCACATATATAAAAGCCTAAGAGACCGTTATTACTGAATGACTGGTAGCATTTAAGATATAGACCAATTGCTATGACATGCACTGAGCACTAGGGAGCAAACGCTCAATGCAGGAACTTCCCTCTGATGGTCAGTGTGCTCCCACAGGGGGAGTGCCACTCAGCCAGAAGTCGAGATCATGGTTGGCGAGTGCAGCAGTGGCGATGGCAGGATCCTCTCCTGACTCCATGGCAGCACTACCGAGCAGCAGTGGCAGGTGCAGTTGGCTGGGATGAGTGTGAGCAAGTGCTGTGCCCAGCTCCGCTCAGGCCCTACCCTGGCCACCTGCCACTTGGCGCACGGCTACATCCCTTGAGGGGTCCTGGATTGCGAGAGAGTGTAGGCCAGGCTGAGGGGAACTCCCCCAGCCCCATGCACTAATCTGTGCATTGGGCCTCTAGTAGCAAATAAAAAGCTCCAAGAAACTCTTCATTTT
This sequence comes from Antrozous pallidus, assembly GCA_027563665.1. NCBI lineage: Eukaryota > Metazoa > Chordata > Mammalia > Chiroptera > Vespertilionidae > Antrozous > Antrozous pallidus. Next base: position 32,662,677 of record CM050512.1, on the reverse strand, counting down.
GTTAGAAAATCTTTGTAATTGTTAAACAAATGGTTTTCCAACTTTTTTTCACTTCAGAATATTTTAATCTTATAACAACATATATCATGATCTCAAAATACTGCTAAAGAGGTATGACAAAATGTAGGGAATTGATGTAAACCATTATGATAATGACAATAAACATGGATCAGTAGTAAAGGCCACAGTAAAAGATATACATGACACCTAAAAATGCTAATGTGAAGACATAAACAATAGAAATGAAGAAGCTCAAATAAAAGAAAATTGGAAAAGCTGGTAAGATAAAGCAGTTCATAAAAATACTTGGGTGCTACAATGCAACCATTTTTCAAGGCCCTATTCGATGCTATTTTTCTACATAGTTTCATATGATCTTCCTCTATGAAAGAAATAACAGTAGAAAGAAATATGAGTTTTGGAACGAGAACGATCTACATTCATCTCCTGATTCTGTCACTTACTAAGTCAACTAGGCAATATGTGCCTCAGATGTTTGATGAATCTATATATATAAAAGGCTAACATGCAAAGTGTCCCCTCGGGAGTTCAACCGGGAGTTTGATTGCTTGCTATGAAGTGTGCTGACCACAACCAAGGGGTTGTGCAAAATAAAAGGAGGCCCCGGCCAGCAGCTAAAATGCCTTGATCGACCCTGATTGCTGGCCAGGCCTACGAACCCTACCTAGGCACAAATTTCGTGCACCAGGCCTCTAGTATAATGATAAAAGTAATGATAATAATACTGACTACTATTTATTGATTGCTTACTACTACTAAGCCTTTTACATATTCATTACTTACAATGCTTCAAGACAGACGGACTCATCCTCATTTTACAGGTGATAGTGTCTTCCCTACTAAGTGTTCCTTGAAGATAGATGTTATATCTTATTAATTTTTATACTGAGTTAAAAATTACTGTATACTCGTACTTTTACAGGTGAATAACATTGTGCCTATGGAAGAACACATAGTGTCTGAGTGATCAAGTACCACCAATTATGGAGAGAGACATGCAAAGAGCTGTTTCAGACCAAAGACACAATCAGATTAAAATAACTAATTTTTGTGACCTAGTATTTGAGGTCTCTGGGATCTCGTGATCCTAGAAATTCTCTTGTTAAACTGTTATTGGTATCTCAGCTTTATTGGAAATGCTTTAATTTGCCAGTCTACCCTTATGGACCATTTTCTTGGGAAAATGTAACTAGGTAGCATTTAAGATATAGATAGTCACATCATTTAAGGGATTATATTTCTAGGACTACAGATTATTATATTTTAGAAGCATTTTAAACCTCTTTCCTTAATCACCTAAAAATGAAAAGAAAGGAAGTTCCTGGCAATATCAATTTTATTTTGTATTCCTAGTTTTCTACTAGGAACACCTATTTAAAAATCTTTCAATAGCTTTCAAATATATTTAGAATAAACACCAAACTTATTACCATAATTAATGAGCCCTATTTGATCTGGCCTATGATCTCATTTCACATTACTCTCTTTGTTCACTAGAGTCCAACTATAAACCTTATTTCTGTTCTAGGAACAGAAAACATTTCTGCTTTAGGGCGATTTTAGTCATTCAATCAAAAGAAAAATCCACATGTCCCTGTTCCTACCTTGTATATCGCACAGTTCAGTTTATTTCTTCATAGCATTTCTAATTATCTGACAGAAACTATGTAATAAAAGAGTAATATGCAAATTAACCATTACCCTGCTACTAGCCTACTATGTGAAATTTGTGCACTCATGGAAAGTCCCTCAGCCCAGCCTGCATCCTCTCACAGTCCGGGAGCCCTTGGGGGATGTCCGACTGCCGCAGAGGTGGGAGAAACTCCCACTACCACTGTTGCGCTGGCCAGCTGAGAGCCTGGCTTCTGGCTGAGCAGTGCTCCCACTGTGGGAGCGTCTGCCCCCTAGAGGTCAGTGTGTGTCATCGCAACCAGTCATTCTGTCATTAGGCAGAAACCAGCTCTCCAACATTCCCCAAGGGGTCCTGGGTTGTGAGAGGGTGAAGGCCAGGGCAAGGGATCCCAAGGGTGCACAATCAGGACCGGGGAGGGACATGGGAGGTTGGCAACCTGGGGAGGGACCATAGGAGGTCTCCAGGATGTGTCCGGCTCATCTTGCTCAATTCTAATCAGCCAGAACCAAGCAGCAAGCTAACCTACCAGTTGGAGCATCTGCCTCCTGGTGGTCAGTGCACATCATAGGGAATGGTTGAGCAGCCTTAGCATATCATTAGCATATTATGCTTATTAGTTGAATGGCTAACTGGATGACTTGACATTTAGCATGTTAGGCTTTTATATATATGATTATAATCCCTTAAATGATGTGACTATATCTTAAATGCTACCTAGTTACATTTCCCCAAGAAAAAAGTCCATAAGGATAGACTGACAAATTAAAGCATCTCCAATGAAGCTGAGATACCGGTAACAGTTTAATAAGAGTATTTCTAGGATCATGAGATCCCAAAGCCCACAAATACCAGATTGCAAAAATTAGTTATTTTAACATGATTGTGCTGCACTAATGACATAATCCTTCCATTGAAAGCCAGGACCTTGATTAATTCACTGCACTTAAAATTTTTACTTGGCCCATAAATAGAAAGAGGTTTTCTTATTGTTTTTGTTGTTGTTGTTGTTAAGTTATATTGGAATATTAATAGTAGGAATATTTCTATTTCAGCAACAAAACTTATTTGAGTCAATAGTCTTAGTTTTTTTAAGAGTTAAAAACTTTAGAGATAGTATATTCCAAAGGCCTCCTTAGCCAATTTTCTAAAGTACAGAATAATCAATAAAAATGAGCCTATAACTGTACCTTCCAAAAGTCGATTGGAAAGAGTCTGAATTAAATGGAATGGCAAACAGTACTGGCAGACATTTACTATGTTCGCATTGTCCTGTTAATAGCATGTTAACACGTATGTTTCCTGTAGGGTCGCTAATGGACAGAAATAAATACGTAATGGAGTAGTGAATAGTGGACAAGCATTCGTGCTCTATTGGTCTACAGTTGCTAGTGAGAAGAAAGAGTAAATCCTATAATCTTAGGCAGCTATACAAAAAAAAAGAATACTCTCTTGTTAAAGCTCAAGAGAATCTGGAGAGGAAATAAAAAAGTCAGACAGATTATGCTGTCAATTTTAGTTGTCATAATGTGCTTTAGAGATAAAACATTCCTCTGAATGGCAATTGAACAGATGGAAATTTTCATTTTTGGTTAACTGATGGAAGAATTGGACCAGTACCTAAAATGACATTGAAATGAAGCGCAAACCCCCTCCCACAAGAAGGAAACAGATGCATCACTCCAGATACAAAATAAATTATTGAAGAGTGCATATATTATATTGGTATCATTGTATCCAACTGTACATCTGCAGTGTTTTAGTCTCCTGATGAGAGAACAGACATTTCTGAAAGAGAAAATAGGCAACTATTGAAGTGAGTCAGATAAGTATACCATTTAGATAAGAAAAGCCAAACAACACCTGACTGAATTTGAAGTTATTCATGCTGAGAGGAAAAAAGAACCATAAATTATACTGACTCCAATGCCCTGGAACTTATGCAGTGATTTTAATGTGGCAGATTTTGAAATATAAAACCACATTTCAAGATTTTTATAATCTTAAATCAGAACAAATAGGAAATATGTGAGTAATTTAAGACTAACGGAGTTAGCGTTGAATACGCTCCTTGCTTAATCTGACAGAGAAATGAGTGATATATCAAACTAAAACTACATTCCTTAATTAGATGGACTCACAGAATAAGTAACTAAAGAGACCTATTTGATAATTTAAAGTTAATAATTGACCCTATGAGTTAAACTTTTTAAGATGAACTTCTTTTATAAGTTCCAATTCCACTTTCTGACAACACTGTCCTAGTTAGTACTTCTTGCTCATTCTAGAGCTGATCCAAGCAGGCAGCCTTCACCATCCTACACTTCCACCTCAGTCTTCTAATCCTTTCCACTATGTCCCAACTTACTAAAACTTTAATCCAGCTGCAGAGGAAATATGAGTATACCAGTTTTAGAGGGTAGGTAAGAACGCATTTATTAAGCAGGTTTTGTTATTTTGTTTTGTTTTTAAGGTATAATCTTGGTTGCCACTGGGCCAGCAACACTCCTGTGTTATAAGGAGATCATTTAAGAAAGTCTAATCAGATAATGTAGATGATGACTGAGGATGCCAACAGAATCCATTATGAGATTAGAACCTAAAAGAGAAAGAGTCAAAAAGAAAAATGTCTATAAATATACTATCTCTATTTTTATAGCTTAAAAATAGAAATTTTACCTTTTTATTTATTAAAGCAATCCTCACAGTATAGTAAGATTTTACTCAGTATCCCAAGTGATAGAATATTTTATCAGACATAATTTCCAATCAACCTGTTTAATAAGGATTCACTATCTTCAAGACCAAATGAATTATGTCTCCCAGGACTATTAGAAGAGCATGGGTGAGAAAAATATGTTCAATGCAACCCTACAAAATATTAGTGGAGAGCAAATATCATGGGCACAATGAATTATGAGTTTATATTGGTGCATAGTCTTCCTAATGGTATTCCCTTTGGAAATAAAGTTGCACAAGGAAGTCATTCTTAGAATTCTCCCAATCATTTTTAAAGTCAGGCAAATGTGAAACAGAGCTCATTAAAAAGAAATAGATAAATATAACCTAAGAGTAAAAGTATAAGGAGGTTGGGCCCATCTGAACTTATTATACAGAGAAAAGCCTTGAGGGGAATAGCTGGGAATATGGGATAGGAGAAATAGTTAGAAGGTAATTGGGAAAGGGGAACTTGAGTTGGTTCCCTCCCTGGGGTGTTTCTGCTGAGGAAAGAGTATAAGAATAAAACCTTTACGAATAGTATCATGTGGTGGCTAGCCACCCAAACAGAGTCTGTTGCTAGAAAAAATGACATGGTATAATATGGTAATGATTCACAGAATAAGATGTGAACCAGAAATTGTATTTTATTCTTCTGACTCATTCTGACGCTCTCTCTCTTATTAAACAGAAGTTGCTCTCTGGTTTCTAGCCATTCTATTACCCATTCTGTTAGTCATATAGCTTATTGTCATTCTGTAATAATTCTTAAATTAATACTAGAGATTCATGCACTGGTCGGTTCCCTTGGCTTGGCCTGTGCCCTCTTGCAATCCGGGACTCCTTGGGGGATGTTGGACTGCCAGTTTCTTTCTTTCTTTTTTTTAAATATATTTTATTGATTTTTTACAGAGCAGAAGGGAGAGGGATAGAAAGTCAGAAACATCCATGAGAGAGAGACATCGATCAGCTGCCTCTTGCACGCCCCCTACTGGGGATGTGTCCGCAGCCAAGGTACATGCCCTTGCCGGAATCGAACCCGGGACCCTTCAGTCCTCAGTCCAACGCTCTATCCACTGAGCCAAACCGGTCTCGGCTGGACTGCCAGTTTCAACTTGATACCCGCAGGCCAGGCTGAGGGACCCTACCAGTGCATGAATCCGCGCACCGTGCTTCTATTATGTATATAGGATATTTGGTTAATACCTTCCTGCCCCCCACTCCTTCCCTCTGAGATTCATCAGTCTGTTCCATGTTTCCATGCCTGTGCCTTGAGTGTCTGCCCCCTGGTGGTTAGTGTGCATCATAGCTACCGGTCAAAGAGTCACTTAGGCTTTTAAATATATAGACTAGAAGTCCGGTGCATGAATTTGTGCGTGGGTGAGGTCCCTCTCAGTGGCCTGCAGGGATCAGGCCGAAACCCACAGTCCAATGCTGCTGCCTGCAGCTTCTACCTGCCACTCTGCTGTGTTTCCTGATGGTCTTAGGTGACCCTGCTAGTGGTTCTCAACCTGTGGGTCGTGACCCACAGGTTGAGAACCGCTGCTGTAGATCCTAAGACCATCGGAAAACACAGATATTTACATTATGATTCATAACAGTAGCAAAATTACAGTTATGAAATAGCAAAGAAAATAATTTTATGGTTGGGGATCACCACAACATGAAGAACTGTATTAAAGGGTCGTGGCATTAGAAAGATTGAGAACCACTGCTATAAAGGATGAGCACAGATTTAATTTAATAGGTAACCTAAAACAAAGATTTCACAAAACATTTAATGTAATCAGGTGTTTTATCTCTAGTGGTCACAGGTCATGAGACTAACAGAGGAGGCTGATGGAGTATAACCAAGAAGCCATAACCTCTACCTGCTGTCTAATCCACAGGATAAGACAGCAGGTAGAGGTCTTAAATGAGGGCAGAAGAGCCAAAGAGCTAACCTGAAGGAAGCAGTATACTTTCACATCAAGTTAAGTCTATTTCGTTTTTTGTTTTTTTTTTTAAATTGATTTTTTACAGAGTGGAAGGGAGAGGGATAGGAAGTCAGAAACATCGATGAGAGAGAAACATCGATCAGCTGCCTCTTGCACGCCCCCCACTGGGGATGTGCCCGCAGCCAAGGTACATGCCCCTGACCGGAATTGAACCCAGGACCATTCAGTCCGGAGTCCGACGCTCTATCCACTGAGCCAAACCGGTCTCGGCTAAGTCTATTTCTAATTGCATTACATTACCAGGTATCAATTGATATTTATGATTCTTATTTTGATTCTGTATGTTGTCTTAACAAACATAATTTCAGCATGTCAATTATTGATATTATGCATAAAATAAACTAATCTACACCAATAAAAGAGAAAGATGCAAATTGACCTAAGATGCAAATTGTCTGTGACATCCACCAGCCAATCAGGAGTGAATATGCAAATTAACCCGCCGAACGTGTTGGTGGCCCGGCCCCTAGCCGCTCTGGGCCAAGGGAGATGGAGAAGTTGGGGGAGACGAAGAAGTCAGGCACCAGCACCTGAGGTTGGCTGCAGCCAGGGAGACCAAAAAGCCGCCTGTCCTGTGATCCCAGGCCACAGCCAGCCAGAGAAGCCACCTGCCCCACGTCCACCAGCCCCATGTCCTGGGGGAGATGGAGAAACCAGGAGCCAGCACCTCAGGGTGGCTGCGGCCCAGAGATAAGGAAGCCACCTACCCCCTGATCCCAGGCTGCAGCCAGTTGCAGAAGCCACCCACCTCACGTCCAGCAGGAGACAGAGAAACCAGGTGCCAGCACCTGAGGGGTGGCTGCAGCCCGGGTGACGAAGAAGCCGCCTGCTCCATGATCCCAGGCTGCAGCCAGCCAGAGAAGCCGCCCGCCTGCGGTCCAGGAGGCAGCACCTGTGGCTGGCTACAGCCTGGTAGACAGAGAAGCCATCCACCTTCCAATCCTGGGCATCAGCACTTGGGGCTGGCTGTGGCCTGGCAGATGAAGAAACTGTCCACCCTGCGGTCCCTAGTGCCAACACTTGTGGCTGCGGCCCAGGCGAGGCCACCTGCCCACCAACCCCTGTGGTTGCAGCTGGCCCGGGTGAAGTTGGCCTGGGTCCTGGGTGCCTATAGCTGACCAGAGAAAGGAAAGCCTGGATCTCAGGTGCCTGTGGCCGGCTGGAGGAGAAAATCCTGGGTCCTAGGTCCTGGGTCAGAGGTGGTTAGGGGCAATACAAGCCAGCAGGGGAGCAATTAGGGATGATCAAGTTGGCAAGCATAAGCAGTTAGGGGCAATCAGGCAGGCAGGTGGCATGATTAGGAGCAAGCAGTTCTAGATTGTGAGAAGGATGTCCAACTACTGGTTATCCCCCAACGGGTCCCAGATTGAAGAGGGTGCAGGCCGGGCTGAGGGACACTCCCCCCTCTCCGCCCCATGCATGAATTTCCTGCACAGGTCACTAGTCTATCCTATATAATAAAAGAGAAACATGCAAATTTGATCATACCTTTGCTCCTGATTGGCTATGCTACCAGCTAATCAGGAGTGAGGGTGGGGCCCAGTGCCACTTGGGTAGAGATGAAATGGTGGTGGCGGCGAGCACCCAGCCCCCGGGGCCAGGTGGTTGCAGGCAGCCGGGGCTGAGCTGAGCAGGGTGATGGCTGGGTGCCCAAGGCCTAAAGCCTCACAAGCTTGGGCAGCTGGGGGTGAGCCATCAGTTGGACATCCCCTGAGGGCTCCCAGTATGTGAGAGGGGGCAGGTTGGGTTGAGAGACCACCCAACCCCAGTGCACAATTTTGTGCACCGGGCCCCTAGTATATATATAAAAGGCTAATATGCAAAGTGTCCTCTTGGGAGTTCGACTGGGAGACCAGGAGTCTGATCGCTCGCTATGATGCGTGCTGACCACCAGGGGGTGGTGCAGAATGATTGAAGGCCCTGGCCAGCAGCCAGCAGCCAGAGAAGGAAGGGACTGGCCAACAGCCAGAAGGCTCCAATTGGTCCTGCTTGCTGGCCAAGCCTAGGGACCCTACCTGTGCACAAATTTCATGCACTCAGCTTCTAGTATATGAATAATGCATTTCTAAACATGGTTTAGAAAGTGTTGAAAGATAACCTTTGCACAAACATTACCAAAATTTTGGCATGTCTGATGAAAGCCAGCACTTACTTCTCTAAGTGGAAAGCCTCAGATGGGGCAGAGAAAAGCTGGAGTGCTACTTATGAAACCATATGTGGCAAATGAACATTAAATCTACTCATCTCCCATTGAAAAGGAGCACTAAAGGCTAAAACTCTTTTAATCTCTTAGTCCAGCTTTTTTTTTTGGGGGGGGGGGAGACAAATGATTAGCATATTTTCAATGCTGACAAGTTACATACTCTTAATTAAGCACTGGATCCTTCAATACTATGAAGATTTTATAATATTCTTTAGCAATCATTCATTACAATTTTAATTATTTCTATCCTGTTGTCTTCTAACATTTTTTATTTTTCCCTATCAAAAATCTCTATGCAAATTCCAGGCAAAAAAGAAAAAAAATCAATCTGAAATTCTAAGCATTATTAACTCTTCTGATTCATAGAAGGTAAAAAACAAAAGAAAAAACCACCATACCATATGACAAAGCAAAATAGGATATGTACTTTTTTTAAAATTTCTGAATAGTTCCAGAATAAAGTACTCTGACTTCACAGCAAACATTTTTCAAATTAAACTGTATTTGATGAGGCTGATATTGACAGCATTATCCCTGTGTACTAGTATAACTTGTTATTCATTTTTTTAAAAATTGAGGTAAAATTCATCTAAAATAAAATTAGCTATATTAAAGCGCACAATTCAGTAGCAGTTAATACATTGTGAAACACTCCCTCTATTAGGTTCCAAAACGTTTTCATCATCACAAAAGAAAACCCCATAACCATTAAGCAGTCACTCCCTGTTCTCTCCCCTAGCCCCGGCAATCTGCTTTGTTTCATCAGATTTTCCTATCCTGGATATTTCATATAAGTGAAATTATACTTTATGTTACCTTTCATGTTTGACTTTCTTTGTAGTATTTAATATGTTCACAGGTTCATCCATGTTGTACCATGTGTCAGTACTTTATTCTTTCTTAAAACTGAATGATATTCTATCATATATACAGACCACATTGTTTTTCCATTCATCCACTGATAAACATTTGTGCTGTTTTCATCTTTTGGCTACTGTGAATAGTTCTATTAAACATCCGTGTGCAAGTATTTGCTTCAATGTCTATATAAATTCGTTGAATATATACTTAGAAATAAAATTGCTGGGTCATATGTAACTCTAACTTTCTGAGAAACCACCAGTTTTTCAGAGCAGCTGCTACATTCCCATCAGCACTGCACGAGGGTTCCAATTTCTCCATGTCTTTGCCATCACTTTTTATTTTTCATTTTTTTATTATAGCCATCCTAGTGGGTGTAAAATGGTTATCTCATTTTGATTTGCATTTCTCTAATGACTACAGATGTTAAGCATCCATTCTTGCATTTCTTTTTTAAAAAATATATTTTATTGACTTTTTACAGAGAGGAAGGAAAAGGGATAGAGAGTTAGAAACATCGATCAGCTGCCACCTGCACACCCCCCACTGGATATGTTCCCACAACCAAGGTACATACCCTTGACTGGAATCGAACCTGGGACCCTTCAGTCTGCAGGCCGATGCTCTACCCACTGAGCCAAACCTGTCAGGGCCATTCTTGCATTTCTATATCTTCTTTGGAGTAATGTTTATTTAAATCCTTTGCCCATTTCTAAATCCAGTTGTTACTTTTTGTCATTTGTTTTGGATACTAGACCCTTATCAGACAATATGATTTGCAAATATTTGCTCCCATTCTGTGGCTGCATTTTCACTTTCTTGATAATGTCTTTTGATGAACAAAAGCTTTTAATTTTGATGAATTCCAATTTATTTTTTCTTTTGTTGACTGCTTTCAGTGTCATGTAAGAATCTGCAGCCAAACTCAAGGTCATGAAGACTTAATCCTAGGAATTTTAAGTTTTGGCTCCTATATTAGATGTTTAATCCATTTGGAATTAATTTTTGTATGTAGTGTGAGGTGTTGTCCAAATTTATTCTTTTGTATGTGGATATCTAATTGTTAAAGAAACTAGTGTTTCTCCCACTGAGTAGTCTTAGCACCCTTGTTGCAAATCAATTGGCTGTGGATGTATAGGTTTATTTCTGAACTCTCAAATCTATTTCATAGGTCTGTAGTTATCCATATAAACTGTATGTTTCTCTAAGTGCTCAAACAATAAATACCAAAGAGTTTGGATAAGAAACACTACAATCTTTAATTTGGTCTAAACTTTCCCATTACACTGATAACATGCTTTCACTACAGAAACCACATCTGTAACTTGAGTTATTTTCTGGTAGAAAAGATACCAGAGCTGGCACTGGTTTTAAGCACCCTCTTCCTGGAGCTGGCATGAGGAAAAATGAAGGTTCAATAAATTCTCAAAAATCAATTTCAGACGCTCTTCATCATATACTTATATGGCCCTGAAAGAGCACTACCAACCTTCCTCTTTGTTTAGCTCATCATCACTGGGAGCAGAAGAGTGATAAAAGGAGACAATCCTGACAAAAAGAAGGCAAAAGCTTCTAGTATCAGGAGACCTATATCAGTCATTAGCAACAGCTGATAAACTTGGGCCAAGTGACCAAGACAACAGCTTACCACATATCTATAGCACAAATACTGGAAAAATTTCATTGGGAATAGTGTGAATACTTATTTTTTGCTGCAAATGACACTCATTCTCTTGACTTATTAATTCAGAAAACAGTACACGGGAATGGGCAAATGAAAAAAGTGAAGGGGTAAAATTCTATCTTATTTTAGCTCAAATTTTGAAGCTACTTTCAAGGTTCAAGGTAGTTTTGAGGAAGAAAAGTCTTAGGAATTATTTTCTTTTAATCTCTGTATTATAAAAAGTACAGGAAATTATCTTCCTTTTTCTTCTCTCTCTCTGTCTCTCTCTCTTTCTTTGAGTTTATTCTCACTCAAATTCTAGTACCTAAAAACATAACCTTGCCCTAGCTGGTTTGGCTCAGTGAATAGAGCATTGGCCTGGGAACTAGAACATCCAGGGTTCGACTGTGGTCAAGGGCACTCGATTCCCAGCAGGAGACATGCAGGAGGCAGCCAATCAATTATTCTGTCTCATCAATGATGTTTCTATATAACTCTCCCTCTCCCTTCCTCTCTGAAGTCAATAAAAATATTTTTTTTAAAGTTAAAAAAAAAAGAGCCGAAACCGGTTTGACTCAGTGGATAGAGGGTCGGACTGCGGGCTGAAGGGTCCCGGATTCGATCCCGGTCAAGGGCATGCACCTTGACTGTGGGCACATCCCCAGTAGGGGGCATGCAAGAGGCAGCTGATCGATGTTTCTCTCTCATCGATGTTCCTGACTTTCTATCCCTCTCCCTTCCTCTCTGTAAAAAATCAATAAAATATATATATATTTTAAAAGTAAAAAAAAAAAAAAAAAAAGATTATTACCTAGCTGGCCCTGATCTATGAAGTCCACTGTTTTCAACAATGATCACTGTTAAGAGATTTGTTTACAATTCACAATACAATGACATTAAAAGGTAGACAGAGAATCCATAAATTTTAAAAGTGTGGTACGATCATATCTATCATTTTTACTTTTATGAAAGAGGGATGTAGCCTTTGGTGCCAAAGATGCCATTAGAATTAGATGCTGTTTGAAATTTACTCACGAGAAATCAGAAGACTGCTTCTTTCTAAGATCATCCAGAGAAACAGAACACTTAAGAGCAGCAACAGAATCATTTACCTGCTAGGAAGCTGTCAGCCCTTGTATTAGGAGAGAATCTCTACCCTAGAGTGCCCCAGGATGTAATAATCCCACTTCCTTACATGAGAGGTCTCTGAGTTTACAGGGAATACAGGGAATATCTTCTGAAGGGTTGTACATAAGAAAAAATTCTATCTGAGAAATCATAAGGCAAGTGATGAGGGTCACACCTCATTTGACTTATTTCATCAACTTCTTTTAGGTGGTATATTTCTTAGCACATCTGCTCTTCCTTCTAGCCCTGTTTTAACAGGGAATTCTCAAGGATACATAATACTGAGATGAAAAATAAGAGCTTAGAGTAGCCTGAATAGGAAGATCAAATTAAAAGGACAGAGGAAGGGAGTGGAGGAAGAGTGGGTAGAAGGGCTGTTTTCTAAACTAACCACACTTGCTTAACTCAGAAATCAGCCACTTGGAGTAGTGCCTCTCAAACTTTAACATGCATGTGAATCATCTGTGGTTCTTATAAAAATGAAGATGCTGGTTCAGTAGGCCTGAGATGGGGCCAGAGATTCAGCAAGGATGCACAGATTACATGTCAAAGGGAAAGGTGATTTTCAGGGACTCCTAACAAAACTACAAAGTTTACCTTGACCATTTTATTACCTTTATCAAATGTCTCCCCCACTTTCTGACTCCTCATTCTTTCTATATCTAAAGTCTTCCACCCATACACGTAAGCCTTCCAAGTAAAAGAGAGGAAGATATTCTCTCTCCTTAAACTTCTAAAACTATTCTCAATCTTAACTGTCCTTCAATCCAATTTGATTTTGTTATTCTTAGTATTTAAAGCTATCCAGAGTGAGAATTAATGATAGCTTTAAACCTCCAAAAGGGGCACCTATATATTTTTTTGTTTTTGTTTTTTGATTTTTTTAATCTTTATTGTTCAGTTTATTAATTACATTGTTCGCCCTTTTTCCCCCCTATAGCTCCCCTCCACCCGGTACCCATTTCAGTCTCCGCCCTCACCTCCCCCCCATACTGTCCTCTCCCATAGGTGCATGATATTTGTCCAGTCTCTTGCTGTACCTCCCATTCCCCTTTTCTCCCCAAGAATTGTCAGCCCATTACCTCTCTATGCCCATGATTCTGTTATATTCACCAGTTTTTTAATCCACTTGATTTTTATATTCATTTGTTGATAGATGTGTATTTGTTGTTCATAATTTTTATTTTTACCTTTTTTTCTTTCTCTTCTTAAAGAATATCTTTTTCAGCATTTCATATAATATTGGTTTGGTGGTGATGAACTCCTTTAGCTTTTTCTTGTCTGCGAAGCACTTTATCTGATCTTCAATTCTGAATGATAGCTTTGCTGGGTAGAGTAATCTTGCTATTCATCATTTTGAATATTTCTTGCCACTCCCGTCTAGCCTGCATAGTTTCTGTTGAGAAATCCGATGACAATCGTATGCGTGTCCCCTTATAGGTAACTGTTTTCCTCTTGCTACTTTTAATATTCTCTCTTTGTCTTTTGCTCTTGGCATTTTATTTTATTTTTTTTAATATATTTTATTGATTTTTCACAAAGAGGAAGAGAGAGGGATAGAAAGTCAGAAACATCGATGGGAGAGAAACATCAATCAGGTGCCTCTTGCACACCTCCAACTGGGGATGTGCCTGCAGCCAACGTACATGCCCTTGACCAGAATCGAACCTGGGACCTTTCAGTCCGCAGGCCGACGCTCTATCCACTGAGCCAAACCAGTTCAGCTGCTCTTGGCATTTTAATTATGATGTGTCTTGGTGTGGTCCTCTTTGGATTCCTATAGTTTGGGGTTCTGTGCGCTTCCTGGACTTTTAATTTCTTTCACCAGGTGTGGGAAGTTTTCGGTCACTATTTCTTCAAATAGGTTTTCATTGTCTTGCTCTCTCTCTTTTTCTGGCACCCCCATAATTCGGATGTTGGTATGCTTGAGGTTGTCCCAGAGGCCCCTTACACTATCTCCAATTTTTTGGATTCTTTTGGCTTCTTGCTTTTCCAGCTGAGTGGATTTTGCTGCTTTGTATTTCAAATCTTTGACTTGATTCTCGTGGTCTTCTAGATTGCTTTTAGGTCTTTGTATAATATTTTTTATTTCAGTCAGTGTATGCTTAATTTCTAGTTGGTCCTTTTTCATATCCTCGAAGGTCTTGTTCATATCCTTGAACGTCTCATTAAGTTCATCGCCCTTTTCTAGGAGCCTCTTTAAAAACCTTATAACCATGGTTTTGAACTCTATGTCTAGTCATTTTTTCCCCCTCCAGTTCTTTCAAATGTGATTTCTTTCCATGTCTCTTCATTTTGCCTGCTTCCCTGAGTTGGTCGATTAGCTTTGTGTGGTAGATGTCCTCTAGGGGACAGTGACTCAGCCTCCCCAGTTACCTGAGGTGGATACTCTTGGTGCAGCCCTTTATGGGTTGCACAGTCTTGTTGAAGTTAAGCCTAGATTATTGTTGTTAGCACTAGGAGGGTTTGACCTCCAGGCCAATTGGCTCTGAGGATCAGCTGTGCTCAGGTTGGATGGGCGGAGTCTCCGGGCTGAGTAGTCAGCGTCAGCTCCACCCCATGTGGCATGTGGGTCTCTGTGCCGGGTGGTAATGGCTGCAAGCACCTCTGAGAGAAAGCTGCCGCCAAGCTCTACCTGCTGCCAGACATTTCAGCCTCTCCACAAATGAGTCTGCACACCCAAAGTCTCACCCAGTGTTGTAAAACAATGCAATCCGGTGGTTTCCCGAACGAGAGAACAAGTCACAAGTCTTCTCTGCACGCTCGTGCACTTCTGCTGTTCCCAAGTTTACGCCTCCTCTCCACAAGCTTGCAGACCTCTGCTGAGTTATAGCATGCTTCCTTACTGTCCAGTTTCACCCCATATGAGTGTGGGTTCCCCAGACCTGGCCTGAATCTGGGGAATCAGTGGAGTGGGACACCTTTGTCTCCCTTCCCGTTTGAGAAAACCAGCCAGATTTGCAGCCGCCCACCATATGCGCTCGTGTGCGCACACGGCTCCAAACCTCTGACTCCACGCATATCTTCAATGCTGCCCTCCACCGCTCCTCTGAGTCACAGTGTCCTATCTTCACTTTTATTTGTAGAATTTTCACTCAGCCAGCTTTCTGGTGATTCTGGATGATGTTTGTTCTGTTGTTAAGTTGTAGTTTTGAAATTGTTGTGTGGGGAAGCAGGATAGGTATTTACCTATGCCGCCATCTTGGTTCCTCCAAGGGGCACTTATATTTTAAGTTTATGTTATCATCCTATGTTAATGTCTAAGGGGGTAACTGCTATATAGAAAAAACTTGAGACTCTCAGCTCCTTACTCCTCTGGGGTAACATGCCATTAATTCCACTGAACTTTAATTGGTCTGCTAGAGTTTTAAATACAAAGGATTTATATTAAAAACATGTAGATTCAAAGCCTCCAATTTTACTTCCTTTACCATGGATAAGTGGCCTTGTATTTCATTTATGCTGAAAACACAAGTTCATACAGTGCACTCAATTATTCAAAATTTTAAATCATAAATCTGACTACAGTGGGGGTCTCCTATACACTTAAAAATTCCATTTTAACAATAAATTATCTAGCCAAAAAATTAAGTGGCTTATGAAGATCTGGTAAGAAATTTTCCAGTTAGGTTATACTATGGGAAGGAAGCCAGAGAAAGGTATCACCATGTGGAATACTATTAGGAGAGAAAAACTGGATTTTTTCAGAAAGAAAGTATGATGACATAGATTAGGGTTAAGTAACAATATCTTTCACTTTGGAGTGAGTACATGACTCACACTTCTGTAACATTTTTATGTTTACTCAATAGCCAAACCCTTTGCAAAGTCTCTGATTCCAACATTCATGCTAATTCATAGGAACAAAATATGTTTTCAGCATCTTGAGAGCAAATAAAATTTTATAAGTCTATTACACATATTTATTAAACAAAAGGAACTCTTTTTAAAGGTCAAGCTACTATAGTTCCAAAACAGCAATAATTTCTTCTTACTGAAACAATTTACTTGGAGTTTTCACATGTTCTTTAATAATTTTCAGAAATAGATATAAAATAATTATCCTCCAAAATTGTACATACTAAAAAGAAAAGTGATCATTAAATTTTTTGTTCCTTCAGTATCAGTTTCTTAAAGGCCACAGTAAATGTTAATGATTATAATTGTCTTTATTGAAAGTAAAGCTTTAGATTTGTAGGTTTACTTATTCATTCATATAAAACTATAATTGCCCAAAATGTTCCTGAATTTGCTACCTTTTCAACAATCTAAGCATTAACTACAAATTTAATTTTGCTGGCTCCAAACTTGACTCAGACTCACTTCTGAGACTCTCAAATTTAAAATTTTGACTATTTTCTATTCCCAAAAAAGAAACGGGTGCATATCACTTATTGGCTGAGAATCACATTAGTACTTGGTTGCCTATAATTTAGCAGGACATTTCACAGTGGCCCATGAATATAAGTTGTTCTCCAAGATGCTAATACCTCATTTAGAGGCTCCTATTTTAGATATTTAAAAATTTTTGGTTTTGCTCAGTATATAAACTTAAAAATATAAAGAGGAGGGAATCCAAGCACAATAAAAGTAAAAACAGAAAGGGATATCCTAAAAGATTTTATTTGCTAATTGATGTAGAATGGTAGACACTAAGATAATTTAAGAAGAAAGAGGAAATTTTATTAGTTGTGAATAATGTGCTTGATTCTTTAATTTTCTAATTACACGCTAATGTCACCAACAATATATCAAAATTTATCTTCCAATTTATAATTCTAAAGTAAGTCATCCAAATAGAGTTCAATTAAGTGTTTAACTCCAATGTTAGAAATCTTTTCATCATAATTTGAACTAGACAAATGGTTAAACAGCTGACTGAAATCTGACATTGGCTTTGACCCATTTACCTTTCTTATAATTTAACCAATTGTTTTTACAATCAGTATTTCTGATTCAGTTATTTTCCTCATTTGGACATCCTGCTTAAATGAAAACAACTTAGTGAAGTCATACACAATTATAAGAATATTGCACAACACAGTCAGACAGACTTTTTTACTTATGAGTTTCAAAAGAGATTCACCAAAACTGTGTTGATGAACATGTGTCACAGTTACAACACAGTATTGGGTTACTATTGTGGGTATGTATCAATGCTTCCATTATAAATGTTGTTGCTTGTTTTGTGTACTAACTATAAAGCTTGATTTGATTCTGACAGATTACTTCAAAAGAAAAACAAGTACAAAGCTGTAAATATAGCAGACATAACTAAATAAAGTAATCTTACCTAAATAGACAAACATATAAATTGATTGTACCTGCGCTACACCCACAGCCAATCAGAGTGAGTATGCAAATTAGAAGGCCAAGATGGAGGCCACCCAGCTGCTACAGGAGCAGAGTGGCCAGGAGGGGCAGGGCACCTGCTATGAGAGGGATGGCCGGGGGGGGGGGGGGTGGCAAAAGGATCTACAGGAGCGCAGTGCTGCAGCAAAGACAAGACTGCAGACTCTGGAGTCTGCAGTGAAGATGAAGATGAAGATGGCAGACTCCAGCCGGAGTCTCCAGCAAAGACAAAAACAGCAGACTCTGGCCAGTGTCTGCATGTAGCAAAGGTGAAGATGGCAGATTCCAGCCAGAGTCTGCAGCAAAGATGTAGAGGGCAGACTCTGGCCAGAGCAAAGGCCTGGGACCTGGGTGCCAGAAGCCAAGAGAAGGAAGGCCTATTGCATGAATCTCTTCATGCAACAGGCCTCTAGTCCTTCCTATATAATAAAAGAGTAATATGCAAATTGACCAGAGGAACAACCAGTTGCTATGATGCACACTAACCACCAGGGGGTAGACGCTCATTGCAGGAGATGCCCCTGGTGGTAAGTGCTCTCCCAAAGGGGGAGTGCTGTTCAGCCACAAGTCTGGCTGAAGACATCCCCTGAGGGCTCCTGACTGCTAAAGGGTACAGGCTGGGCTGAGGACCACCCCCTCCCCAACCCGTGCACTGGGCCTCTAGTACAGTACTAAGGAATGTTCAATGGCTGTAAAAGAAGAGTAAGGTATTTATTGGGTAGTGCATACTAATAAAAAAAATAGCATACTAAAAAATTACTTTAAAGATCATTTTTGTTAAACAAAACTGGGAAAGTAAAGCTTAGAGTTTTAAGGAGATTTGGGATAGTAACAATCTCAGTTGTCTTATCTATAATTGAAAAAAGTAATCATTCAAAAGATCCTCCATTTATAACTCATATTTGGGAGAAAAATAACTTAAAGATACATATAAGTACATATACATAGACAAATGAGGTTAAAAATTTAAATGACTTAATGATCTCTTTATCTTCTTCAAGCTGGTCATGTTGTTTCTGATATAATTTAAAAAATCAAAGTAAAAACATTTTAATTTTCTAGTAGACTAACTTTTAGTGTTTAACAAAGAGGAAAAATCAGTAAGTACTTTAATTAGAAATACTTTTTAATATAAATTATGTTGCTCATTGGAAAACTACAAATGCAAAGCCAGTGCCCTCACATGGAAAACTTAAAAGTGAAGCAAGTAAATTTAAGATTCAGAGTGGGAAGATGCCTTTGTAAGAATTATGGAGGAAAAAGATGGTTCTATTAAAAATGGATTTAGAGCCCTAACGAGTGTGGCTCAGTAGTACAGCATCGGCCCTTGGAGCAAAGGGTCAAGGGTTCAAATCCCCGTCAAGGGCATGTACCCGGTTTGCAGGTTCAATCCCTGGTCCTCAGGCATGTGCAGGAGGCCACCAATTGATGTGTCTCTCTCACATTGATATTCCTTTCTCTTTCTCCTTCCCTCTTTCCTTCCCTTCCCTTCCCTTCCCTTCCTTTCCCTTCCCTTCCCTTCCCTTCCCTTCCCTTTCCTTCCCTTCCTTCCCTCCCTCCTTCCTTTTCTTCCTTCCTTCCTCTCTCCCTCTCTCCTTATCTCCCTCCCTCCCTGCCACTCTGTCTAAAAATCAATGGAAAAAATATCCTCAGGTGAAGATTAACAACAATAACAACAGAGATTTAGAAAAGAGGGTGCTGTCTTACCAGCAATCACTTTTCTTTGGTACAGATGGCAGAGGGGTCAAAAGAAGTCTTGAGAGCAAGAGTACTTTGGTATTCTTATATTGAAGATCAAGTATTTTTGACCTTCAGTGATAATATATACTAGTTTCCAATTTTTGAGGAAAAGTATTTTCCATTTTAAAATGCTTTACTTAATTATACTGTTAAGTATATTTACTAAAGTACTTGAAATATCTTATTACAAACTAGATCTTAGTATCTAAAGGAGAGTAATTTGTGGAAATTACATTTATAAAAAATAATCTTAAATATACACACACACTTCTAGTGTGCCTGGCACATATATGATATTCAAGAACTATTAAAGAGATGAATGAAAATGACAGAGGTGGTCCTAGTTTTGGTGGACTCCCTCCCTAGATAACACATAGGCATAATACAATATATCTGACTTTTTAAAAAGGTACTAGTTGGACCAGTCACTAAATGCAGGTTCCATTTCAAAGGCTTCAGAAACAACATTTTAGAAAAAGAAAATCAACTTTTTGAGGTAAAATTACAAGGAAATCTTTTAGGTTTAATGTGAAACCACCTCAAGGGCTTTCATATTCTGCAGGGACTACTTTTCTTTCCTCTGCTGCTTAAAGAGAGAGAAGCAGCAGAAGCACTGCAAGGAAGGAAATGAGGTAAGGTAAGCCAAAGACTACTCCTGTGGAGTCTCTTTCTTTCAATTTAGCAAACACTAACTAAATATCTAGTATATGGTAGGCACCAATATAAGTGCTCAGGATTACTCCCATTTTATTCAGAGTAAATGCTCACTTGCACTGTAATTCCCTGCCTGGGGCACTCTTGCTCCAGGATATCCAGTTGACTAACTTTCTCACTTCTTCTAGGTTTATTCAAAATGTTACCATCTAAACCAAATTATCCTAACCATCCCATTAAAAATTTACCTCAGCTCCTACTTCCAGTATTCCTAATTCCTTTACATTGATTTAATTTTCTTTTTCCCTTAGCATTTAACATACCGTGACAATTATGTAATTTTCTATTTATTTATTTTTTTTATTATCTGACTCCCTTAATTACAATACAAACTCAAAAAGGACATGGTTTTTGCATATTCTATTTATTGGTGCATGTCATGCCTGGAACTATACCTGGCACACAGTGGGTACTCAACATCTGCCAGAAGCCAGTTCCAGCATATCATAACTGCAAGAGTTTCATCAAAAGGTTGAAAGGACTTGGGGACTCAACAAGGGTTGAGTCACATATGTTGTTAACTGTTGGGAATGGCTAATGCATCCCTTTCAGGTTTGCATTAAATTGATTGTTTGTTGCCAGACAGCTCAGGGCATCTTAATCTACATGTTATTGCCTCCTGCTGGCCAAACATCTGAACAGCTGTAGGCTACTCCCCATTCTGACAATGCTTCTGTACAGAAACCCTACCCTTTGAAGTGTATCTCCACCTTGCCTTAGGACAATTTGTGTTAATAAAAAGCGAGGGGTCCTGAGACAAGAAGAACTTAGCTGCTTTAGCTAAAGCTCTTCTGACCCCTAATGCCTTTAATAATTATCTTTCATCTTTGGACTTTTACTTAATCTACACCCAGCCTTCTCCAGATTCCAGAACCCTTCTAGATGCTGGATCAAGACCCATTAGCATTAAATGTTGCTCAACATCCAGCCTTAAACAACTATCAGTCAAATAGATAGATAAGCTTTCTTAAACACCTGCTACAATCTAGATATTGTCCAGAAGAACAGTTAGAGAAACAGCTACAAAAGCAATCACCTTTAACACAATGGGGGCATACTTTACAAATATAGCATTAGTGAACACAAAATGAAATTGCAAATGCTGCAAAATATGGTTTCATAAAGTCTATGAAAATATAAAATTATAAGAAAATAATTTCTAATTGAGGTGGCCAGCATAAGACCAATAAGGATTAGAACATGGAAGAAGATTCAAAGGATAATGAATAGAATATTTGGCAAAGATTAATAAAAATCCTTAGGAAATTAGATTTAGCCCTCAAATTTTGCAAAAAGAATACTTTTCTTAATCCCATTAAAAGAAATAAATATGAAATAAAGAATGTCATATTGTGCTATAATTTTGTCAAAAAACTATGTAAAGATCATTATTTTTCATTTTATTAATAAGCTTATAGTTGAAATTATACAGTATTTTTTTTAAGATCTCAGGTTTCAGGTTTCAACATAAAGGGCTAATCAAACTCCTCCATCTGTCTCATACACACACACACACACATACACACACACACACACCTACTACTACCACTATCACCATCAAACTAGCTCTTTTTCTAGATACTTTATCCTTAAACAGGTCACTTTAAATGGTCTCTGTTGAGCACAGTTTGTTCTCTGAGAATGAGAAGACAATGAAGAGGGAAAGATAGAAAATAAATAGAAAAGCCAGAAGATGATTTTCATACCAAAGCCCTGCTAGAAAGTCTGGATCAATGTTTGTTTATTAAGAGTTATGTTTTTTAGCTCTGCTGGGTGGCTCAGTTGACTGGAGTGCCATCCCATACACCAAGAGGTTTCGGGTTTGATTCCTGGTTGGGCACATACCTAGGTTGTGGGTTTGATCCCCAGTCAGGGTGCCAATGGGAGGCAACTGGTGGATATTTCTCTTTCACTTGCTCTAAATAATTAATAAAAACATACCCTTGGGTGAAAATTTAAAGAAGTTATGCTTTTTAATAAGCAAACCAAAGAAAATAAATAACTTTATATGATATATTCAACTGAGAAAGAAAAACTTAATCAGAATCTCTGGCAAAGGGTTCAATTGGTCACTTGGACCACAAGATGAAGGCACCAGTGACCTTGAAGGCAATAAAGACAAAAGGAAAGAAAGAGCTTCTTCAACATTAAAATTACAAAACTATTTTTTTTTAAAGCCCTAGCTGGTTTGGCTCAGTGAATAGAGTGCAGGCCTGCAGACTGAAGGGTCCCCAGTTCGATTCTGGTCAGGGGCACATGCCTGGGTTGTGGGCTCGATCCCCACTAGGGGGTGTGGAGGAGGCAGCTGATCCATGATCCTCTCTCATAACTGATGTTTCTATCTCTCTCTTCCTCCCTGAAAGAAAAAAAATATATATATATATCTTTTTTAAAATGTATACTAGTACATTCCTAAGTAATTTTATAAAAATGAAAATTTATTCTAACAATCAAACAGTGAAGTCTGCAATAAGGTTCTGTGATAATTATCTATCTAAGCCCATTCAATTGCCAAATCTCAAAAGCAAGCATGTCAACCCAATTTTGTAATTCTTGCAGAGTGACTAACACTTAAAATCTTCAAATAGCAACAGAAATGAATTGAACTGAGCAGTGATTTGAAAAGTAAGAGGGCTGAGTAACAATTTCACATAATTTACATTGTCGAGGAGAAACTGGGTTCCATGCAAAGAAATACAAATAGGCAAACAATACAAGTAGAGTACATTACTGAACGACGTTGATAAACTAACACTAGGTACATTGTTTTCCTCATTAGTTATAATTCTCCCACCAATACAGTAAATATGACAAGTCCAAGGAAAGCTGACTAATTCACAGTATTTAATAATGATTATTATCTTTCTTATTGTTATTGACATTACTAGTCTCAACATAAAGCAATTATGAAATCCTCAAAACAAAAGAGAACAAGTACCATTTTTCTCTTACATGAAATATTTCCAGCCTCACTTAGAAATAGATATCACTTAGCTTAGTCACCCAATTCATTAAAAGTTTACATTTCTTCTCTAAAAGTTTGATATTTCCTTGACAGGGAAAGGCAGAATGCAAGATTAAGGTTCCTTAAATTCATTTTAAAGCTAGTATAAAGGATTTTCATGCTTGACTCTCAACATATTTCATCCTTTTGTTTTTCTCTTAGATGAAGGTATGACACAGATGTGGTTCTACTAGTGTGAGATAGGAGTGCAATAAAAAACTCCAGGGATTTGTTGGTATTTATCCTTCACCAAAATACAACTGTTGAAGTACATGCATGCATATACACACAATCTAAGGGAATTCAATAAGCAACTGAAATGGTCCCAGAGGGAAACACTATTAAGAAATGAAATTTTAAAATGAAGATCAGGAAAAAGTACAACCTTCTGAAAACCCTGACACAACCTATAGAATAAGTTTGACTTGGCCTGCATGGTTCAGTGACTGAGCATCAGCTTATGAACCAGGAGGTCACAGTTAAATTCGTGGTCATGGCACATGCTGGGGTTGTGGGCTCGATCCCCAGTGTGGGATGTATATGAGTACGCGATCGATGTTTCTCTTTCATCATTGATGTTTCTCTCTCTCTTTCCCTCTCCCTTCCTCTCTGAAATCAATAAAAAAAAATTTTAAGCTTATAGTTATTATTTTATATTGCACAAATTTTTTAAAGAAAGTTCAACTTTTTCTAGATACCCCTGAATAGAAGACAAGTTTTAGCTAAAACAATAAAATATTTTAGGATAATCTATCAATTTGATGATGTCCATAGTGATGATTATATGTTCACTAAAAGCTCAAGACAATATATTACTTACTTTTGGTAAAATTATATACATGTTTTTAAATTTTTTTTGTTCAATGTTTCAAAATACAATTGACACATTATTGTGCATTACTGGTTAGGAATAATTCATAGTGTCATTTTAAAATTCTTGTCTTAAAAGTTAGAAGGTTATAAAGCAGTAATACAGGGTTTATTTGGAGGAAATATATATATTATATATATATATATATATCCCCAATTATTTTATTTTGTTTTTCTAATCTTTATTGTTCAGTTTATTAATTACATTGTTCCCCCTTTTTTATCCCCCTATAGCTCCCCTCCCCCCTGTACCCATCTCACCCTCCACCCTCACCTCCCCCTCCCCACTGTCCTCTCCCATTGTTGCAAGATTTTTGTCCAGTCTCTTGCTGCATTTCCCACAACCCTTTTCTCCCCAAGAATTGTCAGTCCATTCCCTCTCTATGTCCATGTCTCTGTTATATTCACCAGTTTATCCTGTTCATCAGCCTATCAATTCACTTGATTTTTATGTTCATTTGTTGATAGATGTGTATTTGTTGTTCATAATTTACATCTTTACCTTTTTCTTCCTCTTCTTAAAGAATATCTTTCAGCATTCCATATAATATTGGTTTGGTGGTGAACTCCTTTAGCTTTTTCTTATCTGCGAAGCATTTTATCTGATCTTCAATTCTGAATGATAGCTTTGCTGGATAGAGTAATCTTGGTTGTAGATTCTTGCTATTCATTATTTTGAATATTTCTTGCCACTCGCATCTGGCCTGCATCATTTCTGTTGAGAAATCCGCTGACAATCGTATGGGTGCTCCCCTGTAGGTAACCAACTGTTTTTCTCTTGCTGCTTTTAATATTCTCTCTTTATCTTTTGCTCTTGGCATTTTAATTGATGTGTCTTGGTGTGGTCCTCTTTAGATTCCTATATTTTGGGGTTCTGTGTACTTCTTGGGCTTTTAAGTCAGTTTCTTTCACCAGATGGGGGAAGTTTTCAGTCACTATTTCTTCAAGTAGGTTTTCATTACCTTGATCTCTCTCTTTTTCTGGCACCCCGATAATTCAGATGTTGGCATGCTTGAGGTTGTCCCAGAGGCCCCTTACACTATCTTCAATTATCTGGATTCTTTTTGTTTCTTGCTTTTCCAGCCGAGTGGATTTTGCTTCTTTTTTTGTATTTCAAATCTTTGACTTGGTTCTTGTGGCCCTCTGGACTGCTTTTAGGACTTTGTGTAATATTTTTTATGTCAGTCAGTGTATGCTTGATTTCTAGTTGGTCCTTTTTTATATCCGTGAGGGTCTCGTTCATATCCTCAGAGGTCTTGTTCATTTCCTTGTAGATCTCATTCATTTCCTCATAAGTCTTGTTCATTTCCTTGTAGTTCTCATTAAGTTCATCGGCCTTTTCTAGGAGCCTCCTGAAAAGCCTTACAACCGTGGTTTTGAACTCTATGTCTAGTCGTCTTTTTTCCTCCATTTCTTTCACACCTGATTTCTTTCCATGTCTGTGCATGGTGGCTGCTCTATGTGGTAGATGTCCTCTAAGGGACAATGGCTCAGCCTCCCCGGTTACCTGAAGTGGGTACTCTTACTGCAATCCTTTATGGGTTGTACAGTATTTTTAAATTTAAGCCCAGCTTGTTGTTGTTAGCCCTAGGAGGGTTTGACCTCCAAGCCGATTGGCAGTGAAGGGAGACTGTGTTCAGGTTGGATGGGCGGAGTCTCTGAGCTGAGCAGGCAGCGTCAGCATTAGCTACGTCCTATGCGGCGCGCAGGTCTCTGTTGGATGGTAATGGTTGCAGGCACCTCTAAGAGAAAGTCGCTAGTATCTACCCCTTGCCAGACAACTCTGCCTCTCCCCAAATGAGTTTGTACACCCAAAGTCTCGCCCAGGGTTGTAAAACAAAGCAGTCTGGTGGTCTCCGGGACCAGGGGGCAAGTTGCCAGGGAGCAAGTCGTGCGTCTGTGCTGTCGCATCCTTTATGCGCGCAAACTGCTGTTCCAAGCTATGTGCACTCTCCTCAAACTCAGAGACCTCTGCTGCGCCCAGCTTTTAGGGTGCGTACTCCAGACCTCGGACCTCGGCTGGCACTGGGGAATCTGTGCAGTGGGATGTCTCCACCCTCCCCGTTGGAGAAATCCAGCCGGGATTGCTGCTACAGCCCTACAGCTCACACGCGCGGCTACAGCTCCTAGCCTCTGATTCTGCGCGTATCTTCAAGGCTGCGCTCCACCGCTCTTCTGAGTCTCAGTGTCCCACCTTTACTTTTATTTGTGGAGTTTTCACTCAGCCAGCTGTCCAGTGATTCTGGATGATGTTTGTTTTGTTGTTATGTTGTAGTTTTTGAATTGTTGCACGGGGCAGCACAATAGGTGTTTACCTATGCCACCATCTTGGTTGCATCCTTTCTCCAATTATTTTAGAAAAATGATTACTCTCTGAAATCTGCTTGAAGAAAAATATTTAATAATTTGACAACCTTCATTTTTTAAACAATTCTGCCACCTGCTGGAAAAATCGAAAATGTCTTCATTATTTCCTAAATGTTTATCATATTCAATGGAGCTGTATCATGATCTTCCAATTACCTACTGAAATAAGACACACTTTAATAATTTGACCATTTAATTTGTCTAATTCTTAATAACTATACCTTTTTTTGTTTTTGTTTTTTGCTCATCCAAGCATATTTTCCCATTGATTTTTAGGGAGAGTGGGAGGGAGAGGGAGAGAAGCATCAATGTGAGAGAGGCACTTCAGCTGGTTGCTTCCTACACACCCCTGGACCAGTGCCAGGTATCGAACCTGCAACTGAGGTCTCTAACCAGGACCCTTCAGTCCACGGCTAATGCTCTGTTTACTGAGTCATACCAGCTGGGGTCTTAATAACTATGACTTACTTGAATATTAAATTATTAAAGTTTTAGTATATTTAAATACTAACTACAAATAGGTTGAGGTGACATCATAAAAAACAGCTCTATAAGTACATATAATAGTGGAGGATGCAGGTTTTGAATTATTAGATGATATGTTCATCCTAAAAGGGAAAAAACAAAAACAAAAACTAGATTGGGTATCTTAACAGAAGTTTGATGCTAGCAATAAAACTAAATTTAGAAAGTCACTGACTAAGCTAAGTCCAAACAGGAACCACTCTAGAAAAGTTACGGAAAAGACATTCATTTCGGCCTATTTATCATAAATTAAAATATAGCTTGCCTTGGCCAGGTGGCTCACTTGATTGGAGAGTGGTCTTGTACACCAAAGGGTTGTGGGTTCAATACTAGGTCAGGACACATACCAAGGCTGTGTGCTCCATTCCCATTCCAGACACACACAGGAGGCAACTGATCAATGTTTCTTTCTCACATTGATGTTTCTCTCTGTCTTTCCTTCCTCTCTCTCTTAAAAAGTCAATAAAAATCACATCCTCAGGTGAGAATTTAAAATATCTATTTATATTAATCACCTGTTTTAATATTTTATAAAACAACTTTATCATTTCCTATGATTTTTAAATATTTTTGTTTGTATTTTTATAATTCTAGGTCCATAAATATCTCAATTTATTTAACAGCTGTTTTTTGAGTACCTACTCTGTACCCAGGTATGTATATATGACTCTCACTTAAGCATTCAGGATGAAACAATCACCCATGTTTTAAGATGAGGATAATATCTAGTTATATGGTTGTTGTAGATACATGAAACAGAGTTCACACTGAATATATGCTATCTTTCATTAATGTGATCATTATTAAAAAGATTGGTGGCTATGTTAAGTTGAAAATAAAATGGAGAAGAAAATATATTTCCAATTTGTTTCAAATTAAATACACAATTTCAGTCTAAAATAGCCACTGATTCATGTTTATGTTATTTATCTTCCCAAATCTTATTCAGTTTACTAAAGAATCTATCTATCTATATAAAAGCTCAATTACAAAATGGCAAAACGACCAGGACAACCAAGTTGACCAGTAGCTATGATGTGCACTGACTACCAAGGGGCAGACACTCAGCACAGGAGCTGCCCCGTGGTGGTCCATGCACTCCCACATTGGCTGACCAGGATGAGCAGTGTTCCCACAGCAGGCTACAGCCCCCACCAGTGCACAAATTCATGCACCAGGCCTCTAGTACTATATAAGGGGGCATACAGCTACACTATAAAACAAATAAAGGTACTAATAGGTCAGAGAAACCAAGATGGCAATATAGGTAAACACCTGAAATTGCTGCCTCACACAACCACTTCAAAACTACAACTAAAAGACAAAACGGACATCATCCAGAACCACAGGAAGGCTGGCTGAGTGGAAATTCTACAACTAGAAGGAAAGAGAAAAGCACACTGAGACTCAGAGGAGGTGCTGAGGTAAAGTGCAGAAGTACAGAGGCATGCACGCACTGGAAGGGGCTGGAAACTGAGGATGTGTTGTCTTTTTCAATCAGGAGAGACAAAAGCTCCTGACTTCTCTGAATTCCAGTTCTGGGTAAGACTCTGGGACTCAGACTCATAGGGGAGAAACTGGACTGTCTGGAAGTGGGTGGAAGTCGAAGGCGGGTTTCTCTCAGAGGTCCTTTCAGCGATTACCACAGGATACAGAGACCTGAAGGCCTCTTAGGGCAGGGCTGACTGTCAGCCATTGCTGTTTACTCCACCCTGAGACCCTGCCCCACCTAAACTGTGTGCAGAGGCTTTTGCATATGAATAACCTGGTCTTTTGAAATCTAAAATTACCTAACAAACTGCAGCTGAGTCAGAGAGACCCAAAACATCCAAAAGAAGGCCCAAGGCCCACAGCAACTTGCATTGCTTCATAGGTGGGCCTTATCTGGGCATCTCCAAACTCCAAACAAAGAAGAAGAATATGCAGATCTATCCATAGCTCGTGCAGGTGGCT
This sequence comes from Antrozous pallidus, assembly GCA_027563665.1. NCBI lineage: Eukaryota > Metazoa > Chordata > Mammalia > Chiroptera > Vespertilionidae > Antrozous > Antrozous pallidus. The sequence goes on along the minus strand of CM050512.1, from coordinate 32,633,931 downwards.
TCAGGCAGAGGCTAAATTTGCACCTCCTTGGATCTCTCTGTGGTCAGAGTGGGACCATCCAGATTATAACTACTCAGATTCAAAAGGGACACACTCAGGGGACAGACTCAGTGAGCACCAAAGCCCCACTGAAGCAAGTCTTACCTCATAAGGGTGTCTCCAGCACAGAAGTTCATCCATTGTGCACACAGTTGATCCTCATAGCCAATTGGCCTGGAGCTCAATTCCTCCCAGTTATACCAAAAACAATCAAGGCTTAACTACAATAAGACTGTGCACAACAGAATTCAAAACCATGGTTATAAGGTTTTTCAAGAATTATTTAAAAAGGCCTATAAGTTTAGTGAGGCCCTCGAGGATATGAAAAAGGACCAACTAGAAATTATTCATACATTGACTGAAAAAAAGAACAATATACAAAGATCCAGCAGCAGACTGGAGGATCACAAGAATCAAGTCAAAGATTTGAAATACAAAGAAGCAAAAAAATACCCAACTGGAAAAGAAAAAAGAATCCAAAAAGTTGAAGATAGTGTAAGGAGTCTCTGGGACAACGTTAAGCATACCAACATCTGAATTATGGGTGTGCCAAAAGAGAGAGAGCAAGATACTGAAAACCTATTTGAAGAAATACTGACAAAAAACTTCCCCTACCTGGTGAAAGAAAAAGACTTACCAGTCCAGGAAGCACAGAGAATCCCAAACAAAAGGAATCCAAAGAGGACCACACCAAGACACATCATAATTAAAATGCCAAGAGCAAAAGATAAAGAGAAAATATTAAAAGCAGCAAGAGAAAAACAGTTAGTTACCTACAAGGGAATACCCATATGAATATCAGCTGATTTCTCAACAGAAACTATGCAGGCCAGACGGGAGTGGCAAGAAATATTCAAAGTGATGAATAGCAAGAACCTACAACCAAGATTACTCTACCCAGCAAAGCTATCATTCAGGATTGAAGGTCAGACAAAGAGCTTCACATTTGAGAAAACCAGTATTATATGAAATGCTGAAAGGTATTATTTAAGAGGAAGAAGAAAAAGGTAAAGATTAAAAATTATGAACAACAAATACATATCTGTCAACAAGTGAATAAAAATCAAGTGAATAAAAAATCTGATGAACAGAATAAACTGGTGAATGTAATAGAATCAGGGCCATAAAAAGGGAGTTGACTGAAAATTTTCGGTGGGAAGAAGGTGTGGGGGGTGTGGGAAGAATCTGGACAAAAATTGAATGAGGACAGTGTGGGGGGTGGTAAGGGCAGAGGGTGGGTGGGATCCTGGTGGAGGGGAGTTATGGGGGGGGGGGAAGAGGAACAACTGTAATAAAATGAACAATAAAGATTTATTTTTTTAAAAAGGTACTAATAGGTCAGAAACTAAGGCTAATAAGTCTAAAATACATAAAATGGATGTTTTGCATAAAGCAGTGCTAAATAAATATTTGTCACATGAATAGAACAAAATGAGTAAAAAAATGATACAGGATGAGTGGAAGGCAAACTCAGCTGTGCTGATTAGCCTGTGAATGAGCACAGACTTATGGGCTACACTGGAAAGAATCTAAATGGGTTTCTCAAAAACAAGTATTGAGAAAATTCTAAGCTTATAGCAGCAGGACTGAGAGCAAGGGGCAAACAAGTGGTAAGAGTCAAATCAAAGGAATTTGGAAATGCCACTAGTGTCCCCAGAGGGAGTTTTAGCTATCACTAATATGAACTGCTTGTAAGACGTCACAAAAGAAAGTTAAAAGAAAAACAAAAGACTCTTAATAATAGCACTAGGGGCCCGGTGCACAAAATTCGTGCACTGGTGGTGGGTGGTCCCTCAACCCAACCTGCCCCCTCTCACATACTGAGAGCCCTCAGGGGATGTCCAACTGATGGCTCACCCCTAGCCTGCCGAAGGGAGCCATCCCCCTGCGCAGCTCAACCCCGGTTGCCTGCGACCACCCGACCTTGGTGGCCAGGCCCTCCCTGCGGCTGCCACCACTGCTGCTGCTGCCGCCGCCACTTCCCCTCACAGTGCCCCAGGGCTGGGCGCTCGCTGCCACTGCCGTTTCATCTCCACCCCCAGGGCCTGGTGCCACTTGGCCCCTCCCCTGCTCCTGACTGGCTGGTAGCATAGCCAATCAGGAGCCAAGGTACGGTCAAATTTGCATGTTTCTCTTTTATTATATAGGATAGTAGCCATTCTAACAGGTATGAGGTACTGAGGACAGTTTTCCCAGAGAAATTCTATCAGAGCCCTATAGGAAGACACAGGCTGTAGCATTCACTCAGACTTCACTTGATATAAATAACCAATTTCAAGTAAAATGGAAGCTGTGCTGAAACACATCTAAGGAGGTACTCAAGAATAAGAGAACATAATTAACAAAAAACATAAAAATCAAGACTACTAAACTAAGACTAAGTTTACCACTTATTACAACAAATATGAATGCGTTAATGGCATTATTTTTTTAAAAAAAGAAGTAGCATCCCATTCTGGTAGCTCAGTTGGTTAGATCATTATCCTTGATATACCAAGATTGCAGATCCCCAGTCAGGGGATATATAAGAATTAACCAATAAATGCACAAATAAGTGAAACATCAAGCTGATGTTTCACTCTCTTCTTTCCTCTCTAAAATCAATAAATAAAACATTTTAAAAAAGAAATAGCTTTAGCCCTAGTCGGTTTGGCTCAGTGGAGAGTGTCCACCTCGGGATTAAGGATCCTCAGTTCAATTTCGATCAAGAGCACATGCCTGGGTTGCAGGCTTGATGCCCAGTAGAAGGCAGGCAGGAGATGGCCAATCCATAATTCTCTGTCATCATTGATGTTTCTATCTCCCTCTCCCTCTCCCTTCCTCTCTGAAATCAACAAAAATATATTTAAAATATCTTTTGGAAAGTAGCTTTCCTCCCCAACATCCACTAATAAAAAAGCAGAGGTTTGTTTGTTGGGCAGGGAGGGGGGAATCAACATAAAGAGAGAACCCATAAATTACCAGAGTCTTAAAAACATATTAGCAATCAAAATGTAAAGAAGCTCAATTTATACAAACTGCAGAAATAAGTAAACAAGTCAATCAGTAAATAACAGCATTATGGGACAACCAAGTTAACATATTCTTAGGTGAGGATAAAAAAAATAAAATGTAAAATAAATAAATAAATAGCAGGCATCACTGTTACCTTCTATCCACTGCTATCTCTGCCTTTCCAGCCAACTAATTCCATTTTGGGAACATCAGCTTTAGCTCAGTATTAGAAAAAGTAAGGGTAGAATACTGTCCTATATAATAAAAGAGAAACATGCAAATGTGACCGTACCTTTGCTCCTGATTGGCTATACTAGCCAATCAGGAGCGGGGGCGGGGCCAAGTGGCATGAGCACAGGGCCCCGGTGGTGGAGATGAAACAGCAGTGTCGGTGAGTGCCCAGCTCCCGGGTGCTGTGAGGAGAAGTGGCGGCAAGCGCCCAGCCCCCAGGGCCGGGTGGTCGCAGGCAGCAGAGGCTGAGCTGAGCAGGGTGATCAGTTGGACGTCCCCTGAGGGCTCCCAGTATGTGAGAGAGGACAGGTTGGGTTGAGGGACCACCCACCCCCAGTGCATGAATTTCGTGCACTGGGCCCCTTGTTTAGTAAAAAAAAAAGGAACAACTGACACAAGATGAAATTCAACTGCATTGTGCTATTCGAAATAAACTAGATTCAAAAGACTACACCCATATAATTCCATTTATACGATATTCTAGAAAAGACAAAACCACAGGGATGTAAAAGAGATCAAAGGTTGCCAAGATCTGGGCATGCGTGAGGGAATGAAGCACTAAGGGGTAGGAGGGAATTTGCCAGGTGCGGGTGGGGGTGGAGTTGGGTGGGGTGGGGTGAAGGAACTGTTCTGTATCTTGATTGTGGCAATAATCGTTACATGACTCTACGCATTTTTCAAGAATCATAAAACCGTACACCAAAAAAGTATAAAATTTACTGAATTTAAATTATACTTCAATTACAAGTCAATCTGATGTTTTGTGTATTTTTAAACGTTACTGATAACTTATAGACAAGAAATATCTTTCTCTCTGCTTAAAATCTGCCATAGAATTCACTGTCAGCTTCTCCGTGGACTTGCCCTGAAAGAATTTAGCAGCTCATTAGAGAAACATCTAAAATATTAAACTAAGTTACAGAAAAAGGCTAGGCAAACAATTTTGAGTGATAAATCACAGAATGCACTTTACATGTGCTGTATGAGGAAAGAAAAAGCAATTCCCTTTGTCAAAAGTTATGTGAAATGAATGGAACACAATTTTGGGTAAGTTTTACTGCTTCTCAATATAATGGTTACTATTAACATCCAACTTGGAAGTGAAGAGGCTGAGACTTGTGGAGGACAAATACTCCACGACCCCTCAACTCTTAGATCTTAAAGTTGACATTCTCTCTATATATATTTTATTGATTTTGTACAGAGCAGAAGGGAGAGGGAAAGTCAGAAACATCTATGAGAGAGAGACATCAATCAGCTGCTTCTTGCACGCCCCCTACTGGGGATGTGCCCGCAGCCAAGGTACATGCCCTTGACAGGGATCCAACCGGGACCCTTCAGTGCGCAGTCCGATGCTCTATCCACTGAGCCAAAACTGGTCTGGGCTAAAGTTGACATTCTAAACCAAGCCTTTTTTTTTTTTTTTTTTTGTACCTCAAAGCCTAAGGTCTTTTGCATCGCGGTGTGGGGCCCCCACAGAAGAAGTTATGACTACAGCTAAGTGACGTGATTTCATGTGATTTCGGCGGACAGGAACGCCCCCCTAACTCCTCAAATTTCACTAAGTTCTCTACCGAAATCTCACGATTTAGAGCCCCGTCCTGTAAAGTGAGCTCAACAGGGCGTTGGACTGGAAACTGGCAGGAAAGGTAACGTGGAGCCTCGTGGGGATCTCTCTCCCCCTCGGCTAGAGCGCACTGACATACTTCTTTCAGATAGGTTCGGGCTGTAAGAACGGTGCCGCACGGAGACAGTCCGAGCTCCTGAAAGACAGTCCGCGCAGAGAGGAAAGCAGGGCGCCGAGGACACTCTACAGCACTCCGGCCGGTCCCACCGGGCACGGGAGCAGGAAAGGCCACGTTTCTGCCCCTCGGAGGACCTTGGCTAAAAGACCTCCGTGGACTTGTCTAAGTCGCCCGAAGGCAAGGACCAACTTTAGGGCGTCAGATGCCCGCGTGGCTGCCGCGCTGGGGTGACGGGGGCGTGCCGAGCTCGCGGGGGTCCGGCCGGGCGCACAGACCAAGGACTGCGCGGCGCACGGACCGCGGGCACACAACCGGCCGTGCCGCGGCACGAAAGCGGTCAGTGAAAATCACCAAGGTGAAGGGGTGGCGGGGCGAACCAACTCGGAGTGTCCCCCCAGGTGACATCACACGTGTCGCACGTGGCTTTAGTTTACGAGGCGCCCTTACTCCCCCCGCCCCCCGGGCACTGATCGCGCCACCGCTGCCCTCGCTGTCAGCTCACCTCTCCAGTTCTTGTACGCCGGGATATAGTAGTATTTGTTCCCGAACTGGTCTGTGCCCACTAGCTCCTTCACTTCCTTGGACAGCGCTCTCCACACCGTGCGGAACAAATCCTGAGACCAACCCATAGCGGCCCCCCGGAGCCCAGCGTGAGCGGCAGCGGGATCCGCCGCGACATTAACCAGAATGCCCCGCCCACCAGCCCGAGAACTCTCACTGGCCTCACGTCCTCCGAGTAACGGCGCTCATCATTGGTCAGATGGCTTCCTGGCTCTACCAATGGGAGGATCCTTTGTTAGAGCCCCGCCCCCAAGCTCTGTCAAGGCCGCGGCCAGTGTACCTACAGGCGTAGAAGAACGGGATGCTAGGGTTTCTGTCGGCGCGGCAAATCGGATTGGACGACCCTCTTCACCTACGAAGAGCGGAGTCCACACGAAGGTATAGAAAACATTACTCTTTTTCCTAATAGGCCAGTTAAAAATTGGACCGATAGCTGTGTTAGCCTTGCCTCATACTTTCTGGCCTCATTATCACTTTCCTCTTACCAAACTCGGCTTTACTCTTCTTTTGGAACATGTATCAAAATTCCGTATATGTACACGCATGTAGCTAGAATGTATACAAATTCCAGCCTCCCAGAAGGAGAGGAGGTATTCAACATAAAGCATATTGTTTGCTCCACATAGTTTAGGTACAGTGAACCATCCTCATCCAGTGAACCATTCTCATCCCAGATACCAGGCGAGATCCAATCTTGCAAGCAAGCCTTTCTAAGGATAGCAGTTTCAGACCTGCTATATTAACTCTTTTTTTTTTTTGCACACCTTGCTTCCTTCCACACACACCTCACCACTGTTTCCCTATCTTACAGTATCTCCCCCCCCCCCCCTTCATTTTGATCTCTCATAGTTCCCAAACAATTCAGTCCTAAAGTCTTTAAGGTGGGCAGAGATAGGCTTCCAAACAGGAATTAGGTTGGCCTGGAGTGCTATTTCAGAGCCTAAGGAGGTAGTCTGAGTGTGGGAATTCACAAGCTCAAGGTGATAAGGGTGTTTGGGGAAGCAGAAATCAAAGCCCAAGCCTCCTGAGTACCATCCTTGTTGGCAAAGGGGATGGTAGTGATGATGGAAGATTAGTTATATACAGGGGGACTGACCAGATAAATAAATACATTAATGATCATGAAATCCGTGTTTCTCATTGTTAGAAGAGAACTCAAGGAAGGAATGATGGATTACCTTTGCACATGTTTATTTGATATTTTACTTGTTACAAGAAACATATTACTATCATAATTTGAATAATCATCAATGGAAAATATTTTAAGAAGAAATGGAATTTCAATGGGAAAAAGTGTTTCCTGGTAGAAATTCAGAAACGTCAGGACAGCATGGTGATCTGGAGAAAAAAAAGTCAGAGTTCAGGTGCAGTTCAGCTAATTATTAGATGAATGACCTTGGGAAAATTACTTATATCTTAGTTTAAAATTCTGGAAAAGCATTTACTAATATAATCTACTATCTAGGAAATCTACCAGTTAGGATTACCACTTATTACACTTACTATTACCACTGATTACAATGTCATTAAACATCAGGCTTTTAATATTAACTGTTATTGTTATTGGGCAAGGTCAGAGAAGTAGTAAGTGAACCTAAGGCTAACCTGTCTTCCAGAAGACTAAGGGCCATGTATATCTTTAAATCAACTTGCTACTGCTAAAATGATATTCAAAATGCTTTAGATTATCAGTACTGCTATAAAAATATCAGTTTGAAACTTTTCTAGCACTGCATTGTTTAAAAAAAACTGATTAATTTGGTGGGGTAAACATTTAATATAATTAGCATCATATTCATCAATAATGAATTTAGAAATCATTCTGGTTAAATTAATGTAAATTATTTTTAACATGCAAGAGATTGAGACAGATTTTAATAGTTAACATTCACTAGGCACTTACTATGTCTAGGCATTGTAATGAGCACTCTATGTATTAACTCATTTAATCTTAATAGCCTGACCAGAATAATGATGGTTTACAGTTATGGAATATCAGAAATTTCATTCATCTTAATTTATGAGAGTACTTACTAATTTTATTTATAAGTATTTAATTGGCTTTATTTAAATATGCCTAATTGTTGAGTTAAACATACTCATTTTATATTTACACCTAAGGCATAAGAAATGCTCCTAGAATTTATTTAACATACTGTAATTTAAGCTTTTGTCCACTAGGTGTCCTCAGCTGAATTTATCAATTTAAATTTTCATGAAAATTTGTCTCTAAATATCTGAATAAAAATTTGATAAAATACACTCTTTAAATTAAGTTTAAAGGACTGGATAAAGAAGATTTGGCACATATACACAATGGATTACTACTAGGCATAAGGAAGGATGAAATAACACCATTTGCAACAACGTGGATAGACCTTGAGAACATTATGCTAAGTGAAATAAGTCGATCAGATAAAGCTAAGAACCATATGATTTCATTCATATGTGGTATATAAAACTGAAACTCATGAACACAAACAGCAGTGTTGTGGTTGCCAGTGGGAAAGGCTTAGGGGTTAAGGGGGTTCCCAATATATGGTGACAGTAGAAGATTTGACCTTGGGTAGTGAGCACATGGTATAATATACAGATCTTGTAACATAGAAACCCACATCTGAAACCTGTATAAATTAGGTTTAAGATAGTACTTCAGGGAAAATTCTTTACATATAATTGTTAGTATTTTAAAAATTTGTGTAAGGTATGCATGCATATGAGCATAACCAATGAATGAAAGACACTGGGGCGGGGAGGGGGGCAGGTGGGGACATGTGCTGGAGGGTAGGGGAGGCTGGGGGGAGGATAATGGGGGGGGAGGAAAAAAATATGTACTACTATTAAATATAAGTTATACTGCAAAAAAAAAATTTTTTAATTTAAAAAGAAAAAAATTTGTATAAGGTCTTTAAAAATCCATAAAAACTTTTGGATGTCTGATAGAAAGAGACTTAAGCATTACTTGCATTTTTTAAAGTCCCCCTTACCCCCAAAGGTGTCTTTATTGGTTTTAGAGAGATAGGAAAGCGGGGAGAGAGAGAAAGAAAGAAATATATATGTGGGGAACCCTGGATTGAACCCACAACCTAGGTATGTGCCCTGATCAGAGTGAACCTGTAACCTTTTTGGCTTATGGGATGATCCAACCGACTGAGCCACCTGGCCAGGGCCTGCCTGTGATTTTTGTACTATATGAAATCTTGATTAAGGACATTTTTAATGTTTGAATTATTTTCTTACTGTTTAATTTTATCTCTCCCCCCTCCCTTGTTTAATTTTTATATATCTTTAAAGGGTTTTGGGACTGGAGTTAAACAAGGACAGAGATGTTGAAAGGATCCACAGCAATGGAGTTAACAGCCTGGACATTGAACTTGTTGAAGGGAGATAGTAAGTTTATACATTTTTCTTTGAGAAGCAATAAAATTTTGCTTTCAGATTAATTATGTAAAGGTTCATAAATATTAGTAAAAATTTAAGTTGTAAAATTTAATCTGGTATTACTAATTTTAAATAAATACAGAGCTTCATACCTACAAAATTTTGCCAGGTAGACTTTTCCAAACTATTTTAATATAAATATATTCATTTTTAACTCAGAAAGTGTTTAAGTGTTGGGATATGTAACCATAGTTGCTATTGTCAAGAAGACTGAGGGGGGGGAATATTAAAAAGTAAAAGTATATTTAAAAACATTAAGTCTTAAGCAAACCAGACTTTTATTTGGTTTTACCACTTATTAGCTGTGTGACCACATATCAGCTGGGTAACAATGAGCAATTTATCTAACTTTTCTAATTCTTAATAGCCTTAGCTATACAATTGGAACAATAATACCAACAAGTTTATTGTGAAGATTCATTGATATTATATATATAACACTAGAGATCCAGTGCACGAAATTTGTACCCTCGGGGGGTGAGGGGGTCCCTTAGCGCGACCTGCACCCTCTCGCAGACTGGGAGCCCTTGGGGGATGTCCAACATCTATAGCACTCCCGTGGAGGCAGGAGAGGCTCCCACCACCGCTGCTGCACTTGCCAGCCATGAACCCAGCTTCTGGCTGAGCAGTGCTCCCTGTGTGGGAGTGCACTAACCACCAGGGGGCAGCTTCTGCATTGAGCATCTGCTCCCTGGTGGTCCGTGCACATCATAGCAACTGGTCATTCCACCGTCAGGCTGAAACCAGCTCTTGGACATCTCCTGAGGGGTCCCAGATTGCAAGAGGGTGCAGACCAGGCTGAGGGACCCCACTGGTGCACGATCGGGGCCAGGGAGGGACACAGGAGGTTGGCCAGCCAGGGAGGGACTGCGAGAGGGCTCCTGGGCGTGTCTGGCCTGTCTTGCTCAGTCCTGATTGGCCAGACCCCAGCAGCAAGCTAACCTATGGGTTGGAGGGTCTGCCCCTTGGTGGTCAGTGTACATGATAGGAAGTGGTTGAGCGGCCTTAGCATATCCTTAGCATATTATGCTTTGATTGGTTGAATGGCCAACTGGACACTTAGCATATTAGGCTTTTATTATATAGGATGATTAGCATAGGACCTGGAATATCATTACTCCTATTAATCCAAAGCATTATTACCTATACTTTTATACCATTTGGTGCATTTCCCATACAACAGCTGAAGTACTTGAAAAAATGCAAATCAGAACATGTCATTACCCCACTTAAAATTCATCTTGACCCCCAACATAACTACAGGAAAGTTCAAAACCCTTCATGTAGTCTATCCTATATAATAAAAGTCTAATACGCTAAATGTCTGGTCACCCGTTCAACCAATGAAAACATAATATGCTAATGATATGCTAAGGCCACTCAACCACTAGCTATGATGTGCACTGACCACCAAGCTGCGAACAGTTGGCTGGTAGATTAGCTTGCTGCTGGGGTCTGGCCGGTTGAGACTGAGTGAGACAGGCCAGACACACCCTGGAGCTCTCCCCAGTTGGCCAACCTCCCGTGATCATGCACCCAGTTGGGTCCCTCGGCCTGGCCTGCTCCCTCTCACAATCTGGCACCTCTCGGGGATGTCAGAGAGCTGGTTTCAGCCCAATTCCACAGGCCAGGCCCAGAGACCTTACTGGTGCATGAATTCATGTACCGGGCCTCTAGTTAATTATAACAAGTGTAGAAGTAACTAAAGAAAAGTATATCGTGTCTTATGTGTAGCATATATGTAATGAAATGTTATTACTGTTACTATTATTAACATTAAAATAAGCCAAGAAGGGTTTGATAGAATTTTATTTTTTATTTCCATCTTTCGTCCTGGCCTCACATGGTAGTATAAGAGAAACATGAAGAGGGAACAAATCCTCACTTAAGCACATGGTTAAATCTAAAAGATGACCAGTGATAACTCTTGTCTTTTTCCTGACCTTTTTAAGGTTTAACATAACACCTTCCATTCAAAGACAGCTGTGGGGCATTTGCTTATAAAGTAATGCAAATATGAACAGCTAATTTCTTTTGGTCCTGGACTCTGGTAGAAGAATATTTGGTACAGATTCTCCAGTCAGCCATGTGGGATAATGATCACTTGTTTGATCTGTGAAATACATGAAGCCAATAGGCTACCAGCTGACAGAGTCATTGAGGAATGTGGGAAATTCCAGATTACATATGTGATAAATGGAAGCTGAGGAATCTTTCTGCAGAGCATACAAAGAGAAGTCAGGATTCTCACTGCAGTGGTTTCCCCCTTCTTTGTGTGGTAAAAATCTACAACTATTTATTTCATTGTTTGCTAAGACTTGTATTTTGCATCAAACCCTTTTGGCAGCAAAGAGAGAAATAAAAAGCAAATTGCAAAGTAATGAATAATTAAATACTGATATCCTTTTTCTTAAGAAATCCAATGTACATGAAACTTACTCTAAGTACTGTTAATATTTACCAACCACCACAAGAGCTGTAGTGAATTCACTGAAAACCAGGATACACAAATCTGGTAAAGAAGTATATATTTTCAAAGTTAGGAGTTATTTTAAGACATCAGCCTGAAAATAACATTTTAATAGATGCAACTGCATAGAGTACATTTGCATATCATTTTGTAAATCTCCATTTTTCTTTTATACCTTCTCAATTCTTACAATTAATTTTATTCCTCTTTTTTTAATATCTGCATTACCAAATACATAAACATGTATTTTATTTTTATATTTTATTGATTTTTTTTACAGAGAGGAAGGGAGAGGAATAGAAAGTCAGAAACATCGATGAGAGAGAAACATCAATCAGCTGCCTCTTGCACGCCCCCCACTGGGGATGTGCCCACAGCCACAGTACATGCCCATGACCGGAATCGAACCCGGGACCTTTCAGTCCGCAGTCCGACGCTCTATCCAGTGAGCCAAACCGGTCTCGGAAATTTTATTCCTTTTTAATACTAGATTATCTTTTCCGTATAAAAACATGAAGCTGTATCTCTTATTGGGTTTACTCTATTACATAATAATAATCTTACTGTTAAATAATGCCCAGACCATCATGTAGTTCAAGTACAGGCAATTCCCGTAATAATTCAGTTTTTTCATCCAGTTACTGGAATCAAGCTTTTGGAAGTCATTCTAGCAAAGATGAAACATTTAACATTATTGTAAATACCATTTAAATTCAGTTTAAGAGTTCAACTTTAAAAACATTTGTTTGCTTTTGTTGTTATAATACATGCAGTGCTGTGATTTTTAAACAATGCATTTCACAAAGCTCAAATATAAAGCATAAAGGGTTTTGAAATTGGTTGTGGGACACATGTAATTCACATGTATCCAAACAAGCTGCAACACTTTATCAACCAAACTAAAGGTTGTAGTTGTTAAAATTTATAAATATTTCTGTATAGACATAATTAGAGTAAAAACTATAAATGTAAGGAAGCTAATGAATAAAATAAAACAAAACAACTATTGCCCACCACCAGTTGAGCTTTAGAATTCTTTGATCAAAGAACTTTGAAAATTTGCTTTTAAATTAACCTAATTGTTCTACAAATTAGTATTGAATTTTTCTCAAAACAAGTCTGTAAATCGGTGCTACTTAAGATATGCTGCTATTTCATGAACGCTTTGTAACTGGTTCACCACAAGATAAGGAGCTTGTACCAGAATGTGCATCTACTACGTCTCTAAGCACACAGATTAGATGAGCTGAGATTTTTTTTTTTATTTTTTTTTGGTAGCAACACTTTCTCAGTGAAGAGTGTTCATTGCTGGCACAAGCTCTTTATGGACAAGTACTTTAAATAGCAAAGAAACTAAAGATGGCAAGATCAAAACCAATGTATGACACTTACAATAAGTATAAGTGAAGAAGTATCCTCACAAGCCACACGGCGTGAATGAGTGGGAATAAACTGATACCTGTAACTGCAAGGTCTATGTGGTGTCAGCATGTATACCAGGGAAGGCAATTAAAAGCATTGGGGCATCAGATAGACCTGATAACTAACATAACCAGCTGTCAGTTGAAAACTCAGTAAGCCAGTCTGACGACAGCAGCTGAAAGTGGGAGAGAATAGCATATTCTGAATGTTCAGGGGGTTCACAGACCTGTGGAGCTGGAGCGTCTTGGCCTTATATCCCTTTAGCTACTCAACTACAGATCCCCTGTAGGACAGAACCCTATACTGAGGAAAACTACTTCGAATAGAATCCAATTAAGTAATATAGGGACACTAGAACAAAGGAAAAAGATGGCCTAGATAAATGTGGGAGAGGTAACAGAACCAGGAAATCTCTGAAAGTAAGCTGCCATATTTTGAGCATCTTACAAAAAAAGAAGAAAACGCTCTAGAGGTAGAAAATATAAATATTCTAAACCAAGTCTCCCTTCTAAAAATTTAAGAAAATTAATTTTATGTAAAAATGAGCAAAAGAACAGATTAAAGTCAAATTACATGCAAAATTATTATAAGAACAAAGAGAATAATGCACCGATAGATCACACAGTTGTGTCAGAAAAAATATGCTATAAAGTAATGAGAACTTTAACCTAATATTTCAAAATTAAAAGTCATTTAAAAAAAGATACAGTGTATGAAAAAATAACATAAGTCGTAATTAGAAAAACTCAGAAATGAGATGATCAAATTCAAGAAACATTCGAAATAAAAATGTTTCAAAAATGAAGACTAAGGCATAGGGTATACAAGCAAATACATATAAGATATAATGCCTTAGGTGAAGTTGGAAAGAAGGAGAAATCGTATATAATAAAACCCTAACATGCAAATCAATCTAAGGCTGAACGACCAGTCGCTATGGTGTGCACTGACCACCAAGGGGCAGACGTTCGATGCAGGAGCTGCCCCCTAGTAGTCAGTGCTTTCCCACAGGGGGAGCACCACTCAGCCAGAAGCTGGGCTCATGGCTGGCAAGCGCAGCGGAGGTGGCAGGAACCTCTCCGTCCTCCACAGCATCACCAAGGACCTCTTCAGAGATGTCCGATTGCTGGATTAGGCCTGCTCTGACATAACCAGCAGTCAGGGGAGCAGGCCTAAGCTGGCAGTCAGACATACCCCCGAGGGTTCCCAGACTATGAGAGGGTGGAGGCCGGACTGAGGGACCCCTCCCCTCCCCAGTGCATGAATGTCGTGCACCAGGCCTCTGATATTAAATAAAAAAGAAATGGAGGCCTGAGGTGGCAAGGTCTGGGATGGAGGGGGTCAATGGAGGAAAAAAAGAGGACATCTGTAATACTTTCAAAAATAAAGATAAGTTTAAAAAAGAAAGAAATGGAGAAAGGAAAAGGATTTAAGAGATAGAGACATGTATAGATGACAGGCAAAGGAGTTCCACCACATACACAATCAGAGTTCCCTGAGAAGGGACCCAAAGGAAAAGAACAGAATAAATATTAAAACTATAATCCAAGAAGACTTTCCTAAAGGAAAGAAGATCTGAAATTACATGTAAGGGAAAGAAAATTATAATGTTAGCAAATATTTACATATTTTGGGCTTTGCCAAAGAAATGAAGTTTTTTATCTTAAGGTGTTCAAGGAAATAACATGTGAGTCAAAGATTTTATATCCAGTTAGATTTTTAAGGACAAACAAATTGTCAATAATGTACAAGAATTCAGGGGATATGGTTCTTGGGAATCCACCAGAGAATAAAATCAGAGAACCAGAATGAATAGTCAGCAATGTGAAGATGGATGGTGAGTAATAATATTAGAAATAACAATACTTCATATAGATATATAGCTTCATAGATCTGTATCTCTTCCCTACTAGATTTTAAACTCTGTGAAGACAGGAATCATGCCTATCTTGTTCACAATTATATTAGCAGAGTGCCTAGATAATGGTCCGCAAACTGCGGCTCATGAGCCACATGTGGCTTGCGAGCCACGGTTTGCCACTCTATTGACTAATGAGTTTGCCGACCACTGGGACAGGGGCTCAATCACAAGGAACAACAACAGCCTGTAATTATTGGAATCAACAGTTGCATGTGGCTCGCGAGCCGCAGTTTGTTGACCACTGACCTAGCATATTGCAGGTCTCAAAGTTGAATGAATTGAGTAAAAATGTTCATAATGGAAAGAATCTAACATTTATTGATCACCTTTTTCTTTTTGCTAGGTAATATAAAAGGCACTTTGCATATTGCTTTTATATTTACATCAACTTCATGATTTAGGTGAAATTGTCCCCCTTTTCTAAAATGTTTGAAGACTGAAACAGGTAAAGTAACTTGCCCAGGATCATATAGCTAGCTGGCATCAGTAATAATCAGCTAGTCTATCTGATTCCATTTCTATTTAGCACAATTATAATTAGGACATTTAAAATTACTTTTTAATATTTTACTTTCTAGTAAGAAATATCTTTTGCTATCGTGTTTCTACTGTCCTCTCTTTGTGGTATCATGAAGGTAAATTTTAAATGATCACAATGAATCTTTTCATATTCATTCTATAAATAGATTAAGAAAATTTAATTTATTGAAGTCTAGATTAATTTTTACTTGGTATTTGTGGGCGTAATATATGTAGGGTTTTAAATATCAATAATTTTCAGAAATACGTAAACATAAATAATTGAACTACATAAAATGATAAATGTTAATTTTTTTATTATTAGCATGTTATCAGGTGGTTCAGATGGTGTGATTGTACTTTATGATCTTGAGAACTCCAGCAGACAACCTTGTTACACATGTAAAGCAGTGTGTTCTGTTGACAGGTGTGTATAAAAAATGTAATTCATTAATTTATAAAAAGTTGAGTGCTTTTTTTTTTTGCATCAAATGCAAACTATGAAAATAGCAGTCATATGATTGAATGTCTCAATCAGCTTATTCATATTCCTTGACATTTTCTTAAAAAGTAATAACAAATTCAGGTGTAGATGTTTTTAATGAGACTTTCCCAAAACATCATTTCTCAAAAGGATTTTATTTTAAAACTTTTGATAATGTGGTTTTTATTCTCTACTTATGTAGCACGCCTCAGCAAGCTATTAGCTTTTAGAGTAAGAGTCATTTATGAGTCTCTCACCTAATTATAAACACAAATTAGATTTTTCAGTTGATATCAATAGAACAAAAAGATTAATGGCTAGAAGCAATGAATATATTGGCAGTCCCTCATCAAACAGACATGCACATGTACACAGAGCCCTTTTACCTCTCTACTTGCTTAAAGCTTCCTAACTGACTAGTAAAAACATACCTCTCTTTGTCTTGAATAGTCTGACTATTCTTTACTGTCTTTCCAGGCTTGTGAGAATTATTTTTAAGGCTTTAACAGAATGTTTGTGGTTTTAATAAAATGTTTTATTTTTTCATAATGGTCACTTCTTGTAACCTGTATCTGATGTGATGTTGAAAAGACCTTTGAATTTATAGAAGGAATAGGTGTTGAGAAAATGCCTTTAAGAGGAAAAAGTCATGAACATTAATATAACAACTCTGTATTAAAGTTGTTCCCAAGGCGTTGGAAGAGGTGTGTGAGTCCATGAAATGTTTAAGAGATTGACGGTTGTTTCTTGGCTCTGGTGCTTCATTTTGGAAATACAGACTTAGGAAATATTTCTCTGAGCCACAGCTTGTTCTTACAAGGTTTCTGTGAGAAATGAAATGTTATTTACATGAAATACTGTCTTTCAAAAAGTGCACTGGAAACTATAAAGCCACTATGTGAATGGAAAGTAATATATAGTTATAGGGAAACTTAGTACAAAGCAAGCTACCATCTAAAATACTCTGAAATGTGGTTTCTTATAAAACGTATATCATTACTTCCAAAAAAATAAAATCTAAATTCTTAAGTGTAGGAAAGTCATATTAATTAATTAAATTCATTTTTATCTTGTTTTATCTTAGATAACATTTAACATTGTTTAATTTGTTATATAGCAAAATGGTGTATATATATATACCATTTTGCTATATAACATACCACATGAAGACTATGATCTGCTTTTTCTGGTGTGTAAAGTCAGGTAAATGCTCAGTGTATCAGCCTTTGCTTTACTTTGGATTCACTGTCTTTTAAAGTATAGCATAGGCTTATAGTGAGCCTCTTTACAAAATGATTTAAAGTAGCATATTTATATCCAAAGACTTTATAAACGAACTTTAAAAAATAATTTCAGTAAAAATTTTTGTTGAATTAATGTGGCTTAGATGGTTTCCTGATATTTATTTTGACTTTACTTAATGTATTTATTCTTGAGCACCACAAAGGCTTTTTTCCTCTATGAAAATTCTTATTAAATGTGAGTGAGAATAACAGATCATACATAGTAAGGGAATAATAGAATATTTTTTCCTATTTTAAATTGAAAACATTTTCTATTTAAAATATAAATGAGCTTTTGTGATCACCACATTAAAGATTTGTTTTGTTTAAAATTGGAATATATCTTTGTAGATCAAGATTCTTAGAAGTAAGTAGAACTTAATTCTTCTTATCTTAAGCAAAAATTTATTGGGATATTGGTTAAAAAAGAAATTTATTGGAAAGATAATTAGTTTTTCACATACCTGGCAGGAAGTTGGAAGAATTAAATGCAGAAAAAAATGAGCAAAAGCAGGAGAAACTAGGATAGGGAAAATCATCAAGGTTATTCTACAGGAATAATTTAGTTTCTGCTACCTGTCACCAACACAGAGTCTAAACTCCACAGCTATGAAGAATTGCTGGCTATCCCTGGGATTTATATTTATTACTGGCTATAGTTTTAGAGTTTCAGGCAGAATTGAGGAAGTTTGAGACACCTGCCCATGCCCTTGCTGCCAAGGAGAGGGAACCCTTTGCTTTCTATATTAAGAGTCAGGGTCCTGCCATTCAATAAAACAAAGGGGATTTCCCTCAAACAGGTAGAGTTTGCATACTCATACTCAGCAGCAAAGAAAAGAGCACGTGTCCATTACATGTTTAATAATATACATCTTTCTTTCTTCCCATGCTTAACCTTCCTTTTTTCGGGGGTTTGGGAGAGGGACAAAAAGTTTCAGCCTAACCTAATGCACGCATTTATGATATGACCAAAATGTATCATCCTCTTCCCCAAAGTGTGATGAACCTAAGTCTAGTTAGTTAACACATCCAACTCCAGTTCAAGATAATGTCCATTTTTCCACTAGTTTTAGATGATCTTGTATCAATATTATGTAACCTCTGGGCTCAATTGTATAATTAACCTATATAAATTAATGGAGTTAAGAGAGAGGAAAGAGGGAAATTAAATTAATTAAAGTATATATAAGTATATCTACATATGACATAGAAAGAAAGAAAATATGGATAGGCTCTATATTCCTTTTATTTTTGTAGCTGTCTTAAGGCCAGAACTGCCACTTAAGGCTTCCTTTCTTCATGTTCTTATTCTTCAGGTAGCAGCACAAATATCCAAGTCCTTAAGCTGGTATAGTGATCCAAACCTTCACCTTAAGGAATCGGAACTTGTGCTGGTCCTATCTTCACACAGTTGCAGTTGTCTTCTGTTCACTTTTATCTTACGGAAAATTTCTAACATATACAAAAGTAGAGTAATATAATGAGCTCCATATCCACCGCCCAGCTTAACAACTATCCTCCTATATAATAAAAGGCTAGTATGCAAATTAACCAAACAGCAGAACAACTGGTTGCAACTGACCACCAGGGTCAGATGTTCTCACAGTTGGTGAGTGCAGTGGCAGTGGTGGGAGCGCTAAGGATGTCTGACTGAGGGGAGTGGGCCTAAGCCAGCATTGGACATCCCCTGAGGGCTCCTGGACTGCAAGAGGGCACTTGCTGGGCTTGAGGGGACCCCCCCCCCCCGCCAATGGATAAATTTTGTGCACCCGGCCTCTAGTTAATTATAACTAATCTTGTTTCATCTCTACCCACATACTCTGAGAATTGTTTTGAAGCAAATCCAGAATCATATCACTTTATTCATAATTATTTATATGTCTAGAAGATAAAGACTTTATCATCATAACCACAGTATCATCTCACACAATACTTTTTTATATTAAATATTTAGGAGGTATTCAAATGTTCCTTCAATATCTTGTATTTCTTAACAGCCTGTTTTTTTTTTAATTAAAATTCAGTAAAGTGACACACATACTGTGTTGAGCACTCGCTCAGAGCATATATTGCATCTTTTAGGACTTCACTTCACCCTCACAAGGTGTATTGTAGCTGATATCATAACTGAGTCATCACCTGATCATGCTTCTATGGGTGATGGGTCATATAAGAATGGTGAAGCATTTTTTGCCATAAAGTAAGTTCCTTGATTAGAAATAATATTGTGTGGGGTACCCTGGAAGTATGTGAGCAATTCAACAATTCTAAGAATGATAGTGCTGATAAAATGATATTGGGAAGAGCAAACCCAAAACTAGAATAAGTATCTCTTTCAGTGAGGAAAAATCGCTGTCCCCTGCATGAACTGGTCCAGTGTAACTGGCTGATCCCTCCAGGCTACAGTACTGAAATCAGAAGCCTCTCATTTCAAGAGCTTTAGTAGGGAGCAGGCTCCATATCACATTAGGGAAACCTAAAACTAGAGATGTCTGGACATTCTCTTTCCCTGGACAGCTAGGACACAGTCATGTGACCTAGATTTGGGCATTCATATCATCCTTCCTGATTCTACTATTTGTTAATGCAGTATCAATTCAAACTCACATAAGTCAGTTATCTCTAAATTTTGGTTGCTGTTTTGTAGATACCATCCTGATGTACACAAATACAGTGTGGAGACTGTACAGTGGTACCCTCATGACACTGGCATGTTCACATCAAGCTCGTTTGATAAAACTCTGAAAGTATGGGATACAAACACATTACAAGTAAGCATATTAAAGTCTTTCCAAATGGCTCTGTAGGATGATGAGGAATTTAATTCTAAACCTTTTTGGTTTGATTATTTGCTAAGAGGTCATGTAATAGATGTGAAAGCACTGTAATGGTTAAGGAAAGTTAGGTTATTTGAGGTCATATCTTGGTGACTAGATGTATAACATTGGTTCAGATAACAAGTATCTGACCTATCTGTGTTGCAGTTTCCTCATCTGTAAATGTGCTCAATGATTGTTCTTTATAGAATGGTTATTAAGTTTAAATAGGTCAATATTGTAAAGAAACTAGATCAGTGCCTAGCATATAGTCAGTGGTTAAAAGCCATTAGCTATTATCTTTATTATTTAAAACTACTGTGGTCTTGTGGTATAAATAAGGAAATTGGACTTATCTCCTGTTGACCTAAAAGCATAAAGGAAAAAAAAGTTGTTAATATTATGGCTTAACAGTAGATAATATCTTGACTGTGTTGTACTCCCTATCTCAAGTCTTCTTCCCTAGGCAACTTTTTCCTTCTCTTACTTGTCTTACAACTGGAAATTTATATCCTATGACCAACATCTTCCCATTTTTTCCACTTCCTACCCCTGGTAACCACTATTTTATTCAGTTTCTATTGGTTTGGTTTTAGGTTCCACATATAAGAGAAATCAACTGGTATTTGTTTTACTCTGACTTATTTCACTTAGCATAACGCCCTCAAGGTCCATCCATCTTGTCACAAATGTCAGGATTTCCTTCTTTCTTGTGGCTGAATAATATTTCTATATGTCTATTAAATAAAGCTGCAAGGCACATGGGGTGCATATATCTTTTCAAATTAGTGTTTTTGTTTTCTTTGGATGAATATCCAGGAGTGGAATTGCCAGATCATATGATAGATCTATTTTTAACTTCTTGAGGAACTTCCATACTGTTTTCCATAATGGCTGCACTAAGAGTGTACAAGGATTCTCTTTTCTCCACATCCTTGCCAACATTGTTACTTCTTGTTTTTGATAATAGTTTATTTTATCTAAAAGGTATGAGATGCTACCTTATTGTGGTCTTGGTTTGCATTTCCCTGTTGCTTAGGGATATACACCTGAAAAGGCGTTCAACATCCCTAAGCAGCAGGGGATCCCACGGAAACCTGGGCGTGTGCCCTGACCAGGAATCGAACTGGCGACCTCTCTGTTCATGGGTCAGCGCTCAACAGCTGAGCAACAGTAACTAGGCTGAAATGTATGATTTTATTTTATTTTATTTTTTAAGGGCAAAGCCAGAGTTTATTTTTTGATGGTAGCTTTAAAATATTACACAGTAAAAAAATAACAACAAGCTTCCATAATTAAAAATACCTAACACAAAGAACCACCAAAAACAAAAACAAACAAACCAAAAACACAAAACTTTACAGCACTTAATTTTTAAAAAACTGTTTTGTATTGCACTTAAAAACCTTTCAAAATTTTCTGTTTCAGTTAAGTATAGATTTTTTATTTTAAGTGTTTGGAAATAAAAGTAGTACACTAGGAATATAAAAATGTGACGGTATAATATATAAAAGCTTAATATATAAAGTAGTTGTATAGTTAAATTGTCACATATGGTACCTTAGAAAAAGACTGCCCAAGCAGAGAAAGATTTACTCTAATCCTACTTAAAAGAATATAGCATCTAAAATTATTAGGAAGAAAAGAGGGTTTTGGCGCCAGCAATTTCCTGTATACTGTTAGCATTATTTTAAACTGAAAAATTAGAAACATTTTGAAATAACTGTGCATTTCTAACTTTCTCTGGTTAAAATGAGAAAGTCTCTGGAGGCCAGAGCTGGACTTCTCTGATGTTCTCTAATTTGCGTACTGGATCTCATGATCAGGAACAGAAGAGAAAATAAAGACTTTTTTTTCTTCCTTTAACTTAAGGAGAAGCAGCAGAGCCACTGGCCTTGAAATAGTCTTTAAAAACCTTTGGACATTCTGTTTACATTTGCACTATAAAAATTCTACCAAATCTCTATATCTTTAAAAGGCATTTTTGGAATGGTATTATTATTATTATTATTATTTTAAATATTTTTTTTGCAGTATAACTTAGATTTAACAGTAGTACATATGTTTTCCTTTCCTCCCCCCAATTGTCCTCCCCTCAGCCTCCCCTACCCCCCAGCACATGTCTCCACCTGCCCCACCCCCACCCCAGTGTCTTTCATTCATTGGTTATGCTCATATGCATGCATACAAGTCTTTCGGTTGATCTCCCTTAGCACCTGCCCCCTCCCCTCCCCAGACTTCCCCCGTAGCTTGACAGCCTGTTCAATGCCTTCCTGCCCCTATATCAATCACTCTCCCCTATTTCTTTTCTTCAAAAATATCTTGCCTCTGCATACTAGAAATAAATGCAGAAGAACAAAAAATGTTTGAGTCTCAGTTTCAATGTCCAACTGTTCTGAGTCCCAGTTTCAATGTCAAATAGTTCTTTATGTATCCAGATGGTATCCAGATGGTGGACACATCGTAGCAATGTAAGTTCCATCCTCTCTGGTTTGTTCCTGGGCCGCCTGCAGCCATGCACAGCTGCCGACTGCTAGCATGGCAAGGTGTCGTTAGTGTCCCCCATCTCTGGATGAAATGTATGATTTTAAAGGAGGAGCAGTTCTAGTTCTAGGTGTCCTGAGTGTGGTAGCCATGCTTGCATGGAACTGAGAAACAGAGTGCTGGCTAGATCATCTGTGTAGAAGCTGAAGTCCCCAGGATGGAGGAGAGAAAAATGATGAGTCAGGCTGTCTTTCATCTTAATTTCTGGGATTTGTTAGAGAAAAGCTGTTACTCACAAAAGGGAAAAAAGTGTTACAAATAACAGGATTTAGAAGTATCACACTTTTTAGAGTATTAACATTCCTATATTTAAGTTAAATTAAGTCAGTTTAAAAATTGCTAGAAATGTGAAAATAAGTAAGGAATTTGTTGCTTTTGTGACTGTAATTGTAATACACTTTTAAATTTCTTTTTATTATCAGACTGCAGATATATTTAATTTTGAAGAAGCAGTTTATAGTCATCATATGTCTCCAGTTGCCACTCAGCACTGCATGGTAGCAGGTTTGTACACTTACTCTTTCGTTTTGTAACATTTTGAAAACTCTCTCTCTTTTCATTTCTGGTTAGTTTTGACAGACATTTTAACTCAGATGGAAATCAAATTCTTTAAAGAAAAAAAAAAAGACTGGTGTATGCTACTATTTATATTCAGCTTAACCGATACTGTTCAAGTCAGGCACTGTGCTCATGGTAGGATTCAAAGATTAATTAACAAGACACCTTTCTGTTCTCAAAGAATTACTTTTAAACCACCAAGTTTTAAAGATTTTACATGAACAAAATTTGGCAACTTTTTCAATTCAACACAATAAAAATGAGGAAATTATTTTCTTTAAAATTGTGTGATTCAAATTAAACATCCATTTTTATGGAAGTACCTGCAACAACAATTTCCATGTATGTGGAAGAAAAAATGTTTTTCTATTATCAGGGGTCTGGTCCCTGTGATTTCATTATTCTCTGGCACTACATGAATCTCCGGACATCAGTTAGCTGCTTCGTCTAAAGAGAAGAGCTGGCCATCAAATTGTCTTTGAGGTCCACTCAATCTGTGTCCAGAGTTTCTAGAATCTGTTACTAGCAATTGGAAGTATTTCATTATCACAGAAAAACTGAGCTTTTAAAATAATTTGAGGTGATAAAATAATACATATTTATATACCACATTGTACCAATACAGATTTCCTGAATTTGATATTATACTAAAGTTACCCAAAATATAAACACTGGGGGAACCTGATTGAAGGGTACACAAGGGCCTCTCTGGACTATCTTTGCAACTTCTTGTGAACAAAAATAATTATTTCTGTATTAAATGTTAAATCATGATGCAATAACAAAATTGTCTTAGTAACTACCATTAAAATAAGTTTTCTAATTATAAACATTCAAAATTAGTTGAAATATATATATATATTTTTTTTCAAATATATTTTATTGATTTTTTACAGAGCAGAAGGGAGAGGGATAGAAAGTCAGAAACATCGATGAGAGAGAGACATCGATCAGCTGCCTCCTGCACGCCCCCTACTGGGGATGTGCCCGCAGCCACGGTACATGCCCTTGCCGGAATCGAACCCGGGACCCTTCAGTCCCCAGTCCGATGCTCTATCCACTGAGCCAAACCGGTCTCAGCATGAAATATATTTTTAATATACATTTTCATATTCCTGTATGGATGTAGTAAAAATCTCATAATTCATAATGGTAGTTTCTTATTTCCTTTTGGTGATGATTTATAATAAAATTATCTTAAACCATTTTTGTTTCTGTTTTACAGTTGGTACTAGAGCGCCCAAAGTACAACTTTGTGACTTAAAGTCTGGATCCTGTTGCCACATTCTACAGGGTATTTTTTATTTGTAACATGACTAATGTATTTTGTGCTAGCTGTTAAAAGTCACCAGGGAAATAAAGATCCTTCTGTGCATTATTCTTATAAAACTGAACTATTAAAGAGACAGTTATATGAACAATGGCCATAAGGGAGCTCAAAGGTTACGGAAGGTCTAACCCAAAACCTTGTGCTATTTCTACCTGTGGAAAAATATACTCCTTATGAAACTTACATGAGTACATTTGTCTCATGAACATAGTCTAATATTGTTCTGGCTGAGTAAAGGTTCTTAAAATTTAGGTGCTTTTTTTATTCCTCAATAAAAATATGTTAGAAAAAGATATTGAAATAATACTTTGGTAAAGGTATATGAAATTATTTTTGCTACTTTTGAAAATCATTATATCATCTAATTTTAAACAATGAAAATATGGGGTGTAATTCAGAAATATACATCTTTATTCATCTCTGAGAAACACATAATAAATATGTAAGAAAAACTTGGTAAAATAGATAACATTTGTTTCATAGTATTAATTGTTTTAAATATAAGCTAGGTAGATTAAAATGACTGATTTGAATAGGTCAGTTAGGTAAAAATGCATTAACATGCTGAAATCACTTATCCTACGAACTTATCACTTTTGCTTTCTAGAAAATCTTCTATACAAATGTCTTTTTATAATCATGAATTAAAATATTTAAATTATTTTTCTGTCTTATAATAACTTCCTAAAAAGTTAGAAAACATTTTTATTGTTTAGAATGTTTATCTTTGATTAGTTTAGTGGCTTTTCCTATAGAGATGAGTAATTGAGCCTGAGCTATATCACCAATGATAGATTGAATTGTTAGACCAACACCTATATTTAAAAAGAAAGACTCAACTTTCTCTGCCTGTTCTTTCCAAAGCAAAATGAGGCTTTTATAGTAAAACTAGGGACCCAGTGCATGAAATTCGTGCACTGGGGATGGGTGATCCCTCAGCCCAACCTGCACTCTTACACATACTGGGATCCCTGAGGGGATGTCCTACTGACCACTCACCCCCAGCCTGCCCATAGCCTGATGCCTCTGACCCAGGCTTTAGGCCTTGGGCACCCAGCCATTGCCCTGCAATGAGGCCAATGGCTGGCTCTGTTCCAGCAATCCCCTCCCCCCCACCCAGGCCTTTGCCCCAGCCAGCTCGTGGCCGGCTCGCACTGGCCTCGCAACCCCCCAGACCTCCCTGGCCAGAGTGCACTGGCAACCTCAATCCTGCCCCCCGCGGCCCTGGCCATCTCGGTCTCACCTTCCATGACCTGAACCACCTAAGCTCTAGCCCCTAGGGCCCAGGCTGCCTTGGCCCTGCCCCCCCGTGGCCCGTGTCACCTTGACCCTGCCCCCCATAGCCTGGGCAGCCTAAGCTCCACACCCCATGGCTCAGGCTGCCTTGGCCTCACCCTTCATAGCCCAGGCTGCCTTGGCCCCACACCCCGTGGCTCAGGCCACCTTATCCCCACCCCACCCTGGTTCTGGCAGCCTCGGCCCTGCCCCTGCCACCTTGGCCCCACCCTCACAGCTCAGGTTGCCTTGGCCCCACCCTCCCCCTTGGCTCTGGCAGCCTTGGCCACACATCTCGCAGCTTTGGCCACCTTGGCCCCACCCCAGCTTTGGGCGTGGCTGGTGGGCATGGCTTGTGGGTGTAGTGAAGGTACAGTCAATTTGCATATTACTCTTTTATTAGATAGGACTAGTAGCCCTGTGCATGTGGGAGTAGCTCCCTCCTGTGTGCCTCAGCTGGCCACCCCACCCTCCTGTACCTCTCTGCCACAGGTAGCTCACTGCCCTGCCCTCCTGTAGTGCTCTGCTGGTTGTAACGCATCATGGCATAATGACCATTTGCATATTACCTCCATTATATAGGATACCATATGTAAGAAATGCCTCATAGATTTCCCATTAATACAGAATGCCCCCCCACAAATGTCTATACACTGTAACAGCTTATAGCTCAGTTTTAAAATGAAATATATTTTAATAAATGCTGCCTTTATAATTACTCAACGTGTATGTATTCATATTTTGGAGCATCCTATATTTAAGTCATTATTATAAAGGTGGAAAAATGATTATGTCAATTTATCTTTAATACTTAGTCTTCACTTTCTTCAGAATCAAAATTAATTGCACTGTATCTTTTGATTTTCAAATACTTTGCAAGACTTTTCATACAGTTTGTATTTGCAGGTCACAGACAAGAAATTTTGGCAGTTTCCTGGTCACCACGTAATGATTATATCTTGGCAACCGCAAGGTAAATTATAAATTACTTGGTTTTGAAGTTAATAATTAATAAAAAGCATTTCTAGAAGACTAGCTATGTAAGATGTGTGTTTAGTTATCAGGTCCTTAAAAATAAAATTATTGAGTTACAGCTTTTAATTCGTATCACCGAAAGAATTTCCCTTTGCATAAAAGCTCTAATCTTGTCTATCCATTTTGAAGGTGCTCACCTTTTAAAATAAGAGAAAATAAGAGAATCAGTGTAGCAGTGCAAATCTAGTACTGCTGGAGAAATAGGAAAACAACTATGTTGTGTCATTTTTGCATATAAAAGTATTAGCACTGTTAATTTTAAAATAGCATTTTTATTCCTTTTTTTAATCCAGATTTATTTTGAATCTGATTCAACACATCCACCATTTATTGATTCAATTTGCTAATATTTAAAGACTGCCTACCATATGCCAAGCATTGTGCTAGGGATACAGAGTTAACAAAGGTATATTCCCCCCAAGAAGCTAACAGAAAAATCAGCAATTACACTACGTCCTGAAAAATGCTTTCATAGAGTTAAGTCTCTGAGAGATGTAATATGGGAAAAGAGAGCAGAAGCATTTAACTCTTGAATGGACCATAGCATTTGGGGGGTTTTGTTTGTTGGAGGGAAGAGTCTTATGTATTTAAATGATGAGAGAAAGTACCAGTAGAGGGCAATTGGTGAAGATAAGAAATGGAGGGAAAGTTGTTATATCAAGACCTTAAAAAGATTCAAGAGGGTTGTATCAAGGGTCCAGATAGAAGGAGGACACTTAATTTGACCCTTGAGACAACCCTGTTGAATCTGTTTAAGGTCTTGATGTAACAACTTTCCCTCCATTTATATCTTCACCAATTCGCCTCTACTGGTACTTTCTCTCAGCATTTAAATACATAATACTCTTCTCTCCAAACACCCCAAATTCCTTGGTCCACTCAAGAGTTAAGTGCTTCTGCTCTCTTTTCCCATATTACACCTCTCAGAGACTTAACTCTAGGATGTAGTGTAATTGCTGATTTTTCTGGTACTTTCTCTGAGCATTTAAATACATAAGACTCTTCCCTCCAACAAACAAAACCCCAACGCCCTTCTGCTGCAGGCAGATGCTGTAAACACTGAGCAAAACAGACTGGGGTAAATACTTTGTTTAGGAGTAGTTTAGAAACTGAAATTAATAAATCATAGTTTTGCCTTTCTTTTCCTTGAAATAAAATGAAAATAAATATCTAATTTTCAAAAGACGTTAAATTTAGTTCTTGTATATTGGGCAAAGATTGATTTGAGTATAGGAAAACAAATAAAAATATTTTGCTCTTATTCACTTTGTTCTTATTTTTATCATATAAAATTAAAAGCTCAGACTTAGCTGCTTTGGCTCAGTGGATAGAGCATAAGCCTGCAGACTGAAGGGTCCTGGGTTCGATTCTGTTCAAGGGCACATGCCTGGGTTGCGAGCACGATCCCCAGTAGGGGGCATGCAAGAGGCAGCTAATCAATGATTCTCTCTCATCATTGATGTTTCTATCTCTCTCCCTATCCCTTCTTCTCTGAAATCAATAAAAATTTATTTAAAATAAACAATTAAATTAAAAGCCCACCAAATTCATGCCAAATGAATTCTTAAGCAAAGTGAAATTAGTTAACTGCTTGATTATCTAGACAACATCCTATCTAATAAAAGAGTAATATGCAAATTGACTGCTTCTTCGCTACACCAAGTAATCCACGCCCACAAGCCAATCAGGAGCTGTATGCAGTTAACACAACCAAGATGGCTGCTGCCCATGGCAAGCCAGACCAGGCAAGCTGGGGGCGGGGCCAGGCAGTGATTGGCCTGATTGCAGGGTGATGGCTGGCTGGGGTTCCTTGGCCTAGGTCCCCTGCCCAAGGATGGAAAGTTTCGGCCAGAGGCTTTCGGCCTTGGGCAGGCCAGGGGTGAGCCATCTCCTGAGGGCTCCCAGTATGTGAGAGGGGGCAGGTTGGGTTGAGGGACCACCCACCCCCAGGGTACGAATTTCGTGCTCCGGGCCCCTAGTTTGAATAATAAACAATAGTAAGGCTGTAGTGACAAACTTGCTTAAGCAACAAGCTCTAAGCCTACCTCCTCCTTGAGAAGAAAGATGTTCCTGTCATAGGAAGGAAGGAAGGAAGGAAGGAAGGAAGGAAGGAAGGAAGGAAGGAAGGAAGGGAGGGAGGGAGGGAGGGAGGGAGGGAGGGAGGGAGGGAGGGAGGGAGGGAGGGAGGAAACTTAAAAAAATAATTAAAAAAATGAAAAGCAGCAGAATACTGTTCTTGTGATCTAAAAAAGGTTATCTTTTTTCTCTTATTTTTCACTTCTTTGTGCTCCTATTGACTATTGAATGTTTGCTAATAAGGCAAAAGTACCATAACCCAAATGTACAAATACGCCATAATCCTGGAAAGGTAGGTGAAGAGTACAGTCACTATTCTGGTTATATATGTCACTGTAACATTTATCTCTTCTCAGTGCTGACAGTAAAGTAAAATTATGGGATGTGAGGAAAGCGTCAGGATGTTTGATTACTCTTGATCAGCATAATGGGGAAAAATCACAAGCTGTTGAATCAGGTAATGAAGAATGCATTAATATAAAATATAACAATGATAGCATTCTTATATTGAAAATTTTGAGTATAACCAATACTAAATGTATATTGACAAATGGCAAATTTTGTGATTTTTTTAAAAAGTCATTCATATTAAATCCATTTATTAATTAAAATAAATTATTGTTGTCTTTCTTCAAAATACAAGTTAGTATGGCATTTCATCTGTCCCTGAATTTTCAAGTGTAGAAACTTTTCTGGATTAATCTGTTATCTTTTTTTTTTCTTTATAATTACACTAACTAATACAAATTCAGTGCCACTTAGTAAGTGTTAATGAATTAAAGAAGTAATAACAGTTAGTGGCCATTATGTCAGAACAAAATTTACAAGTTGTGTTAAATGTGTCAGCTGCAATCCAAGTTATAAAGTACCTCAATTGTATTTTTACAATAGAATTTCATTTTTGTGTAGGTTAAAATTCTGATTCATAATTAATTCTGGATCAGAAATAATTAGTATGAACTATATAAAATATTGTTTTAATAATCTTTTTACTTAATTAGGCTATTGAAAATTATACTTTCTTAAAGTTGTTTATTTTGAAAGTAACATAAATTTTTATTGTGAGACTAGAACAGTTATCTTTTGTTAAAATTTTTTTTAATAGGAAATATTACAATTAATGATTTTTAATAGTCCTTGGGATGATTTTTAGATTAAAAATGGAAATAGTATGTAAGAATTTTGAAAGGTGTTTAATTTAAATTTTTTTGTTAAACTATGTATTTGAGTTTTATAGCACAGCTTAAATAATTTTTATATGTATTTTTTATTGATTTCAGAGAGGAAGAGAGGAGAGATAGAAACATCAATGATGAGAGAGAATCATTCATCAGCTGCCTCCTTCACGACCCCTACTAGGGATTGAGTCTGTAACCCCGGCATGTGCCCCGACCAGGAATTGAGCACTAACCTCCTGGTTCGTAGGTCGACACTCAACCATTGAGCCATAGCAGCTAGGCACACAGCTTACTCTTTGAAGACAAATATATTAGGCAATATTTTTTCCCTTTGACTTTTTAGTTTTCCTCTATTTTTATAGTTCTAATTTGTATAGCTTATCATCCTATATAATAAAAGAGGAACATGCAAATTTGACCGTACCTTCGCTCCTGATTAGCTATGCTGCCAGCCAATCAGGAGTGGGGGCGGGGCCAAGTGGCATGAGCGCCGGGCCCCTGGGGTGGAGATGAAACAGCGGTAGTGGCAAGCGCCCTGCCCCCCCGGGCGCTGTGAGTGGAAGTGGTGGTGAGCGCCCAGCCCCCAGGGCCGGGTGGTCTCAGGCAGCTGGGGCTGAGCTGAGCAGAGGGATGGCTGGGTGCCAAGGCCTAAAGCCCTCGCCAGAGGCTTTAAGCCTTGAGCAGACCTGGGGTGAGCCATCAGTTGGACATGCCCTGAGGGCTCCCAGTATGTGAGAGGGGGCAGGTTGGGTTGAGGGACCACCCACCCCCCGTGCACAAATTTCGTGCACCTGGCCCCTAGTATTCAAATAATCAAAGAGTTGATGAATGTTAAATATAATCAACTTATATATTTTAAGTAATTCAGATAGTTGTCCTTTAATGTGTTTAAATAAGTAGATCATCAGACCAAGACCGGTTTGGCTCAGTGGATAGAGCGTCAGACTGCGGACTGAAGGGTCCCAGGTTCGATTCTGGTCAAGGGCATGTACCTTGGCTGCGGGCACATCCCCAGTAGGAGGCGTGCAAGAGGCACTGATTGATGTTTCTCTCTCATCGATGTTTCTGACTTTCTATCCCTCTTCCTTCCGCTCTGTAAAAAATCAATAAAATATATTAAAAAAAATAAGTAGATCATCAGGCATTAAATATATGCTGAATACAAGAACAGATGAACTGAATTGTATTTTCCATTGCAGCAAACACTGCTCATAATGGGAAAGTTAATGGCTTATGTTTTACAAGTGATGGGCTTCACCTGCTGACTATTGGTACTGATAATCGAATGAGGCTCTGGAATAGTTCCAATGGAGAAAACACACTAGTAAGAAATTTTAAAATCCTTTTGAATATAAATTAAAGAAATGGATCTGTCATACACCATGATTTTTTTCCTATAGATTTAATTCCATTTCTTGTCTAACTCTATTAACTCTGAATCAGCTTTTTTTTCCTTATTGTTTAATGTATTACATACTAGATAAGTCTCCTTTTCTCCCCCATTGACCTTTCCCCAGCTGCCCCCAACCCCTAGCACATGCCCTCACTCCCAGCTCCCCCCTCCCCATTGTTTCTGCTCTTACTCCCTCACCTACTGCCTTCCCTCATAGGTTTTACAGTTTGATGCTTCTATGACTCTGGTTCTATTCGTGTTCATCAGTTTATGTTGTTCATTATATTCCACAAATGAGTGCAATCATGTGATATTTATCTTTCTCTGACTGGCTTATTTCACTTAGCATAATGCTCTCCAGTTCCATCCATGCTATTGCAAATGGTAATGATTCCTTCTTTTTTATATCAGCATAGTATTCCATGGTGTAGATGTACCACAGTTTTCTAATCCACTCATCTGCTGATGAGCACTTGGGCCGTTTCAAATCTTAGCATAGTGAATTGTGCTTCTGTGAACATAGGGATGCATATATCCTTTCTGTTTGTCCATTCATATTGTTCTTTAGATGAAATCACATGGTATTTGTCTTTCTCTGACATTTCACTTAGCATAATATCCTCTGGGTCCATCTATGCTGTGGAAAATCACATAGGAATCTTGTTAAAATAAAGATTAGGATTGGGATAGGGCCGAGAATTCTGTATTTCTATTTTCTGCAAAATTTTCATAATTATCATTTTAATTGCTATATAAACTATAGAATTAATGTAACATTACTAGAAATTTACATATAATCTCAGTTATTTTGCCATTTTAATTAATGCTGCATTGAATTCCTCTTGACATATAGCTTTCTGCTGTTTAATTATTTCCCTAAGATAAATTTCTAGGAGTAGTTACTAGGTCAAGGAATAAGACTATCGTTGCTTAATGAGTATAGAGTTTCAGTTTTGTAAGATGAAAAGATTTGTGAACACTGATGGTGGTGATAGTTGTACAATTGTTAATGTGCTTAATGTCAATGAACTGCACACTTAAATATTATTAAGATGGCCAATTTTATGTTATATATATTTTACCATAATTTAAAATGTTTTAAAATAAAGGGTTATTTCTCACCAAGTACAGTATCTTTGTATTTTTGTTGCATAATAAGCCATTTGGCCTTTGGAAGGAATGACCAAATTAAGGGCTCCATGCTTACTTTTCTTACAAATTGAGTGTCTTATGGTTTCTTAAAATGTTTGCTAAATTGTTGAGAATTCTTCTTTTTTAAAATCCTCACACAAGGATATTTTTTTTCCCCATTGATTTTTAGAGAGAGTGGAAGGGAGAGGGAGAGACAGAGAGAAACACCGACATGAGAGAGACATATCGATTGGTTGCTTCCCGCATGCTTCTGACCAGGGCCAGGAGCCTGCAACTGAGGTACATGCCCTTGACCGCAATCAAACCCAGGACCCTTCAGTCCACAGGCTGATGCTCTCTCTATCCACTGAGCAAAACCAGGTAGGGTGAGAATTGTTCTTTAAGGATGCCTTAATTGCTTTTTTATTTCTATCAAGGTTGAAATCTGAACATTTTTTGTGTGGGGTCAGGGAGAGTTACTATTTGTATTTTTTTCTTTGAAACGTATATTTATGTCTTTGGCTCTTATTTATATTAGGGCATTGGTCATTTCCTTTAGATATATAAGAACCCTTTTATAATATATTCTGATATTTCGAGTAAATACTTCTAGTCTTTGTCTTTTTAATTCAGATTTAAGAAGTAACTTCATGATTTTACATCCCACAGGTGAATTACGGAAAAGTTTACAATGACAGTAGGAAAGGATTGAAATTCGCCGTCTCCTGTGGCTGCAGTTCAGAATTTGTTTTTGTACCATATGGTAGCACCATTGCTGTTTATACAATTTACTCAGGAGAACAGATAACTATGCTTAAGGGACATTATAAAAGTGTTGACTGCTGTGTATTTCAGTCTAATTTCCAGGTAAGAATGATACCAACGGGAATTTAAAATATTCAGGTAGGTAGTTTGTCAGACTAGTTGTATATAAAAAAATAAATATGTATATATATATCAGAATAAATTATAATTAATTATGAGGAATTATATTTTGAATTCACATTTGAGTTTGAGTTCATTAATAAAGGCTAATATAGAATATATTTTTAGATGGTATAGGATATATATATATATATGACTCAGTATGAAATACTCAACAGCTTCATTGAGATAAACTGTTTCTTTTGCATATGGGCTCCATTTATTTAGAAAACTTAGGCAAATTAAAATAAATTCTTGTGCCGAGACCGGTTTGGCTCAGTGGATAGAGCATCGGACTGTGGACTGAGGGGTCCCGGGTTCAATTCCGGTCAAGGGCATGTACCTTGGCTGCAGGCACATCCCCAGTAGGGGGCATGCAGGAAGCAGCTGATCAATGTTTCTCTCTCATTGATGTTTCTGGCTTTCTATCCCTCTCCTTTCCTCTCTGTAGAAAATCAATAAAATATATTAAAAATATATATATATTTTAAAAATAAAATAAAATAAATTCTTGCAAGCAATCTTTTTGGAAAAATAGAATATATGTGTCTAATCTCAAAATACAGTTTATATATCTTGATTTATGTATGTACTAGAGGCCCAATGCACGAAATTCGTGCACAGGGGTTGGGGGATGTCTCTCAGCCCAGCCTGCACCCTCTCCAATCTGGGAGCCCTCGAGGGATGTCTGACTGCCCATTTAGGCCCAATACTACTAGGATCAGGCCTAAACAGGCACTCAGACATCGTTCTCACAAACCAGAACTACTGGCTCCAAATTGCTCACCTGCCTGCTTCCCTGATTGCCCCTAACCGCTTCTGCCTGCCAGCATGATCACCCCCTAACCGCTACCCTGCCAGCCTAATTGATGTCTAACTGCTTCCCTGCCAGCCTGTTTGCCCCCAACCTCCCTCCTGTGCCGGCCTGGTCACTCCTAACTGCCCTCCCCTGCAGGCTTGATCGCCCCCAACTGCCCTCCCTTGCAGGCCTGGTCCCTCCCAACTGCCCTCCCCTGCTGGCCTGATCGCCCACAACTCCCCTCCCTTGCAGCCTGGAACCTCCCAATGGCCCTCCCCTGCTGACCATCTTGTGATGGCCATCTTGTGTCCACATGGGGGCAGGATCTTTGACCACATGGGGGCAGCCCTCTTGTGTGTTAGAGTGATGGTCAATCTGCAAATTACTCTTTTATTAGATAGGATAAGTCTGTGTAAAGTTTTGTTTATTCCTTATTTTCTGCCAATAGCTAGTAAGTTTGCTTTTGAGTTAATGCAACTTACATAATTTCTTAAATACATATCTATAACTGTTAGTTTAACATGCTGACCTTTCTCTTTTATCTAATCCATGGAGTGGATTGATTTTTCAGAGAACATTTACAGAAATTACTTCAAGTACTCCTTTAAATGAGTTTAATATAGCAAGAATGTTGGTATTTTCTCTGTTTTGTAAAAGAGGAAAATGAGGATCATGAAAGTTAAATACTGATAGAATGAAAATTATGCAATATTAGAGCCAGGAGTGATTTAAAGTGCCAGCGAATGGAGCTCTTATTCATTTATTAATACTGATTATTTTGTGCTTGACACTATGCTGTAAGATATATAGGGCTGATTTTTTAGCCAGCATGCATCAGGATGCCACTACCCATTATTAAAATATTCAAATACATGTCCTACTGTCTGCTAAATAGTTGTTACACCAAGATCCCTAAGTGACCTCCAGCTTCACCCTCTCCCTTGGGGTCTCCTACACCTCATTTCAACCCAATAACCTAAAAGGGACCTGCTTCTACTTTATGGCCAGTATCTCTTCTGATTAATCAGTGTCCTGGTATACTAGTTGTTAAATATTTGTAGTGTTATTTCTGGGAGAAGAAAATTAAAGCCACCAGAGAGATTCCATGACGTCTCAAACTTGCAAGTAGTTACTGACAGAATGATTATTCATTCAAATAAATTATTAGAATATTGCACCTCTTTTCTTGTCCAGAGACACTTAGAGACACAGCCAAGGTTTTAATCCAGGTATTCTACTATAAATTATTGTTCCCAACACATCAGAGCTTCCTAGCAGATGTGCCTAGAATGGATTAAAAGTGTGCCAAAGTATTGATTCCGCTCCATCCCTAGAATAGTTGGGGTAAGCCTGGAACAGCCAGAAACCTGGAGCCAGTTGCCTCCTGACAAATACCATTTCTATGTGCTATGTGCTCAGATCTGAATCACTGCACTATATCAGAAAGCTCCCAAGTCTTATGCCATTTCATCAATTACGATTTCTGGGAAAGGAAGCTAATTATGACTCTCAAAAGTAAAAAAGAGTAACACTTTTACATCTATTTAACATTAGAAACTCTTCCAAATGAAATATTACACAAAACTCACTGCCTGAAAACAAAATGGATACTTATAGTAATCTATATTCATAAAAGCCTATGTGACTGGCCTCTATGATGTGCATTGACCACCAGGGGGCAGATGCTCAACGCAGGAGTTTCCCCGGTGATCAGTGTGCTCCCACAGGCAACTTCTAGTAGTCCCTCCCCTTGGCTGGCTGGATCGCCAGCCAGGCTGAGGGACCCCACCCATGCACGAATTCACGGGCCTCTAGTTCTATCATAAATACAACAAGATATACCCAACATTAAAATAAATAACAATAATAATGGATTGTAACCCATTGACTAAAATAAGGATCCACAAATCCATTCTGGTATAAGTTAAGTAAACCTGTAGATTGAAAGTCTGATAAAGAATAGGATATTTACATATCTTAAAGTACCATACTACAAAGTATTAATTAAAAAGGTAAAATGAGTACTTTTACCTTCAGAGAACCTGGCATACATTACCTTAATCAAATGATCAACGTTAATATCCTAGTTATGGGACATCAATTCTGTGATATTCCTGGCGAAGATGCATCACCAGAATTTAGTTATAAGGAAATGTAAGAAAAAATGTAAGACAAAATTTGGTGTGTATCTTCAAAATTGTCATGGTCAGGAAAGCCAAAGAGAAACTGAAGAAGAAAAGTAGAAAGACATGACAACTAAGGGCAGCATATGATTTTTAAATGACCCTTTTGTTCTAAAGGACATTTTGGGGACAATTGTTGAAATTTAAATGGAATCTAAGTACTAGCTGATAGTAATATATTAATGTGAATTTTCTGATTTTTTTGCTGTATTTTTTCAATTATAGTTTATATTCAATATTATTTTATGTTAATTTTAGGTATACAGCATAGTGGTTAGATAATCATATACTTTACAAAGTGGTCCTCCTGATATTTCCAGTACTCACCTGGCAATATACATAGTTATTACAATATTATTGACTATATTCCCTATGGTGTACTTTACAACCTCATGACTATTTTGTGACTACCAATTTGTACTTCATAAGTTATCCACTTTTCCCCCCAGTTCACCGACTCACCTTCCCTCTGGTAAACATCAGTCTAGTTTTTATATCTATGAGTCTGTCTCCATTTTATTTGTCTATTTGGTTATTTAGATTCCACATATAAGTGAAATCATATGGTATTTGTCTTTCTCTGGCTTATTAGCATAATATCCTCTAGATCTATCTATGCTGTCACAAATGGGAAAGCTTTTTCATTTCATTGTATATATACCACCGCTTTATTGACGTGTCTATTGATGGGCACTGAAGGTGATTGCATGTCCAGGCTATCCTATCTAATAAAGAGGTAGTATGCAAATTGACCATCACTCCAACACACAAGATGGCTTCCCCCATGTGGTCAAAGATCCTGCCCCCATATGGACACAAGATGGTCACCACAAGATGGCCAGCAGGGGAGGACAGTTGGGAGGGACCAGGCCTGCAAGGGAGGGCAGTTGGTGGGGGGACCAGGCTGGCAGGGGAGGGCAGTTAGGGGCAATCGGGCCGGCAGGGGAGCAGTTAGGCACCGATCAGGCTGGCTGGGGAGTGGTTAGGGGGTGATCAGGCTGGTAGGCAGAAGCAGTTAGGCAGGCAGGTAGACAAGCGGTTGGGAGCCAGCAGTCCTGGATTGTGAGAGGGATCCCAGATTGGAGAGGGTGCAGGCTGGGCTGAGGGACACTTTCCTTCCAGTGCATGAATTTCTTGCATCAGGCCTTTAGTCTTAATATATAAAAAGCCAGTGGCCATCATGACCAAAACAACTGGAATAGCAACTGAATAATAGCAGGCTATGTAGGATGACAAGGCCGGCAGGGGGCTTAGTAAGGGACAACCAAATGACTGAACAGCAGGCTGTGTGGGTGACCTGCCGGCATGGGGGGAAGGTATTTGGGGGTGATCAGGCTAGGAGGCAGAGGCAGTTAGGGGTGATCAGGCTCGAAGTGGGGCAGTTAGGAGCATTCAGGTTGGCAGGGGTGGGGTAGTGAGGGGCAATCAGGCCAACAGGCAGAGGCAGTTAGGGGTAATCAGGCTGGCAGGGGTTGCAGTTAGGGGTGATCAGGCAGACAGGTGAGCGGTTAGAAGCCAGGGGTCCAGAATTGTGAGAGGGATGTCCAACTGCCAGTTTAGGCCCAATCCCAGCAGTCAGAAATCCCCTGAGGGGCCCTGGATTGGAGAGGGTGCAGGCTGGGTTGAGAGGATCCTCTGCCCCACCCCTACCCCCACCCCGACCCTGTACACGAATTTCATGCACTGGGCCTCTAGTTGGTGGAATCTTTAGGATTCTCTACAGTATCATGTCATCTGCAAATAATGACAGTTTTACTTCTTTTCCAATTTGGATGTCTTTTACTTTTTCTTCTCATGGGATTGCTTGGCTAAGACTTCCAATACTATATTGAATATGAGTTATGAAAGTGTTTCAAATTAGTATCAGCTTTAAATTAATTAACTCACATTCACATCTTTGCTTTCTGTGTTATAGGAACTTTACAGCGGTAGCAGAGACTGCAATATACTTGCTTGGATACCATCCTTAAATGAACCAGTGCCTGATGATGAGGAGGTAAATATTGTTTGTACAAATTTTTATAGTGACTTCTAAATCATAAAGGAAAGTTTATTACTTACTTTATGGGGGGGGGAAACTTTTAAATCATTTCTTCCTATTTTCTGATTTTTAAAATAATCTGCCTGTTATAAGACCCTTGGAAAATTTAGAAAAATATTAAAAGAGGAACAAATTTCTAAAAGTTGAATTAATTGCTACTTATATTTTTATTTACTACTTCTTTTTCCTGTGTATATGTGTCTTTTTTTTTTAACACACTTAATATCATGCTTGGACATACAACTTGATATCCTACTTTTCTCACTTACCATTGTAGAATAAGCCTTTTTCATGACTTTTGCAATTATCCGTCAATAGAACAGGCAGCTGGTAAGGTAGAGATGTTCAAGATGTCCACTAAGAGGAGATGTTGTAGAGAAAACTGCTGGTAGTTACACTTGATCAGTGGGTCTCAAGCAATACTATGTGTACACATCCATACATATTTTCACTGCAGCTTTTAACTACATGATGTTTTATTTGTGATTTTTAACAATAAAATATACTTCCTATAATACATTACAGTATAAGAAGTAATGTTACTACTATCATGTTACTACTATAAACAGTAACATTTATATACCATTACATTTCAATTTTCAGTTAATTATTTTTGTTTCTTTGCTCAAAAATAATATACAGTAAAATAGAATTTTACTTCTCTGTTGACTCTCCAAATGAAATTTAAATGTTTAATAGGTTACATAATGGTCTTCCACAGTGGAATTTGGAGGCATGACCTTTATATGGTTTATCCACTGAGGGATGTTTTTGGTAGATGTGTAAGGCAGAGTTAAAGACTTCCAAAGATAGAGTAGAAAAGGGAAATCAGCTTGCCCTAAGGACAATGCATCTTTGAATAAACTCTCACTAGATAACTTAGTAGTTAAGTTACAAACCCAGTAAACATTTGGATGCAAGAGTAAATGAATATAGTTCAGTATACTACTCTTGCAAACACATGGACTGCTGCTAGAAATAAGTGTATAGTTAGCTGAAATTTGGTAATAGTTTGGTGTCTGGACATTTGGAGTACAATGGAATTTTGTACAACTAAGGTATGATAGTCAACATTAGGTTTAGTAATAGTGACAATAGCCAACATTAGGTTATTAATAGACTCTATAGGATAATTATAAAGAATACCTAAATTAATATATTGTTTTATAACCATCCTGGCTGATACTTTGGGTATTTACTGGAATGTTTACTTTTTCTACCATTATCAAATTGTTTAAACTATAAACTTATATCATCCTCGTCATCAAAAAGGAAATGAACATTCTCAGACATACACTAGGGATTACCCTTATCATAAAATATCGCTGTATGTTGTAAAAAGCAATACATGTAAGATAATTTGAGTAGTCTTGGTGGTAATTTGAGGTCTTATAGCAAATGTTAAAGCTGCAGAATAAGACGTACACCTGGCTTATAATGCCGACACTCAAATAAACAAGACCATCTTAAAGCCCTTTAGTCATTTGCCAGAGAATAAGAAGGTAACCATTTAAAATGTTTCTCAAAAAAGTGAACTGCTTTAAAATACCACAAATAATTAAAATTCCTCTAGTTGCTGATTACCTTTATTAAGTATGACTCTAAAGTTGTCAGAATACTATGATGTTTATTTATTGTTTTAAATAAACATGACCCAAATGCATGTTATCTTTCCAAGAAATCTCCCAGGGAAACCAGGTGCTAATGACAAACATGTTACCATTTCTGACACATTTTTGCGTTGCTTCTGAACCCCTTTGCCAACCATAAAGAGAAAATAAACCTCACAACTTAATAACCCAAATTACTTTTGAACCAAAAATGCTATTACTCAGGTTGATGAATACCTTATTCTTCATTTTTGGATATTTGCTTATTTATAAAAGTCAGGCCCATCCAAACGATAAAAAGTTGTCTAGTCAGACTGTAGACCTGGCTCCAATCTTACCTATATGGATGGTAATTTGTTACTTTCTCCAGATAATTCCAAAGAGTTGCAGAAATACATTAAGCAATAGCATCATGGTGTATGCATGTACACTCTCATGAGCTCGCCTGTATGTATGTGTTGTGAGGTAACTGCTTTGAGGGAAACGTAGATAATTTGGATCAAGTCTGGTATGTCTACTTAAAATGAAATTACATTATCTTATATAGTATGTGGGGTGTTTCTTACATTACCTGTTTTATAACTAACAATTATATTGTTTCTTTCAAAATACCTAATTGTTTTTACCTGATATATTAATAACTATATTGTGAACCTAAAATCATGATAGATTAATCAAACCTTTCTTTTCTCTCCCTTTTTAGACCTCAACCAGATCACATTTAAATCCAGCATTTGAAGATGCCTGGAGCAGCAGTGATGAGGAAGGATGAATGTCAATCCAAAGTATCTTTGTGTCTCTATTAATGAAAAATTTTAATGGGACTGTTATGTTTTTTTGAAAAGCTGTTCAGTGATAGCTAAATTAGCTCTGAATTTGGATGATTTTTCTCCTCATGTTTTAAAATGTGATTAAAATATGCCCTAGCTGGTGTGGCTCAGTGGACAGATGTCAGCTTTTGGACTGAAGAATCCTGGGTTTAATTCCAGTCAAGTGCACGTACCTTGGTTGCAGGCTCTATCCCCACCCCTGGTCCGGGTGTGGGCAGGAAGCCACCAATTAATGTGTCTCTCTCACTTTGCTATTTCTCTCTGTGTGTCTCTGCCCTTACCTTCCACTCTCTGTAAAATGGAAAAATATCCTCAGGTGAGGATTAACCACAACCAAAAAATGTGGTTAGTATTTGCATGAAATCCTAAAACAGGCTTCTGTGTAGTATGTGTAATCAAAACGTATCTCTTGATCCCAATTGCTGTGGCCTAGGGCAGCTCCTATTGCTATAGTATAAGGAGATAAGTCACGGCACCCCATGTGGGATCTTGAGCGGACTGTGTGAGCTATAAAATGCTATCTCTGAGGCTGAGCAAGTGGTGGTTAACAGCACTGACTTTCTACTGGCTACCCCATCAATCTGTTCATTTTCACTTCCAAGGACAATTTTACTGAGGATGACTATATCAAAAATAATAGTTGAAAAGTTAGCATAAAATGTTTTATTCTTATTCATGCATTTGGTTTTTGTAGTGATTTCATTTAGTTGACTGTTGTCTAGCTTTATGTTAAATATTTTTGGATTCAGTTCTTCCCAGAATTGAAGAAGTGCACCACAGGAATTTTTTTAACTTGGGGAAGATCCCATGTTGCCTTTATTTTAACACAGCAGATGGCAGCTTGTACTCATACTTGAACTTCCTTTCTCTGAATCTTGTTAAGATGTGACCAAGTTATATTTCACTCATTAAGACAGAAAATTTCCTGACAGGGAACCAGGCTTAAACGTGAAATGTCATAAAATTTCTAGTTTACTGTCTACTCTTTTTTGTGTCAACCCATAAGTTATTATCATAAAGCTAATCTTATGTTTCCTTTCTTCCTGATTCTTATCAACAAGAAATCTGTAAAAGAGGTTTTTATGAGCTTGAGTATCAAGTATACAGTTGTCAAGTTTTTAATTGTTTAAGTGCTAGACCTCATATCAGACCTTTCTGGACAGATGTTTTATATAAACTTACTTTATTGTTGTTTTTCTTAAGCTATTACCATTTTATTCTCACTTCCCTGCTCCTATTGGTGAGGATAAGATGCTTATGACTTTTGAGAATGCTATTGAAATTGGAATTTTTTTTTTTTACTTTTAAGAAAAAATAAAACTTCCTTCAAACTGCAAATAACTGTATTGCTTCCTTTAAAAAAAACACATAACTTAACCCATTTATTATAGACTAGCAGTGTTTCAAATTGTGCAGCTTCTACTGGTCTTCCCATTCCTTCAGTCTTCTGATGACAGACTTCACTGTGCCAGCAGAAACGGTGTTGCAGGTCTAGGCACCACCAGCTACTGTTCTCATGCCAGATCTCAGCTCACCTCCTCATCCTGGTTTTGCATAGAAGGAGCAAGTGTACTTGGTGTGCTGGTTGATTTTAATTTTCTCCACCATTTTCCTGAGGGAGGCACCATAACGGGTCCCATATTTACCAACAACCCCGACCTTTTTGATGCATTTGGCAATGTCTCTGAAAACTAGGTCAGTATCCAAGAGAGTGTATTGCTTCTTTCGAGTTATATAAATACAGTCCGTTCTCCACATCTCTGGGTTTCACATCAGCAGATTCAGCCAACTGTGAATCAAAAATATTTCCCCAAAAAAGAAAGTTACATTGTTACTAATTAGGCCTATGATAGTTGTGTCTATACTGAACACATACAGTTTTTTTTCTTGCCATTATTCCCTAATAATACATTATAACAACTATTCACATTGTATTAGGTATTAGAAATAATCTAGAGATGATTTAAAGTAATGGGAAGATGTGTACTGTACCATTTTATGTAAGGGTCTTGAGCATCCTGAGATTTTGGTTTTCATGGGGGGTCCTGAAACCAATTCCCTGCAAATACCAAGAGAAGCTATATATGTTCATTGTAAAAAATTCAAGCTACATAAAAAATTTACAAAAAAAAAAATCTGATGGTCATGCAGAATTATACTACCAGAGATAACCACCACTGACATTTTGGTGGCATTCTTCCAAGCATCTTTTTGTTACATGTAACAGGGTGTTCAACATGCTGTCATTATCGTGGAAACCCTCCTCCATCCCCTTCCTCACCTCTTCTGCCACACGTGCATGGGCTCTCCTGAGAGCTGCTGCTTGTCGGTATGCAGAGGGTCTCATGCACAAATAGAGCTGATGCCACCATTGCTTTCCTAGCTCCCCTGAGGTTGATTGGGACA
This sequence comes from Antrozous pallidus, assembly GCA_027563665.1. Classification (NCBI taxonomy): domain Eukaryota; kingdom Metazoa; phylum Chordata; class Mammalia; order Chiroptera; family Vespertilionidae; genus Antrozous; species Antrozous pallidus. The sequence continues at coordinate 32,590,692 of CM050512.1, read as the reverse complement.
CTCTAGGGAAGGGGGCCACAGCTCACAGCCAAGGTCACTTGGCACTACCAGGAGCTTATCAAGTACACATACAAAAGGAAAAAGTTTAGCTGCCTAGAAATAAAAGCCATTGTAAAAGAATTGTTTAAAAAGGAAAAAAAAGTGGGGTGCCCTGGCCTTCCCTGTGACTGGAGTGTCAGTTGGTTGGAATGTCATCCTATGTACCCAGAGGTCATTGGTTTGATTCCAGGTCAGGGCATATACTCAGTTATGAGCTCAATTCCCAGTCAGGGCATGTGCAGGAAGCAACCAATCAATGTCTCTCTCTTAAAAAAAAAAATTTAAAAAAAAGGCAGGGTATGAGGAAGAGAATGATTATTCTGTAGATAGGGGTCAGGTCTTCCCAGTGAGAGGTTGCCTAGAGGTACCTGGCCCCTTCAACCTCTCCCTCTCCCCTCTTATCAGCCAGATAAAGTAAAGATATACTACACTTTTAGGAGCAAAAGCCTGAAAAAGGAAGAAAACAAAGGAAAAAAGATGGCTACTTTTGATGACTCTAAGCCCAAAGGGAAAAACAAGAACTTTAAATCTTAGGCAATAAACAAATGCCAGTTGAGCAAACATAGTTCTAGTCTTAGATTACTTACTGATTTAAAAACATGCAAAATCAGACCCCTAGCTACAAGGGAAGAAAATAAAAGGTAACTAAGTAATAAATACATATATAATAACAAAGTTTTATAATTTGACCCAATTAGAAGCCCAGAGTGTTTATACTAAACTAGAGGCCCGGTGCATGAAATTCATGCATGGGAGATGGGAAATGTCCCTCAGCCCAGCCTGCAACCTCTCCTATCTGGATGCCCTCCAGCAATGTCCTACTGCTCAGTTAGGCCAGATCCCAGTAGGATCGGGTCTAAACGGGCAGCAGAACATCCTAACGGCTTCTGCCTGCCAGCCTGATCACCCCCTAATCACTACTCTGCCAGCCTAATTGATGTCTGACTGCTCCCCTACCAGCCTCTTTGTCCCCACCCTCCCTTCTCTGCCAGCCTGGTCACTCCTAACTACCCTCCCTTGCAGGCCTGGTCCCTCCCAACTGCCCTCTCTGCTGGCCTGGAACCTCCCAATAGCCCTCCCCTGCTGGCCATCTTGTGGTGGCCATATTGTGTCCACATGGGGGCAGGATCTTTGACCACATGGGGGCAGCCCTCTTGTATGTTGGAGTGATGGTCAATCTGCAAATTACTCTTATAAAATAGGATAGAGGCCTGGGTGGGGGTTCCCTTGGGATATGGGGTGGCCTGGGCGAGAGGCCTGCAGTGGTTTGCAGGCTGGCCACGTCCCCCAGCGACCCAAGCAAAGGCCCTGGGATCTGGGATTAATTTATGTTCTACAATTGAAACTTTGTAGCCTAGAGTGGAGGCCTAGGCACTAGGGCTGCAGAAGCTTGGCTTCCTCCATCACCCAGGCAACCCTTGCCTGCTCTCTCCAGCTCCATGGCTGCCGCCATTTTTGTTGGGATAGATGTATCTTCTATAATTGAAACTTTGTAGCATTGAGTGGAAGCTTGGCCGGCAAGGGCAGGCAGAAAGCTTGGCTTCCTCCATTGCCAGGGAAACCCAAGCCTCCCTCCTCGTCTCAGTGGCCACAGCCATTTTGGTTGGGGTTTATTTGCTCCTGATTGGCTTATGGGCATGGCTTATGGGCGTGGCTTGTGGGCATGGCTTGATTGGGAGGTATGGTCAATTTGCATATTTCTCTTTTATTTATTAGATAGGACTAGAGGCCCAATGCACAAAATTTGTGCAAGCGTAGGCCTTCCTTCCCCTGGCTGCCGGCACCGTTTTCCCTCAGGCATCTGGGACCCAGGCTTCTCTTGCAGCCTCGGCTTTATCCGGAATGACATCCTGTCTAATTAGCATATTATGCTTTTATTATTATAGATTAATATACAAAATAATTTATATAAGAAAAAGATTAAAAGGACCCTTATGATGGATCACTATGATGTTGATATCCATTGTGGCCCTCATACCCAGTATCCAATATTATTAAAATTACTGATTCTCTTCAATCAACAACTGGTATATATTTTGTTCTTGTAGATTTGGCTGATGTGTTCTGTTCGGTGTTTATTTCAACAGCCTCTTAGCTGCAGTTTGTCTTCACCCCAAAGTGACACAATGCACCTTTCCCAGGTGACCCATTGGGTACTTCAACATCTTTGCACACGTTCTTTGCAGATAGGATCTCCACTGTATCCACCTTCTTTCAGAAACAGGTATGACATTACACGGATGACATTCTACTCCAAGGAGCTTCATTTGACGCAATCATTTAGGATCTACAGGTCCAACATCTTTTAGTCCTTCGTGGATTCTGATGATACTTATTTACAATTTTTACTTTCACATTAAAATCAACAGGCACTCCTGCTAGACCCCTCAAGAAACTGGCTACCTCTTGTTGCCTCCTTGAGTCTCTGGACCACTTAGGATGACTATAAGTTACCCAAGGGCTTTTGATGTAAGAAACTTCCTTCTCAATCTCATTCTATACTCTGTTAAAACAACAAATGAAATACATGCTGGGCTCTCTGGAAAACAGAGGCTCTTGCTGTGACCTTCCATAACTAGCTGCCTATTAGTTATGGGTCATGGAAACAGCACATCAGAAAGGAAGCACAACTACTGAGACTTCTTTAAGACAGGATGGAGCCAAACATGTGCTCTCGGGCATGCTCCACCAGCATGAGGATGTGGTTTTCACTGTCCTCCGTTTCTTGCTAGATGCCATGGTACTAGAGGATGCCACCCCTAGTCCACATGGCTACCTGGGAAGCCACTTGGGATTCACTGAATGAATAGCAATGGGAGTACATAGACTATGGACACAGCTAATCATCATACAGGATGGAGCTCAGTGGAATGCAGATTTTCATCTTAGCCAGGATGTTCTTAATAAAGGATGGGAACCTAGAAAAAACACAGTTGGCCAAACTTTGGGCAGTCATCTGAGTGCTGGAAGCCCTGGTCAACATGTAGCCTCATCTTCATATTTATTATAAACAATTGGCCCATTGCCTAAAATTGCCCCTTTCAGAAGAATAGCACAAACCAACTGTGGGACTCTTGCTTCTTAAATATCCAAAGTATAAAAGAAATCACACATCTTCACTGTATTAAGGCCACAATACAAAGCCTTGCCAGGACACTCTACTACTTTTGGGGTAACAGACATGACTGATAATTACCAAGACAATTGGCAATTTGTCTCAAAATAAACAATGCTAGTCTCTCAGAAAAGGTATTCATAGAACTTTCATTTTCCTAATAGGTCCCAAATAGCTATTTTAATTGAGATACATCTGGTCTTCTCAACTTCTTTTTAAATTTTAGTCAGGTAAGTAGACCCCTAAATTGAGTTCTATCTTGCTCCGTATCTTTCTCTTAAGTCAAAGCTCCTTGTCCAATTTATACCTCCCACCAACTTTAAAAACTTTCCCATTACCCTTTCTTATAGATAAAGGGGGATGCACATTGCCTCCATGTACATAAAGACTTATATATAAGACCCTTTATAGAAGGTCCTCACCTATCTTTATAATTTTTTAATCATTTCTATGTCTCAGAAAGGCTGGGGTCAAATAAAAGACACATACTCTCTTGAGACCCATTAACCAAATTGTCCATGGACCAGACAGCTGCTCATCTTGGTAATATGGGACCAATTGAACCTAAACTTCCTATTAAGCCTGTTCTTTACAATTGATTAAAAATCTCAAATATAGGAAGTATAGTTCTTTATTTTCTACTTTTTTAAAGTAGACAATTGAAAAACCAGAAAAAAACAAGGAAATAATAACTCTGTTGCGACCTCTCTTAATTCTCTGTAGGAATCTACAAATGCCCTGTAGCCTCCTGACTAACCACTCTTGTTTAAACTCATGCAGATGCTCATCAACTTTTTCATGGGTTAATGTGGCTCTCCCAGGCTATGCTTTCTCAGGGCTTACAAAGAAATGAATGCTAGAATTCTAACCTGGTTTGTTATTTGTCACTAAAAATACAAGTGAGGCAGTGTTTAAGACCAAGCTCCTCTTAATGCCTTGACATTCTGCCAATGGTTATTTAATAGGGCTGTAATCTTAGGCCTGGCCAGTGGCTTTGTTTCCGTGGCATTGGTGGTCACTCTCAAAGGCAAAAAATGACTGGCTCAATTGGCTTCTCTTTTGTTCATCTCATTGTTTGTGGCTGAAATTAGCTACAGCATTAAATGAGAGCCTGATAACACCTTCCTGTTTAAATAACAGCAGAGGCAGGAGAGCTGCTACTTCCCAGTGGCTTGCACTCCCAGCAACTCATCACCTCAGCATCATCCATTGTTGTACGTCTCTATATAAATATGCTGTTTTACATTGTGCTTGAATAAGGAAATAATATTCTTGAATAAGTCTTTGAGAGTTCAGTTATCTATTTCAATTTCACTGTTTTTAAAAAAATATATATTTTATTGATTTTTTACAGAGAGGAAGGGAGAGGGATAGAAAGTTTGAAACACTGATCAGTTGCCTCCTGCACACCCCCTACTGGGTATGTGCCTGCAACCAAGGTACATGACCCCTTCCCCTTTTTTTAAAGTATATATTATGTATTACACTGAAACAAAATCATGCCTTTTGGCTTAATTCTACTGAGTTAAGAACATCAATAATAATTTGCATACAACAAAGTTCTCAAAACATAGCAGATGGATTATTTTACATATGTATTTTAAGCATATTAGGTATTTATGACTCAAAAGTAACCTTGGACATATTTTAAACAGTAAAAGTATAAAAAAACAGTTACAACTGGGAATGATACTGGCCCAAGTGCCCCGTGTTTTTATCCCAGAGACACTACAGAAATCCCAAGTTAAGACAACTTCACAAAATGTTTTGAATATTAAGAATGTTTTTTTGAGAAAGGACACAATTCTGAGGCGGGAGTCTAGGGAGGGAGCAAACCTGTTTCTCCACTCCCCTCAAGAGGTTCAGTTCAGGCTCCCACCGTGAAAGAGCTGCTGGAGTTCCCCCATGGTGTGACTTTTGCATCTTCACTGCAATGAATGATAGTTTGTGAAATGCATGTCTATTTTAAAACATAACCATATCCCAGCAGACGAAACAGCAGGCACTGTTGGTAGTCTGAGAGTACCATCTGCTCCCCACCCATCTGGGCCCTGTAAGCAGGGAGCATGAAGGGTGTCAAGCAGCCTGGAGTTGCTGCCAGTGGCACCATGGAGTTGATTGTAGTCACCTTTCTACCATATTAATTACAATCATAGTAGTACCCTTTTTCTTGGCAATGGAAGCTTCTTGCTCATACCTTACTCCTATGAATGCATTTAGGGCACAACATATTATCCTCCAGGTCTGGGGGTGGAAAGTTGTGGGAAGATATCAAGAAAAGTGCACACACTTGCCCTGGTTTCTCAGGAACCCAGGCTTGCCCAGCATAAAACTGTAGCTGAACCCAACCCTCTGTGTCTGCAGGGAGACTTTGTCCATGGACCACACACCACTTGTAACCAGAGGCCTCCAGTGTCAATCTCACACTCTTTATCTTCTCAGTCTTCCTGGTCTTCCGGTCTTCCTGGTCTTCCCGGCAGCGGCTGCAATTCTGCTCCAGGAGGCAAACATATCATCCGGGGTGGAAGTTGTCACGAAAATATTGTCCATTCCCTCCAGGAGAGCAGCAGCACCCCGTCAGGAGCAGGCCCCCCCAGGGGAGCAGTCAGTTCAGGAAGACAGAACTGTCCAGAGTCATTTCCCCCTTTTGCATCTTCAATTTCCTTTGTGCTAATGTCAATAGCTTTGCCTCCTCTGGTTTGACAGGAATATTCTTTTGATTAGGGTAAGCATATGCACACAGCCTATCATATGTTTCCCATTTCTGGCCGCTGGTGCTCAGCTGTCATTGCTGGCACCAACCCCTCACGACGTCTTGGTGAACCAGGTTAACTGGTGGCAAGTGAAGGCGCAGCAGAGGAATTGGTATCTTCTTGTGAATTCTTACTCTTTTTCTTTCTGGTGCCATCTCTTGTGGACAAGAAACGTTGTCATCTTTCTTAGATCTCTTCCGTTTGGTCTTCATCTCTGAGGTTCTTTGTTGACTTGGTTCACCAGCAGCCTCAAGTTTCTATTTAGTTGGTACTGGTTGGGATTTTGAAGCTTTTTGCCGCTCCCCAGACTTCTTTGGGGACTTCTGCTTCTTGCCTTTTGCATTTTCCATACTGAAAAAATAATTCAAGGCTGACAAAGAAAATGTTCTTCTCAAGATTCATGCCCTTGGCCAGAATCAAACCTGGCACCTTTCAGTCCGCAGGCCGACGCTCCATCCACTGAGTCAAACCGATTTCGGCTCAATTTTATTGTTTTAATTTTTTATATACTAGTATATTATGTTTTCAAAATGTTGTCAGTTTCAGTAAATACTGTGGAAAAAAAAGATTTAAAATATCTTGGTGACAATCACTAAGAACATTTAAGATGGTAACATTATGAAAAGTAATTGTAATGGCTTCACAAAGAAATAAATAATAAACAATGGCCTGGAAATCAGAAGACCTTAGTTTTACTACCAAGTCAACAAATAAACATATGAATTCGAATAATATATTTTTACTTTCTTTTCCTCATGAGTTAAAAAAGGAAGGAAGGGGACAGAAAACTTGGAATAGAAAATTGTTCAATTCATTTCGCTCCAGAATCACACATTGAAATATTTAGAAAGCATTTTTAAGTGGCAATCACTGTGTGAAATACATAGAGGCGTATAGTCAAAATTAATTGACATTCATTGAAGGCAAAGCTGAAGTGTCTTTATAAAAGTTTCATGAATTACACTGAATAACCATTCAAATTCTAATGGAAGGAGCATGCTGTTGTACCTAAATTAAAACTTTTAAAGTTTCCATCTAAGTTATTATGGTGACACACCATTTAAGCTGTTACTTAGCTTCCCTGAGCTAATTTCTTTATTTGAGGAAAGATAATAAAATACACTTTACAAAGTTGAAATAAAGATCTGACATGTAAGAATTGTTCAACTAATAGAATTCTTAGATAAAAATCTCGCCCACACTGGTTTGGCTCAGTGGATAGAGCATTGGCCTGCAGACTGAATGGTCCCAGGTTCGATTCCGGTCAAGGGCATGTGCCATGGCTGTGGCCACATCCCCGATGGGGGGTGTATAGAAGGCAGCTGATCAATGTTTCTCTCTCATCGATGTTCCTGACTTTCTATCCCTCTCCCTTCCTTTCTGTAAAAAAATCAATAAAATATATATATTTTTTTAAATCTCAAGATTATTGTGGTCTGAGTTCTTACAATTTCAATTCCATGGGACATTGCATATTTATTTTGTCTTCCTCTCCTTTCTAGAATGTACACTCTTAGAGCAAGGGTTTTGTCTGTTTTGTTTATTGCGTGTCTTTAGCACCAGGAACACTGCTTGGCAAATAGTAGATGCAAAAATATGTATTTATTTATTGAATTAATCAGTGAAACCACACCATTAACAGGCACTTAACTGCAAAGCAACTCCGCTCACAATTTGCAAATAATAAAGTGCTTAATTGTGTTATTTTTGTAATTTACTAAGTATGACATTTTAAGTGTATTAAATATTAATAACTGGATATTACTTTAATGATGTAGCCTTTTTCTTGCAAAATGGCAAAGGGTCCTATTCGCAAGCTGCTACAAACCTGTACATGAACATAGATCATCACTGAATCCTTTAGAGGGCTGCTGTTATACTGGAGATTAGCTTTGTGATTCTCAATAGCTAAACAATTAGGGGAACTTTGAAACCTTGAGTTTAAATTTCTTAATATGATCTTCTCAAACTAGCCCATTCTTACCTGGTAATATGATGGTTGGACTGAATTTCTCCATTGCCTTAGGCTCTAAAGTTTCTTCTCTAGTGTCTCTCCCCCAGCACCCTCCCTCCTTCCCCCAGTCTTGGAAATATGACAGACAGTTCTGGAAATTTTATTTTTTTCAGGTCATTGAGTAGCTTTGTACCCAGAAAGAATGCAGGAAAGGAAAGATAAGGGCTCACAATCTCAGATGCTTACAAAAGGCAGGAGAACATGGTAAATAAGTGAAGAGGTAGGGATAATAAGAATCAAATGTAAGAACTGTAGTCATACCCTTTATTTTTATATTACATTTTGATATCAGCTTATAACAGTAAATACATAATATTAGAGATTAGATTTTCTGATGTAAAATCAAATACCCAATTAAAAGTACGTATTTTGATTATTATTTATTCTAGAGGCCCAATGTACGAATGAGGATTCGTGCAAGAATGGGCCTTCATTCCCCTGGCTGCCAGCACAGCCTTTGCTCTGGCCTGAGCAGCCTTTCTGCTGAGGCCAGAGTCACCTTTCTGCCTTCCCAGGCTGCCCAGAGGCCTAGAGCAGCTGGGGTGATGCAGAATGTCTGCATCCCACCCCATTTCTGGCCTATCAGTGCCTGTGTATGCAAATTAACTCACCATCTTTGCTGGGTTAATTTGCATACTCACTCCTGATTGGCTGGTGGGTGATGCGAAGGTGTGCTCAATTATCATGTTAATTTTTTATTAGGTAGATTTTTTATCTTGAACTGGAGAAATGTGACATTTTTCCCTATATTATTTGAGACCAATCTTAATTTTATTCAAGTGAATAATGTATCCGTTTTTCACAGATATTTTTCCAAAATATAGATTTCTCAGTAAATTTTTTTGTATATTTAACATATCTGGGTTTATATCATTCAATTCATGGTTAGTTTTCATACCTACACTTCAGTATGCTAACTCACATTAATTCTTTATTCACATTATCAATATTAGCTGAGAAAAGACAAGTTTGTTCAATTTTACAAATATTTATTTGAAATCAAATACCTTTTTTAGAATTCAGCTCTTAGCTCCACAAGGGGTTATCATCACTTAGATTATTGGAAAATGATTTCTGCATAAAAATAGGCCAGCCCTGGCTAGCTTGGCTAGAGTGTTGGCCTGTAGAGGGAAGAGTCATAGATTTGATTCTTGGTCAAGGGTACATACTTCAGTTGCAGATTCCCCAGCTCTGGTAGAGACAATATGGGAGGCACCCAATTGATGTGTCTCGCTCACGTTGATATTTTTCTCTCTCCCATTCTTCTCTCCCTTCCACTTTCTAGAAATCAATGGGAAAATATTTCCTCAGGTGAGAAAAAAAAATAGGCCGATACTTCCTGGTTAAGTTAGTTTCATAAAGGCACAATTTGATTAGATACGTGATGAATAAATGGATAATTTGTTTAACTGGTTGTGAACACACTTATAGAGAAATGGAACGTATAGAATATCAACCACAGTCCCAATCTTTGACTAAATCTTCACTAATGGGTCAGCTGACCTTTCTTTAGATAACAAAAACCAAGTTCTTACATCTATCCAAAAAAATGTCTTTGGTCTCACACCACATCAATGTTGTGCAAGCCATGGTAGTATATCTGTTCCATAGTATTAATTACTGCATTTGTGACATTCTCTTTTTCTAAATTAAATATGATTCCCATTTAATTATGAAATAAACATGTTGTGTGACTTGTGCAAACTGCCACTGTGGATTTAAGTTTTGTAAAACAAGTTCAGTGTCAGTACCGACTTGCTGGATCACCTCTTGCAATCCTGTTGACTCATTTTACTCATTACACAAAAATAATTTCCTAATATGCGCATTGTTCACATGATGTTCAAAAGTTATACAAACTGTTAAAACCTTTGGACATCACAAATAATATAGCTAATTGAGTGGTGTTTATATATTTTATATCTGTACTCTCATTGGCTGGGGGAGAGGAAAATATAAATGATTTAACCATTTCATGCAATTTGTACTATCAACCCCTTCACTATAGCTTCAACATGCTAGGAAATGTTACACTTGATTAAACTCAGATTTTTAAGTGTTAGTTTCTATTCAGGAAGCAATACTAGTACATGCCGCAATCAACCTTTTTGTAATCCCACATTGGCAACCGGTTTTCATGCCAAGAAAAAGTTTTTGCTTAATACTTTTTACACCATTATCACAACTGTGATTTTCAGTCCATTAAGTTTTTTATTAAGTTAATTTGTCATTTCATGTCTTTGCTATTCTGATCATAATTCTTATTGTGGCTACTTTTATAACAGCTTCTCAAGTACATTTAGTGGGATGTGCGCCAGTGGTGGCTGTGCAGTATTAGTCATGTAGGAAGAGCCTCTTCTTCCCCAATGACATGCACTCTTCCACTTCTCATGAAACACGTGGCTGTCTGTCTTTCATTTATTCGTTTCTTACGGAGAGAAAAGTAGTGTGATGTGACGGTACCTGGTAGCTCTCAGTCAGTACTAAGGAAGACATTAGGTAATGGTGGGAATTATGATAAGCCTGAAACACCTGTCCAAAGGCAACAGTTTTTATAAATTAGGATTATGTTTACCTGATAATCCATGATAACTTAAATAAAAAATATTTATTTTTTTAAAATAAGTTTTTATTGTTTCAGAGAGAGGAAGGGAGAGGGAAATAGAAACATCAGTGATGAGAGAGAATCCTCTACTAGGGATCGAGCCGCAACCCCAGCATGTACCTTCCTGGTTCATAGGCCAGTGCTCAACCACTGAGCCACATCTCCCAGACTAAATGCATTTTTAAAAATAAAAGCCCAGGCCAAGGCCGGTTTGGCTCAGCGGATAGAACGTCAGCCTGCGGACTGGAAGGTCCCAGGTTCGATTCTGGTCAAGGGCATGTACTTTGGCTGCGGGCACAATCCCGGTAGGGAGTGTGCAAGAGGCAGCTGATCGATGTTTCTCTCTCATCGATGTTTCTGACTTTCTATCGTTCTCCCTTCCTCTCTCTGTAAAAAATCAATAAAATATATTTTTAAAAAATTATTTAAAATAAAAGCCCAGAAGGCAGTCTCCAGCTGGTGTGCTGGTTCAAAGATCATCAAGAAACTAGGCACTTTCTATGTTCTTACTCTTACACCCTCTATCAGCTTCCTCCTTGTGATTCAACATGATTGCAAGATTTATTCATGTTAAATAATATTCCATTGTATGAATATACCACATTATATCTATTAGCTCATTAGTGGATGGTCATTTGGATCACCACTTTTTGGTTATTATAAATAATGCTGATATGTGCATACATGTTTCCATTTTCTTGGATGCCAACTATGTGCCAGTGAAGAAAACAGACCATTTTGCTATTCTCAAATATTTCCATTGAGAATAAATATTATTAGCATGACCTTAAAATTGAGACTGAATACAATAAAAAATAGGCATTTCTTAAATGTTTTTATTAAATTAATTTATTTACTCTGAAAAAAAAGAATAAAATTGAGACTGAATAAATGGAAATGGAATGAGAATAATGCAGTTTTTAAAAGATGAGAAGATATGATCTTATATTGAAGTGAAGGGAAAATATGTTAAATATGAAAATCAAGTATGTTACTGAAAAGTGTGCAGGAGAAAAAAAAAAGAGAGAGAGAAAGGGAATGGTAATGGGGGGGGGGTGTAGAAAACAGCATTAAATTTTAGATAGGGAAGCCAGGAAAATCCTCACTGAAAAAAAATGGAATTTTGAGTAATGAACTGAAGTGAGGGAGCTAGCTATGCAGACATCTATAAAAGGAACATCAAGTAAAGCAAGAGCATAAATAGAATGTCCAAGGATCAGCAAGACAGGCAAATAGGGAAGACTAATTAGGGGGATAATGGTTAGAGATGATGTGAGATTAAGAAGGGCCTTGTAGATCCCTGTGAAGGGGATATGGGAAACCATTGGAAGGTTTTGAGCAGGAAAGAGACATAATCTGACTTTGATTTTAATAGGATCACTCTTATGTCCGTGTGGGGACTGGTTGAAAAGGAGCAATGTGCAGAGGTAATGAAGAGTTAATAGTCTGTTATTATCCAAGCAAAGGATGATGATAGCAGCTTCAGGATGTTGGGAGTACATCGCACAGATGGGAGAAAGTTTGGCTTCCCAGGTGGTTGAGAAGGCCGGTTTCTTTATCAGCAGATAAACTTTGGAATTTAATTAAATACATGCAGGATGTTGGCAATACCCTGCAGCCTCATGAACAGGCCCCCATAGAACATGTAGGCAGAGAAACATGTTGCTGCTTCCATCTTCCTCAATCTTGTATACTTCTCCAGACTTTCCATTCTCAAATTGGTCAGCCCTGGAAGGCCTATCATCTTCGGGGCTGTATTCACCATCACCCAGTGTACCATCTTCACACCAGGCACTGGCTATGACCCACCGGAACTTCTTGCCCATGTCTACAGGGTAAATCTAAATGTTTACATCTAAAGCTAGGTCCGTCACAAAAGATTCGCTCTCACAATGCACTCAAGACACTTGATCCCACTTCTTGCCCTCTGCGGCAATGTCTTTCACATAAGAAATATTGCCACCGTGGTGAAAGGACTATGAGAGGGCAACTAAGACGCTGAGCGTGCAACCACAACTGGGAATATACCACTCTCATGGCAGAAAGCTCTCTTTCTTTTCATGGAAAACACCCTGAAGTCATTACGGACTTCTTTTTTCCTCACACCCCACATCAGATCCTTGGGAAATCCTGTTAATATTACCTTCAGAATATATTTTAAAAAGCTGATCACCTTTACAACTACTAGCCTGGTCAAGCCACTTTTCTCTCTCATCCAGGTTTTGTAAGACCCTCCTAATCATCTCTGCTTCTGCCCTTTTACCCTCCTCTCCCAAAGTATTTTCAACAAAGTTGTCAGGATACTCTTTTTTTTTGTTTGTTTTTTGAATTTCAGTCAGATGATGTCATTTCTCAAAATGCGTCTCTTACCTCTTTGACCTTACTTATTACTATCCTCAGTCTCTCCAATTCAGCCACTCTGGCCTGCTTGCTGTTCTATCCCAGGCATACCCCAGGGCCTTTAGCCTTGCTGTCGCCCCTGACTGCAGTGCTGTAAACTGGATAGACAAACAGGCTTGCCACTCACATTTTAAAAACTTTGGCTCAATGCCTCCTCCCATGGAGATCTTCCCTAATCACGTTAACATTGCAGCTCCCCACCTGCAAAGCACTCAGCTCTTTCCCTTCTTCATTGTTCTTTGCAGTGCTTATCACAATAAGAACACTAAATACTGCTTATTCACCTGTCTTCTATTGTCCCCAGTAGAATGAATGTACACTCTACAAGAACAGGATTTTGTGTCTGTTTTAGACTGTTGAATCTTCGGGACCTGGAACATAGTAGCATTTAATAAATGTTAAGTGAATGAATCCATTTGACCTTCTGCATTTTTGAAATTTCATAAGTACTAGTATATGTAGATTGGTTGATAGTGAAAGACTCAAAAGCAAATATCATTAAGCAACTGTCTCCAAGTCCCAAAAGATTTCCCTAATCTACTAAACCACCTGTTCTTATTACAAAAGCAATGTTTATCTTACAGGAAGGAGAAATCCTTGACTTCAAGATTCTCTTAAATTTGTTTCCCATTTTTCGCCTTCCTTTCAATAGCTACTGTGTAGGCCCTCAAGGTTTTACATAAAGCATTTAAACCTCATGTTCAATGCAGCAGGATTAGGTAATAGAAGCCAAAGCCCCTGAGAAAAATGTGTTTCTGGCATACTGAGTGTCCTCTCTACCCACCATCGCCAGTAATTTTGAACCATTTGTTGTGATTACATGCTTAAAACTCGCAGCACAAACCCACAGACCATGTTTTCGAGGGGCTTGGGTCAGGACTGTAACTCCTCAGATTATTTTGCAGGTTTCTGGATGGTAACTCAATCCCAGTTCTTGGTCTTGCTTTTAAAATCAGTAACTTCTTTGGACCCCTATTTTGCCTTTCAGCTATTGATGTCATGATTCCAAAACAGCATTTACGAAGACCATAACCAGAAACAAGGCCAAGGAAGTCAGAAAAAATAACGGAGTACCCTGTACATACATATGTGTAATGTGCATCCTCACCCCACTCCCTAACCCAATAGTAGCAGTTCAGGAGAAAGTTTGCTAGACTCTGTTTCCTGCAGCAGTTACAGTTGATAACCAGGAAAGTAGTTAACTTATATACAATTTGCTTTTCATTGCTCTAAGAGCCCCCTTATTTGCAGAAATTCTCTTAATAAGCAGAGGATGAAGCTGACCCAAATTGGTCCTCTTGCCCTGGTTGGCTCTGGCCTCCATTTTAGATTAAGAATTCATCTAAAATCCTTATAGCCTTTCCTGGAGCAGGGACGCCCTTCTTTCCCCCTCTCCCCTGCCAGCCTCACCCTTGGCCAGGTTTTCCCCATTTCAGATTTTCCGAGTGTCATTCCTGAATCGTGCCCCAGGACAATTTTCACATTATTTTCGTTAAGTCTCCAGATGACCTCGGGGGATGGCATTCGTGCCAAGAAAGAAATGTCCTGAGTCCATCGGCCAGAACCGATAACCCCAAGCAGCCAGGGTGCCTGCCCAGTCCCGGGCCGAGCTCTGGGCGCCGGGCTAGCGGGTGCGGGAGCGGAGCGGGGCGAGGCGGGGCCACTGGGGCGCGCGCCCCTCCCGAGTCCTCCCTCCAGGCCGCGCGGCTCCGCCCACCGCCCCTCGCGGGCACCTGGCGGGAGGGCGGGGGCGGCGCCGCGCGTCACGCAGCGGGTGGGAGAGGGGGCAGGTGACAGCGGCGCCTCCTCCCCTGCTCAGTGCCGCCGGCAGCCGGGGCGCGAGGGCCGCTGTGAGGAGCTCCGCGCTCGGCCGCCACCCCCTGCTCCCTCGCGCGCCGGGCGCTCAGTCTCCGCTTCCCGCAGGGTGAGTGGGGGCGCGGGGCCCGCAGGCTGGGGCCAAACTTTTCTGGGGCGCGGAGCAGAGACCCCGAGGCAAGGGGTTGGGAGCAGCCTGATGGAGGAACTTGGGTGCTGCGCGCGGAGATTGGGGCTCGGGTGCCGGAGACTCGGAGAACCTAGCAGGGCCCTCCCTGGGGTCGAGGTGGGCGGACTGGTGGTTCCCGCACCACGGCTCCGGGTGCGGACGGAGAAGGCCCCTCCCCGGGGGAGGGCGGGACCGCCGCGCTCACCTGTGCGCTTCCCGGGAGCCCCTCGCCTCCCCCCACCCCCTGCCGCGTCCCTAAGGGACCCTGGAGACGGGCTCTCCCGGGGCTGTGCGCCTCCCCTGAGCGCTCCCACGCGGCGCGGGTGCTGCGGTTCCCGGCGGGCGGACAGAGGTGCTCGCTGGTGGGACCGGGAGTGGGAAGGATCTGCTCGACCTTGACCACCGAGGTCACTTTCCCAGCGCCGGGATCCGGCCGCGCTGGCCACACCCCGGGATCCCCGAGCCCCTTTCTTCCTGCTTCCTTCCCCTCGGTGGCGCTTTGGTGTCCTTGAGACTGGTTTGAACTTGGGGCGCAGCTCCGGCGACGGGGCGCTGCTGCCTCGTTAGCTGCCGGAGCCGCATCCTGTCCCGGCGGCCGCTGGTGGCCCCGGAGCGGGGGTGATGAGCGCAGAGCCGCGGAACAGGTCGTACCGGAGAGGGAAACGGGAAAGCCTGTTGTTCCCAGGAGCTTTTGGTAGGAAATGGGCCTCTCCCGTAATCAGTCAGCGCTGATTCAAACTTACCGGATGCGGAGACGGCGCTGTGTGGGGCTCCCTGGAGAGCGGGGACGGGGAGGGTCGGGTGTCTACCTTCCCAGCTCCCCTGGGGGGGGGGGGGGTGCGGAAACCAGTGCCACACTGCCTGGAGAAGAGTTCTGGCGAGCCACGCCTTTCCCTTCGCCCGGAGATACCCCTCGGAACGCATTTCCACTTAACCCTGTCCTCTTCCATGCACTCCCCACTCTTACTGGTCTCGTTTAGCCGCCGCGACATTCATGGACACTTTGTGGCTGCCTCCGTCTTCTTACCGCCCACTTGCTTATTAGCTACCTTACTTTGTAATTTCTGCTCCTACCGCTGGCCAGAGATTGTTCTCGCCAAGGTCACCGAGGACTGGAAAAAATCTTTTATTCCAATGGCAGGTAGTTCCCGAGTGCTGTATGTGCAGGCACTGCCCTAGGAACTTGTTGTTAACTCTTAATCCTCTCAAGGATCCTGTGAGGTAAATGGTAAAGAAGATCCTCATTTTACAGATGAAGAAACGGAGGCGGTAACTTGCCCCAGGGACCAGGAGTATCAGGGGATTCTGACTCGGGCTGTGGTCCAGCACTGGGGCTGCTAACCACTGCATGCTGTGTCACCTACAGGTCCCTTCTGGGTACTGAGCTGTGACAAACATCATTCACTAGACTCTCCCTCTTTTCCTTCTTGTGTCTTTTTGTACTAGTTTGGGTTCTTCTACTTATTGAGATTTCATAAGGACCCCATGCTTGTGATGATAGTGGCCATTCCTGGAAGATAAGAGCCATGGCTGACATTTGTCTCTATTTAAATGCCTCTCCCAGAGCAAACCATATTGTTCCAACCCCAGACACAGGCGTAGGGACTCTAGCAATTTGGTCAGGAAATGTGAGAGCATCTCTCTCTCTCTGTTTCTGCAACTGCAAAAGCCTCTAACTTAAAGTGTGATGTGGCAGAGTAATTGCATCCATTCTATAGACAGACTACTCAGAACACACGTCTCACTGGTTGTGGCAGTGAGTGTGAAAACTCCAGGTTTGTCTTTGAATGAGAAAAAATGGTGTGTGTCGGACATCTACAGAACCTATAAGCACCAATAAAGGGATTCACACTTATTATTTGAATGTATGCTACTTTAAATGTTCTTTGTTATTAATAATAATTAGTAAGTTAAGAGTGTCCTGATTTTCTCTTGCTAGAAAAATTAGCATATTTTCCCATTTTCTTAAATTGCTACCTTTTTTGATAATGTGTATATTAATTACTGATCACTCCCTGATTACACTAAACTCACTCTTTGTTAGTCTGGCTGACTTTGCCTGAATGCTGTCAGATGCTGGCGAGATTAAAAAATAAAGAAAACTGTTATGATTGGTGAGACAAGGCTTACATTTTGCCTTTTTCACCTCTTTTCTTCCTCTCCTCCCTATCTTAGAGTTGAGAGATAGTATTAGCTATTTTTTATTTGTTGGAATTGCTTTACCAGAATTCGAGGTATCTGCATTTTGCTCAAAGAACTTAATAAAACACCCAGATCCCCCCCCCCATTTTTTTCCCCATAGAACTTTGTCTCTTCTGTTACACCTCCACTCATCCAGCTTAAGATTCTATGCTTCCCATGTGTCTTACTCAGTATGAGTGTAGCGGCCCTCACTCAATGCCTATAATATTCTGTTTGAACTTGCCCTTCTTTGTCCCAGAGAATTTCTAGTTGATATCATTTCTGTCAAGGGCCCCCTCCATTTTCCTAGTCAGCTAGGACCAAACGTAGTGGTCCTATCTCCGAATACCCTTCTCCTGGTTATGAAACCTATTCAACTTTTCCCTTGTTTCTTCCTTCTAGCCTTCAGCAATCTCCCCCATCCTTTCTTCACCAGTCTCCCTCCTTCCCATCCCTAAACACTCATTTATCACTTATCACATGTCCTTTTCTATTGTTGGCTATCTCCTTTCATAAATGTTTGATGTCCACAAAAAGATTGTGAACAACTTAGGACATTACATCTTCAGGCCTTACAACTACTAGTTGGTTGATACATATTTGCAGAATGTGATCAGTGAAGTAAGGTAGCACAGATAGGTAGGTTTGCTGATGGAGGGAAATTGTGAAATTTTTAAGCCAGGTTTTACAGGATATTGAGGAGTTTGCATTGGTAGACATGCAGTCATTGGCTGGCATTGTTGAAGAAAAGAAAACCTTTGCCAACTCCATTCTGAGGACAGAAACCCAGCTATCCTGGCTAAACATTATGCTTAGAAGTGAAATGAAGTAGGACCATATTGGCAGAGAACAGGAACCCAGTTATTTTGGCTAATAAACATTACCTCAGGAGTGTAGTGGAGTAGGACCATATCAGCAGAGAAACCATGAATTCTAATCTTATTTTAGCAAAACAAGATATGAAACCACAGTAAGTTACCAAAAAACAAACCTGCTTTTATTGAAAAAAAACCAACAACATATCCATGAAAGTACACACAACACAAATGAAGAGATGACCACATCAGATATATCTGGCTGTAGAATGACTGTCCTATTCTGGCAGTAGACATGACAGTTGGATGAGTCTGCAGACAGGCCAAATAGGAAGCTTTTCCCCAAACACCTCTATATAAGGTGACGTGGGCCTGGATCAGTCCCAAGAGGCATTGTCAGGAAAGAATTGACTTTGCTTGGGGAGGCTGAAGGAGAAGAGAAAAGAAAACTGGAAGGAGGTATCAAAATGGTGAGGTTAGGAAGCAAAGGAGAGAAACTAACCACAATGATTTTTTTTGGTCACTTTACCTTTCTCTCTATTCTTTTTTTCCATGCATGTTTTCCTAAATCACTCCCTATAGAATTTTAGTATTCTGTGTTTTCCATATAACAAATAGTAAGCATTTTTCACTTTATATAATTTCCAAAAGCCCTGGTGTTTGCATTATATTCCTGTAATTACAATGTGATCTACTCAACTGATCCTCTATTTCTGACAGATATATTAGCAGCAAATCATAAACAATCCAAGTTATAGTACTACTTATCTTTGCAGATATATCATTGAACAAATTGGGATTTATTCCCTTATGATAGTGTTCTAGGAGTGGAATTACTTTGTTGACAATTATGGCCATTTTTATGGTTCTTAATACAACTTGTCAGATTTCTAAAAAAAAAAACAAAACCCAAAACTTAAAAACAGAACGGATCTGCTGTGCCTTACTTTTTTCTCTCTGAAGTATCAGTCATTCAATTCAATGTGAACAGTGTTATTAAACGCCCTTTGCTTGTTTTCTACTGTCAGTTTCCTATGGCTGCTGTAACAAAGCACCACAAACGAGGCGGCTCAGAACAACAGAACGTGTTGTCTCAAAGCGCTGGGAGATGGACTGCTAACATCCCGGTGTCAGCCGTGTGGGTGACTTCTGAGGGCTTTGAAGCAGAGTCTGTTCCATGCCTCTTTCCTCGCTTCTTGGTCCCGGTGGCAGTCATTGGCTTCTAGATATTATATTACAAAATCTGGTTCAGTCTTCACATGGCATTCTCCCTGTGTGTCTGTCTTCACATGGCCATTATCTTGTAAGGACACAGCTATATTGGATTAAGGTATGACCTCATCTTAACTAATTACATCTGCAAAGACCCAGTTTCCAAATTATGTCACATTCTGAAGTTCTTAAAGCTGGGATGTCAACATACCTTTCTGGGGGTCACAATTCAACCCACAGCAAGGACTATGGTAGACACTGGGATATACATAAAAGAAAGTCCTATTCTTTTTTATTTTTGTTGAATTTATTGGGGCGACATTGGTTAATAAAATGATATAGGTCTCATGTGTACAATTTTATAATACATCATCTGTGTATTGTTTCATGTGTTTACCACTCCCAGTTAAGTCTCCTGCCATTAATTTATCCCCCCTTTTCCCTCTTCTACCTCTTTTCATCCCCCTTTCTCTCTGGTAATCACCATAATGTGGTCTGTATCTATGAGGTTTTTCCCCCTTACTCCTTTTGCCTTTTTTACCAAGCCCGCCTGACACTGTCTGTTCTATGTATTTATGAATCTGTTTCTATTTTGTTTGTTTATTTTATTCATTAGATTACATATAAAAATGAAATCTATTTTTTATTTTTTGAGGTAACTTCATACTGTTTTACACAGTGGCTGCACCAGTCTGCATTCCCATCAACAGTGCATGAGGGTCCACTTTTTTCCACATCCTCGCCAACGCTTGTTGTTTGTTGATTTATTGATGATAACCGTTCTGACAGGTGTGAGATGGTATGCATTGTGGTTTTAATTTTCATTGCTCTGATGATTAGTGACATGGAGCATCTTTTCATGTTTCTTGGCCATCTGTATGTGCTCTTTGAAGAAGTGTTTATTCAGGTCCTTTGCCCAGTTTTCAATTGGATTGTTTATTTTCTTGGTGTTGAGTTTTAGAAGTTCTTAATAAATTTTGGGTATTAACCCTTTATCATATGTATCATGAGGGGTGGGGCGAATATGTTTTCTCATTCAGTAGGTTGTCTTTTCATTTGGTTGATGGTTTCCTTTGTTGTGCATGAATACAGTATATGCTTCCACTTATTCGTATTTTCTTCTATTTTGTCATTGTCTTATTATTTTATAAGTACAGGTCTTTTATATCCTTGGTTAAATTTATTCCTAGGTATTTTATTTTATTTTTAAGCAGTTATAAATGGGATCTCTTTTTGATAGTTCATAAAAATGTAACTGATTTCTGGATATTTACTTTGTATCCTGCTACTTTACTGAATTCATTTATAAGTTCTAGTAGTTTTTTTAATGGAATTTTTAGGGTTCTCTCTATACAGTATCATGTCATCTGCAAATAATGACAGTTTTCTTCCTTTCCAACTTAGATGCATTTTATATTTTCTTGTCTGATTTCTGTAGCTAGAACTTCCAATACTATGTTGAATAAGAGTGTTGAAAGCTGACATCCCTGTATTGTGCCTGAACTTAAGGAAAATATTTTTAGTTTTTGCCCATTAAGTATGCTGTTGGCTGTGAGTTTGTCATATGTGGCCTTTTTTATGTTAAGGTTCCCTCTGTTTTCACTTTGCTCAGAGTTTTTATAAATGGGTGCTGGATTTTATCTAATGCTTTTTTTGTATCTATGATCATGTGTTTTTTATCCTTCATTTTGTTTATGTAGTATGTCATGGTTATTGATTTGCAGATATTGTACCAACCTTGCATCCCTGGAATAAATCCCACATGGTCATGGCATTTGCTCTTTTTAATGTATTGCAGGATCTGTTTACTGATACATTGTTGAGGACTTTAGCATCTATATTCATCAGGGATATTGGCCTATAATTTTCTTTCTTTGTAATATCTTTGTCTGGTTTTAGAATTAGTATAATGCTGGCCTTGTAAAATGAGCTTGGGAGTCTTCCCTTCTCTTGAATTTCTGGAATGGTTTGATAAGGATAGGTGTTAGTTCTTTGTTTTTTTATTTTTTTAATCTTTATTGTTGTTTATTAATTACATTGTTCCCTTTTCCCCCCTATAGCTCCCCTCCACCTGATACCCATCCCACCCGCCGCCCTTACCCCCCTCCACTGTCCTCTCCCATAGTTGCATGATTTTTGTCCAGTCTCTTGCTGCACTTCCCACAACCCTTTTCTCCCCAAGAATTGTCAGTCCATTCCCTCTCTATGTCCATGATTCTGTTACATCCACCAGTTTATCCTGTTCATCAGCTTATTAATTCACTTGATTTTTAGATTCATTTGTTGATGATGTGTATTTGTTGTTCATAATTTACACTTTTATCTTTTTCTTCTTCCTCTTCTTAAAGAATATCTTTCAGCATTTCATAATATTGGTTTGGTGGCAATGAACTCCTTTAGCTTTTTCTTATCTGCGAAGCACTTTATCTGCCCTTGAATTCTGCATGATAGCTTTGCTGGATAGAGTAATCTTGGTTGTAGATTCTTGCTATTCATCACTTTGAATATTTCTTGCCACTCCCGTCTGGCCTGCATCGTTTCTGTTGAGAAATCTGCTGACAATCGCATGGGTGCTCCCTTATAGGTAACTAACTGTTTTTCTCTTGCTGCTTTTAATATTTTCTCTTTGTCTTTTGCTCTTGGCATTTTAATTATGATGTGCCTTGGTGTGGTCCTCTTAGGGTTCCTATATATTGGGGTTCGGTGCGCTTCTTGGACTCCTAAGTCAATTTCTTTCACCAGGTGTGGGAAGTTTTCGGTCACTATTTCTTCAAAGAGGTTTCCATTGTCTTGCTCTCTCTCTTTTTCTGGCACCCCTATAATTCGGATGTTGGTATTCTTGAGGTTGTCCCAGAGGCCCCTTACAATGTCTTCAATTTTTTGGATTCTTTTGGTTTCTTGCTTTTTCAGCTGAGTGGATTTTACCTCTTTGTATTTCAAATCTTTAACTTGGTTCTTGGGGTGCTCTAGAGTACTTTTAGGTCTTTCTATAATATTTTTTATTCCAGTCAGTGTATGCTTAATTTCTGGTTGGTCCTTTTTCATATCCTCGAGAGTCCCGTTCATATCCTTATAGGTCTCGTTCATTTCCTTGTAGGACTCATTCATTTCCACATTGGTCTTGATCATTTCCTTGCAGGTCTCATTCATATGCTTGAGGGTCTCATTCATTTCCTTGTAGGTCTCGACATTTTCTAGGAGCCTCTTGAAAAGCCCTTTAACCGTGGTTTTGAATTCCATGTCCAGTCGTTTTTTTCCTCCATTTCTTTCACATCTGATTTCTTTCCATGTCTCTGCATGGTGGCTGCTTCCCTGAGTTGGTCAATTAGCTTTGTGTGATAGACGTCCTTCAAGGGACAGTGAGTCCACCTCCCCAGTTACCTGAGGTGGATATGGGTTGCACAGTCTTGCTGAAGTTAAGCTCAGGTTAATAGTTGTTAGCACTTGGAGGGGTTGACCTCCAGGCCAATTGTCTGTGACGTTCAGCTGTGCTCAGGTTGGAAGGGCAGAGTCTCTGGGCCAAGCAGACAGTGTTAGCTCTGCCCTATGCGGCCCCAGGGACTCTGTGCTGGGGGCAGTGGCCACCAGCACCTCTGAGAGAGAGCCGCTGCCGAGCTCCACTGGCTGCCGGAGAATTCAGCCTCTCCCCAAATGAGTCTGCACACCCAATGTCTCACCCAAGGTCGCAAAACAATGCAGTCTGATGGTTTCCCGAATGAAAGAGCAAGTCACGAGCACTCTCTGCATGGTCAGGCAGCTGCGCTATTCCCAAGCTCACGCGCACTCCGCACAAGCTCGCCTTCTCCACAAGCCGGCAGACCCCTGCAGCACCCGAGCTTCAGCGTGCCCTCCCACTGTCCAGTTTTTACCCCGTATGATTGTGGGTTCCCTGGACTTCGCCCAGAGCTGGAGAATCAGTCCAGTGGGACATCTTTGTCTCCCCCGTTCAAGAAAACTGGCCGTTTTTCAGCCGCCTGCCCTATCCGCTGGCATGCATGGCTCATCCAAACCTCTGACTCTGGGCATATCTTCAATGCTGTCCTCAGCCGCTCCTCCGAGTCACAGTGTCTTATCTTCACTTTTATTTGTGGAATTTTCACTCAGCCAGCTTTACGGTGATTCTGGAAGGTGTTTGTTCTTTCGTTAAGATGTAGTTTTAAAATTGCTGTATATGACGGTAAGATAGGTGTTGTACCTATGTCGCCATCTTGGTTCTCCCTAGGTGTTAGTTCTTTGAACGTATGGTAAATTCACTCGTGAAACCATTCAGTCCAGGATGTTTATCTGTTAGGAGTTTTTAAAAATTACTACTTCAATTTCCGTTAGCTGTAATCTGTCTATTCGGGTTCTATGATTCTTCTTGATTAAGTTTTAGAAGATTGTTTGTTTTTAAATATTTATCCATTTCATACAGATTGTCCAATATGTCTTTTTTTCTTGATGAGTCTGGTTAAAGTTTTGTCAATCTTGTTAATCTTTTAAAGAACAAGCTCTGGGTTTCATTGATCTTTAATATTATACTAGTAGCCTGGTGCATGTATTCATGCACATTGAAAGGAAATTAATTAGGAGAAATATTTTAATATTGTTATTTTCCCTTTCTCTAGAATAGAAGTGTCAACCAAATTCATGATTGACATCGATTAGCACCAGCGAGAGCTCTATTTGTATCGTGCATGCATGAGTCACCTTAGCCTTTTATATATAGAATATAAACTTGCTTAATTAGACCTGCTTTCTGATTGCGCTCAACTTTTTCCAGTCCAGTGAAGCACCCCAACTTCTCTTACAGGTAATTGTCAGCAACACAGAAAGAAATAACAACACAAAGCAGATTATTACTGTAGATCATGCAGGGAGAACAAAGGGTAAAATATTTAACTGCAGCAGTGTTTGACTATATTCTGCACAGTGAGAAAACCTGAAGTCATTTTCAAGGTCCACCATTTCTTACTTTTTTTCTGTCAGGTCAAGTTTCTAAACTTTCTAAATCTGTTTTCCAGCTAGTGAAAAGAAAATAAGATTCTACCGAGTCTCATAGCTACCTACTCCAGGACTTCTGTATCTCATAGATTTTGGGTTATTGTGTTCTCATTTTTATGTGGTTCAAGGTATCATTTATTTCTTCCTTGATCTTATTGTTAATCCATTCCTTATTTAGTAACATAATATTCAGCCTCCATGTCTTTGTGTGTTTTTCAAGTGATTGATTTATAATTTCATATCATTATGGTCAGAAAAGATGCTTGATAAGATTTCAATTTCTTAAATTTATTGATACTTGTTTTATGTTCTAACATAAGATCTATCCTAGAAAGTGTATCATATACACTTGAGGAAAGAATGTATATTCTGTTGCTTTGGGGTAAAATACTATGATGATATCAATTAAATCCATTGATCTAATGTGTCACTTAGGGTTGCTGTTTCCTTGTTGATTTTCTGTCTGGAAGATCTATATTTTAATGTCAATGGAGTATTAAAATTCCCTAGTATGATTGTATTACTGTCAGTCTCGCCCTTTATGTCAATCAAGATTTGGAAAGTCCCCTATTCTTAAATAATTGCTAGTTGAAGTTAAAGAAATAAGACTTTTCCTAATTTGTTTAATTGTCTATTCTTCTTGGTGTGCTACATGTACAAACATCAGTTTTAGGATATGGAAGAATACTATTTACCAAACAAGTAATTTTGGAACATTTGTAAATATGGTAGCATGTAAATTGGGAGATAACCTTGAATTTCAATAATACACATCATATAATATGGAAAGAAGCATGCCATAAATATATTTTTGGAGAAATAAGTTACTATATAATTTATGTCTTCCATGGTAAAGACAAGTCCTTATCCATCTGGATAACCAGCCACACAAGCCATGTACACCAGCAGCAGCCCAACATCTGTGTCCCCTTAACTATAAGGCAATAGGGCAAATTAGGGAGTTTCAGAAATGCATATTAAAAATCATTGAGTGTCAGCTTTTTGTAAGACTAGACGCTAAAGCCTGCTCCGGTCTGTGTGCATTCGAGGGAGGTTAACAGTATCAGTACCCTGTGATAAACTGTGATTAACACAGATGGTGTTGAGGAAGCCAAGCAGAGTAAGGCAGACAAAGTTGTCCTCCTGAGGATAAAGAAGGAAGATTAGAAGTCAGGGCAGCAAAAAAATGGGGTGAGGGCAGAAAATCAGATGCAGGCAGAGAGAATACAGATGTGATCAGAGAATTGCAAGTACTGTAAAATCAGCACGGAAGAGGGGGTGCCTAGATAGGCATGGGCTGGGCTACAGAGAGCCTGGTTTCTAACTAACGTTTTGGATTTTATTCAAAAGTTAATTGGGAGCCATTAGCGACCTAGAAGAAGGGGAGGGACCTGTTGAGATTTGTGTTTTAAAAGCATCCCTCTGGCATATGCATCGTGGCCTCTCTGAAACCTCTCCTCCTCCCAGGGGAGGCTCTGATTTCTCGATCTGCTCTGGAAAGGACAGCTACCTTCATTGTTTACATCCGATATCTTGCTTGTGCTCAGTTTGTACAACAGTTTTGGAATAGAAAATGAACTGCACGAACATCCTCCGTGCCCCCTGATTATAGACTACTCATGCCTGCATTTAAGATTTAAAACCTTTGTTGCCAGTCATGAGGTGAAAAGTTTTGGCACCTTTTGGAGAAGAGTAATAATTGCAGGAAGGCACTACATGCATTTTCTCACGAATCGTCTGAAGCCAGCAAGGTGTGCACCATAATCCTCAAAATACCCATGGGGGCAGAAAAGGGAATAAAGGTGCTCAGGTGACAAAAGCAGAAAGAGTGAGCACCTTTTTTTTTTTTTTTATACTTTTCTGCACCCGTGTGTACTATGAGGCATATGGTTAGATGTATGCAGCCAGGATTGAAACCCGGGTATAATTAAAGTGTTTAGGCTCTTCCCTCTCTACATACTAACTCTGTGGGTTGATGTTGTAGAAGGTATGAGACATTAGGGCTCGATATCATTCAATAGTTTTGTGTGGGCATAAGGACACAATTATAAACTCGACTTAGACATTTTAGCGTTAGTAGTAGAAATGTGAAAACTTCAAAGGGTTGGATAGTAGTCTCTTATCTAAATACAGTCCCTCTGCATGATTGGGGGGCGGGGGCAATGGGAAAATAACCACACATTTGTAATATCTTAATCAATAAAACAATAAAAGAAATACAGTTCCTCATTATTCCATCTGTCTCACATTTCTGGGTTTTGTCTTAATAGCACATTTGTGATTTATTTGTTTGTTTATTAAATAGCATAACAAGGATAGAACAAAAGTAAAAGGTGTTTGTATTTAGGGATAACGTATCCTAATTCTGTCCTGGTTCTTTTCTGCTCACTCCCCTTTGTACCTGTCTTTTTTTCTGCCTTCCCTAGCCAGGCAGTGCTGCGTTGGATCCTGAGGGCCAAACACATTTGTCTTAGAAGCAAACCAGTAAACAAACTAATGCTGACCTCACATTTTAATCCCTGTGCTGTTGATCATTCAGTTAGCTAGAAGGCACAAACTTATGCCGTTAGCCTCTTTGAAGTTCTAAATTGTGACTTTAACTTGAAGAAAGGAATGAGGTAGAAATGACATTCTTAGGAATCCAGAGTCCAGTTACTGATTATTCAGTAGCTTAAGGTGAGGTCCTCAGTAAATGTAGCATGGCATTTAAAAAATAAAGGATCACTGTTGATTGTTCACAGGGAAAAAATGGGTAATAAATATAATATTTAACAATAGTTAATAAAAATATATCTTACGTTGAGTGTATGCACTTGTCATTTTTCTAGATAAAAGACAGTTGAATGTTGACAATTGCATATGGTTCATCCTAACACAAAGACAATCCTCTTGACATCTAACCAGTTGGCCCGTGAGCCTATGCGCCTCATTTCCCCATAAAGCAGACTGTGTGCTGCCCTGGCTGCTAGTAGCCTGTTCCCTGTTCGAGCAACAATAGTCTGTTGTACTTATTGCAAACCTGTTGGTGCCAGTTACACTTGTCATTGTGATTAGATAATTTAAATCAGAGTGTAAATCTATGAAATATAAATTCAAAGAGGAAGATTCCATAAAAGATAGTGACTAAAAGAGTGGGCAGGAAAACAAAGATAGGAGAGAAAATTATAAAACTTGGAAGGAAATATCCCAACCTTGCTTTACAAGTTTCTTTTTCTTTTCTTTTCTTTTTTTAGTTCTTAATTCACTTAGAAAATTAAAACTAGAAATTATAGAAAATAAACTCTGAGTATGGTTTATATAAGAAAAAAATATTGGGGATGTATTCCTCCTCAAGGAAAACTTGAAACTGCTTTAGAAAATTGGGGACTTAATGCTTATTTATATGTCTTAAGGTTAAGTCAGTGTTTATGGTTTGTACTCATTTTTTGATTCTTTACTGTAAACAGTATTTTTGACTAACTGATCAGAACCAGTCAAAATTACTGCTGCTATTCATCTAACTATAATAGTTTATGCAATAGCATAGTAAGTAGTCGGAACCTTTGCTTCTGCAGTTATTCTAAAGACACATATCAATAAAGACAAAGTGATATTTTTCGTTGGGGAATGTAGAAAGCAAAGCACATGGAGATTTCTTTTTCTTTGCCAATGAATATACTATGCTAATGAACTCATACTTACTATTTAAATTAGGCTTTTAGCATGCATGCAACATTTTATTTCAACAGTATGAATTAATATGTAGAACCTAGAGCTGGTTCCTACTTCCCTTCAATGACTTCCATAATAATTGAAAGCAATAATACAGAGTATAGCATTAGCTAGTCTATTAAACTTGATAAATTTCTTAGTGATGTTAAGCTGACAGGTTGAATTGGGCAAGATAAAACTTATTCTAGATTCAAACTAATTACAGAGGTATAGTAGTTCTTTTTAAAGCTTTACAAGTTAGTGATAAAAGGCTGAACTGATTTCAAAAACAGACTGAATTGATAAAATGTGAAAAATAAAAGTACATTTTATAATAGTAGCATTATTTCGCTATGTGCTAGGCATTTTGCTAATTTCTACATATGCCTTATATCATTTATTGTTCATAGATACTGTTTCCATTTTATAAACAAAAATACTGATGCATGTGGAAGTAAGTAGCTTGCCCAAAGTCTTGTGGTTGGTAGGTAACAGAACTGGGAACCAAATTCAGTTTAATCTGAATTTCAGTGCTAATATGCCCATGCTTTTACCACTTTATAATGCAGTAATTCAACCTGAATTTCTAATATTGGATTTTGTTTTTTTGTAAGCCATTTATTTGGTAAGTGATCCTAGAGATTGGCAGCAGAGAAAGGGAAGGGAGGCAGCTAGTACTAGATATATTAATGAAAATGCTACTACTATCCCTGTGGATACCTGGGCTTCACTCCCACTGCAACATGTCGCAGAGTTCTTCCACTTAAGGGGTGAAGAAGTGAAACCTTTTCTGAGATATGAGTGTGTAGAAAATGTTTTCTAAAGTAGGCCTTTAAATATATATATATATATATATATATATATATATATATATACACACATATATATATAATTGATTTTTTTACATAGAGGAAGGGAAGGGATAGAGAGTTAGAAACATCGATGAGAGAGAAATATTGATCAGCTGCCTCCTGCACACCTCCTACTGGGGATGTGCCCGCAACCAAGGTACATGCCCTTGACTGGAATCAAACCTGGGACCTTTCAGTCCTCAGGCTGACGCTCTGTCCACTGAGCCAAACCAGTCAGGACTAAAGTTAAGTCTTATGTTTATTACTAGCTAGAGGCCTGGTGCATGAATTCGTGCATGGTTGGTGTCCTCGAGGTGGCCTGTGGAGATCAGCTCCCCCAGTTCACACCCTGCAGCTCTGCCTGGCATCGCATGTTGGCCTGGTGCTGCCCACTCATCTGCTCCATCATTCCACTTCAGTCCCGCTCTCATCAGGGCCCATTGGGGCTGGCAGCGCCTCCACTGCTGCCCTCTGCCAATGCCACATCATTGACATCTACCATGTTCTGCACCGCCCCCTGGTGTCAGCACATGTCACAGCAATCAGTCGAACTTCCCGTCCGCTGGAGGGGACAATTTGCATATTAGGCTTTTATTATAAAGACTAGTGGCCCGGTGCACAAAATTTGTGCACGGAAGGGGGGGTTCCCTTAGCCCAGCCTACACTCTCTCCAATCAGAGACCCCTTTGGGGATGTCTGACAGTTGGCAGTCAGAGATGTCTGACTGTTGGCAGTCGGACATCCCTCTTGCAATCTAGGAACACTGGCTCCTAACTTCTCACTGGCCTGCCTGACTGATCGCCTGAAACCCTCTGTCTGCCTGTCTGATCACCCCTAAGTGCTCCCCTGCTGGCCTGATTGCTCCTAACTGCCTCTGCCTTGCTCCACACTTGGGACCCAGGCTTCCCTCCCTCTGGCCAGCTATAGGCATCCAGGACCTGGGCCAGCTTCACTCAGGCCAACCACAGCCACAGACAGCCTGCCCACAGCCCGGCCCTACCTAACCCCATGGGGCCCTGCCCCTCCGGGATGCCCCAGCCTGGGGAGCAGTGGACATTGCCCTACCGCTGCCGCTGCTGGCTGGCCCGAGGCACCTGCCCCACCCCTCCTCGATGCCCTGGCCTTGGGAGCAGCCCCGGCCTTGGAGGCAATGGACACTGCCCTGCCGCCGGCCAGCCCGTGGCGCCCGCCCTGCCCCTTCACGGGGCCCAGCCGGGACCTCCAGTGCAGCGTCCGCTCCCCAGGCCGGGGCCCCTCCCGCTGCCGCCCCTGGCCTCGCGTGTGCCTCGCCTCCGTCCCCTGCTCCTGATTGGCTGGTAGCGTAGTGAAGGTATGGTAATTTCCATGTTTCTCTTTTATTAGGATTATATAAGATAACCAATATCTACTTAGTAGTTCACAATTTACAAAATTCCATGCATTGTCTCTTTTAATTTCCTTCATTTCTGTCATAGTATTTTTAAATTAAATTCATTGGATGATATTGGTTAATAACATAGGTTTCAAATATACCATTCTATAATACATCATCTGTATATTGCATTTTGTATTCACCACTCAAAGTCTGGTCTCCCTCCATAACCATATATTTGATCTCCTTTATCCTTTCCATCCTCCCTTCACACCCCTTCCCCTTTGGTAATCACCTTCTGCTGTCTGTGTCTATGAGTTTATTTGTTAAAGACATGTTAAAGTGTTTCTAGCTGGGAAGGACCTTAGAGGTCATTTATGCCCACCTTCTCTTTTACAGTGTTGAAACTGAAACCCAGCAAGGCCAAGTCATCTGGCCAAGATCACAAGCCTGTTGAGTATGCTAGGACCAGAAGCAAGTTCAGATTAGAGTTCAAGAGTTAGAGTTAACCTTTTCTAACATACTAATTACTTTCTCTTTGCTAGCCTTAACTCTGAATGTGCTTTCCTACTGAATTTTTGCTCCATCCCCATCCTTGTCCATGCTAATTGTGTCCTTATGGCATGAATGAAGTCTACAAGTCGGTTCATGTCAACATTATCGGCCTGATTTCAACATTAACATTAAAGGCTAATCCTTTTCATACATATAATAAATATAAGAATATTAATTACTCCTTACCCTTTACTACAGATTTTGAATGGGGCAAGAATTATGCTGCCCCCTGTTATAGGTGAGAAAACTGAAGTCCAGAGCAATGCAATGATGTACCTAGTCCTGAGACCCACATGTTATAAAACCTAACTCTGAACAATGACAGAGTATAAAACAAGAATACATTATCTTAGCAAAGATGACTAAACCATCAAGCCAAGTCATGCTATCTCATCTAACAACATTTTTCTATTCTCATTTTCTGTTCTTAGCCAAAATTCATCTCCTTTGGGTGACTGCCTGATAATCTCTGGAAGTAGTGAGGCTAGGCAGGGGTGAGGTCAATGGAGTGTTAATGCCCACAGCTTTGCTAGGCATCCCCTAAAAATCTGTCAACCCCCAATTTGGTCTACACATTTCATCAGTAAACAGAGCAGGGATGGGTTGTTAGCTCTCTCCTTATTAACAGGCAAATATGTGCTGCTGCTACTGCTACTGTTTCTACATCTTGGATTTCTTTGCTTTTATATATCATGAAAAAATTTTGCAGTCATCATCTCATTTTTCGCAACCTTTGGTGATATGTGTTCTGAACTCAATTCTAAAGACCAAAATTCTGAGGCTCCAAGAGATTTAAATGATTTTTTGCCAAGGTCACTTGTAGTGAGTAGCAGGCCTGGATCTGGAATATAGATACTCTGGCCTGCCACTTACTACATGTGGCCTCAGAGTCTGCTTCCTTATCTTAAAAAAAAAAAAAAAGCATGAACTGGCTGGTGTGGCTCAGTAGTTGAGCACTGACCCATGAACCAGGTGGTCACTGTTTGATTCCCAGTCAGGGCACATGCTTAGGTTGTGGGCTTGACACCCAGTGGGGGACGAGCAAGAGGCAGCTGATCAATGATTCTCTCTCATCATTGGTGTTGCTAACTTTCTCTCCCTTGCTCTCTTTGAAATCAATAAAAACATTTAAAAATAAATAAATTAGCCCTAGCGAGTTTGGCTCAATGGATAGAACATCAGCCTTCAGACCAAAGGGACCTGGCTTCAATTCTGTTCAAGGGTATGTACCTTAGTTGTAAGCTTACCCAGCCCAGGCCCTGGTTGGGGCGCCTGCAGGGGGCAACCAATTGATGTGTTTCTCTCACATTGATGTTTCTGTCTTTCCCTCTTTCTCCCATTCTCTTTAAAAAATCAGTGGAAAAATATCGTTGGGTGAAGATTAGCAAAACAAAACAAACAAACAAAATTTAAAAAGCTTGGAGGAGGGCAGATAATATGCTTATGAAATAGGACAATTGCAAAGTTTACATGTGATAGTACATCATTCATATTGCTCTTTTTTCCAAAAATGATTTGAGAAATGCTCACAATAAACTTACTAAGATCTAAGCATAGAAGGGGAAAATCTAGATAATGTATTTGGGATAAATGGATCACTAAAATTTAATTATTAGCTGGGGAGCTCATATTGAAAAAGTAAGAGAATGTTTCCACCACTCTGAATGGTTTTGTTTTCAACCATCAAACAAATTTGTAAGGCAGTACTTCTCCCCCCATAGATGAATTTTAAAAGGGACTTATCAAGGAGGTTCCTTAAATTACTTCATGTATAGTATTTTATATACCAATTTTGCTAAAGATGCAAAGTATTTTAAAAATTAACTTTGGTTCTTGATAACTCATTTATTATGGACATTAATGAAGGTAAACTCTTTGAAAGCATTTCTCCAGGACTAAGCTAATAATGGTAGACAGTAACAACTCACATAAGGTGGAGCAGGGCTTCTTTAACCCAAGCTTGGTCTCTGGGTGCACTTTGAAAGGTTCATAAAACCCTCCAAAACATCCAGTTTGCCTAAAGCACCATAGTCTCAAAGGTTAAAAGCTATTTATTGGGAAACTCATGAAGTAATTTATGTGAAATGCTTAATAAAATTTACTATATGCATAAAAAGGATTAGCCTTTAATGTTAAATTGGGATTAGGCTGATAATATTGACATGAACCAATTATGTCGATTTTTTTCTATGCTATAAGGACAGAATTAGCACAAGTAGTTAGTTGGACCCTAAAAAAGAGACATCTACCACATCATTGGTAGTTTTCATGTCTGTTGTCCTCATTTCTAGGAAAAAAGGTTTCTACTTTTTAAATGTTAGATAAACATTCACTTATTTATGAAATAAACATTGGCTACAGACACTGGAGATGTAAAAATCTAGACGTCATCTCCTCTCCTCATTTCTTCCTTTATATCATGCCCACATCAAAATTAGTAGCAGTCATGTCAGCTATGTCCACAAAATGTATCAATAAACTCCCAATCCTACTGTCTCCCTGCAATCAATTCTCTATTGAGCAACCATATTAATTTTTAAAAACATAAGCTAGGTTATGTCATTGCTTTTCTTAAAAGCCTCTGATCAGAGGTTCAGTTTGCAAGTTGTAAAGAGTCCTAGAGATGGACAGTGGTGATGATTGCACAACAATATGACTGTACTTAACGCTACTTAAAAGTGGTTAATTAAGATGGTTACTTTAATACTATGTGTATTTTACATAATTAAAAAAAGGAAAATAGCCATGCTAAAATAAAATAAAGACTCTGATGGCTTCCTGTTATACTTAGCATAAAACCCTGGCTCAAATTTAAGCCTCAAGGCCCTGACTGGGTCTATCCCTCCTCATCTAAAAGACACTTGGAGAAGTGGGTCTTTTAGCGTAACTCTCCTTCTTGTGCCCTGCTCCCTGTTCCTCTGATGTACCTTCCTGCCTCCAGGCCTGTGCCTTTGCTGTTAACTCCTCCAGGATCACTTACCCCTCATATCTTTTCAAGTGTTCTAGATCTTTCCAACTATTATGTTTCAGTCTTCTCTCCCTGGTGACGTCATATCACTCTCATGGAGTACTTCTTCATGCCTTTTGCCACCGTTTGTCTTATTTATAAATTATTTATATTTATCTTTGTTTACTTGTGTGTCTTCCCATAAGAAAGTCAACTCCAAGAGAACAGGGATCTTGCTCTATGTATCCCTAGTGGCCAGAAGGGTGCTTAGCGTATACTAGGTGGCCAGATATTTATTGAATAAGTGAATGGAGATGTGGTCCCTTCCTCCAAGGACTTCGCAGTTTCTGATACTGAGTCTCAGGAGCCCTGAGTTGTGATTGTGAACAAGGTCATTGAGAGTCTCTCAGCTAAGTCTCATCTAGAGAATAATAATGTAGGAGAGGAGGAGGAGAAAATTATGTTGGGGGCAAGAGTAAAATACATGAACTGTTTCCACTCATTCAAGGGTAGAGAGAAACTTCTCTTCTATACCCCTCCTCATCTAAAGGAAATGTAAGAGAAAATAAAAATATAGCTACACATCAGCATCCAGGCATGAACCCTGTCCAAGCCAAGCTTAAAATGAAAATTGTGTAAGATATCGTGTATCACATTCCCAGAAATGCTTGACTCCTCTAGACCATTTGCTCTTAGAGGGTTCATTACGAGCACTCAATTGTATTAGTCAATAAGACTGTCTTGCCAAAATGAGACCAAATCTTACTGATCTTTCTATCATTTCACAATTATCTTGTCTGGCATGAGTTTCCCAATGACAATCAAAACTCACCCTTTCCATCCTGCTGTCATACTACAGGTAGTTTTGTGGAGAACTGGGACTTTGATGTACATATTTTTCATTAATATTTTTCATGGTAAATATAGGGAAAGGTATAGCAATTTATGATATAGATAGATTTTCTGTACTTGACCTGGGAAATCATACTTCCATATAATTAGAAAAATCTGATTATGTTTGACTAAGGTAATAATATATGCTGATTTTAGAAATATGGAAAACATAACAAGGAAAAACAAAACTCATAACAGGAAAACAGACATCTCCCACTGTCGACATAAGAAATGGCTAAACTTACAGAAGAAATTTAATGAATTTTTTGAGTCAAACTGATCTCAGATGTTCTGGAGAATAACAGTTTTTTGACTTTTATGCATTTGAAAGTAAAGAGGGGGCATAAGGAAGATTAGAGAAAGCAAGGTGGGTGTAATTTCTGCTATTTCAAAAATGTGTTAACCTAGCTGCCAGAGAACAATGAGCAGGGCTGGCTTAAAACTTTTCACTAAAGAAGTTACATGTTTAGGGAGTGGCTGCCTAACTACCCAGTTAGGATTTTTGGTGGCTATGTGCGCCGCCATCTTTGTCATGCGTGATGGTCAATTTGCATATTCCCTCTTTATTATATAGGATAACTTTGCTGTTTCTTTATTCCTAGTGTTCCTTTAACTAAAGAGTAATAAAAATTAGATAATGATAGACATATGCTCTGTTAAATTAATAAAACAGGGCAAATTTATTTAATTTTAAGTTTTATTTCAGTAGTAGAAACAATTTTTATGCCCTTAAAGGTACTGATAACTTTTAAAAGCAAACAACAACAACAACAAAAAAGGCAAAATCCTGAAAGTCTGAAGAATGTATTCCTATTACAGTTATTGTGAAGGTGTAACAGGGAGACTCCAGGGAACAACAAGAAAGTTTACTTGACGAGAGACTAGTTTATCAGGAATCTGAGTGAGTGGGGATGGTAGAATAAAAGGAGTCTAGTTAATGCAGTCTATGATCAGGAATTCCAGCTTGGCTGTATTACACATTTCTGAAAAGAGGAAGGACCTAGTCAGAGGTGCTTTGAGCTGTCTAGTTCAGGTTGCTGGCTTGTCACACTGTCAAGTGGAAAGGAAACTAGGGTGTGAAATAGGAGAAGTCATATATAACTATATGGATGGAAAGGCATGAGAAAGGCAGAGAAAGCCAAGAGAAGGTGAAGAAGAGGAAGGTTTGGATAAGGAAGAATAGGAGACCAAGGTTTTTAGCCTGGAAACATGGGTGGATTGTGCTGCCACAGATGGTCTTGGGAAGACCAGATCAGGGGAATGTTTTGGTTGAAATTCTGAAAATTGCTTTATTTCTATTGTTGGTTAATTATTGCAAGGTAAGGGGATACCAGGTGTATCGATTAATAATGTGGATTTTTTTTCAATAGATGGAGTTACACATATGTTCATATATATGCAAATATATAATATATAATTGCATATAATATATGCAAATATATCACATATCAAATATATCAATATATAGGCAGTTTTGTTGTATTGACAGCAAGCTTCAAAACTTCATTTGTCAAATTTTCTGAAGGTGTTAACATCATAGATATTTTTACACTTAAAAATGTCGAATTTCATGCCAAAAAAAGAGTATTTGTGGGAAGTTTTAATTCATTACTTTATTTTGAAGAAAAGTGCTGTGCTGCTGAATACTTTGGGAAGCTTATAGTGAACATGCTCTATCTCAAGATATGTGTGAATGCTAGTATAAAAACTTTAAAAGTGATTATTTTGATGGGAAAGACAAAGAACATCCATTTCAACTGAAAAAGTTTGAAGACCAACAATTACAAGCATTATTGGATGAAGATGCATGTCAAACTCAAAAACAACTTGCAGAAAGATTCAACATTGCTCAGCAAACAATTTCTGATCATTTACAAGCAATGGGAAAGATTTTAAAGGAAAGAAAATGGATGCCACATCAACTGAACGAAAGACAAATGGAAAACCAAAAAGTCATCAATAAAATGTTGCTTCAACAGCATAAAAGAAAGTCTTTGTTGCATCGAATTGTGACTGGCAATGAAAAGTGGATTTATTTTGAGAATCCCAAATGCACAAAATCATGGATTGATTCTGGTCAACTATCAACATCGACTGCAAGTCCAAATAGCTTTGCAAAGAAGACAATGCTCTGCGTTTGGTGGGATCAGGAAGGTGTGGTGTATTATGAGCTTTTAAAACCAGGTAAAACCCTTAATACTGATCACTACTGACAACAAATAATCAATTTAAAGCACGCTTTGATTGTGAAATGACTAGAATGTGCCAGAAGGCACCACAAAGTAATTTTGCTTCATGATGACGCACCATCACACACTTGAAAACCAGTTAAAGACATGTTAAAAGATCTTGCCTGGGAAGTATTAACCCACCTGCTATATTCAACAGACCTTGCTCCTTCAGAGTACCACTTGTTCCCGTCGATGGCACACACACTTTCTGAGCACCACTTCAAAACATACGAAGAAGTACAAAATTGGGTCTCTGAATGGTTTGTCTCAAAATAAGAAAAGTTCTATTGGGACAGTATCCACAATTATCTGAAAGATGGGGGAAATGTGTAGCTAGTGATAGACATTACTTTAAATAAAACACTTTTGATGTTTTTCTTGAAATTACAGTGTTTTCTTTGATTACAAAATCCACATTATTAACCAGTATACCTGGTACATTACATGCTCATTTGTAATGCGAAAGAACATTATGATTTGTATTCTCTCTAGGATTCATCAATCCATATGACCTATACATTCACCTCTGGGTACCATCTCTCTCCACAGATGGGGCTTTATGCCCTATCCCAGTAGTCGGCAAACTGCAGTTTCGCGAGCCATATGCAGCTCTTTGGGCCCTTGAGTGTAGCTCTTCCACAAAATACCACAGCCTGGGCAAGTCTATTTTGAAGAAGTGGCATTAGAAGAAGTTTAAGTTTAAAAAATTTGGCTCTCAAAAGAAATTTCAATCATTGTACTGTTGATATTTGGCACTGTTGACTAATAAGTTTGCCAACCACTGTCCTATTCCTATTCCTTACTCAACTCTATTTGTTACTACCAATTCTGGCTTGTTTTGACAAGATCTTGAGGCCAGTTGATTCTCACCCTTCCTTTCCTTCTTGTAATTCTTGGTTACTGCCTAAAACAGAAACCCCTTACTAGGTATTCTAGCCTTTCTGTTGTTTCTTCCTACTGTTATCCACATGTTCAGCTCTGTCCTTTATCCTTTGAAAACCATGTTCCATTGCACTCACTCTCTTATATCTTTAATCCCATCATCTTCCAAACATGACCTCCCACCCCATGCCCATACACTCCTTTTGAGAAGGCTTAGCCATTCATCCAGAGTATTTGAAAGTCTGCCATGTCCCAGGCACTGTCTCAGGTGCTAGAGAGGCAGCAATGCCAAAACCAGAAAAAGATCCCTACCCTGAGGAGCTAATATTTCTAGTGTAATTGTGGAGTAGGGGATTCAGATAATACAGAAATATAGAATACGACTGAAATTTATATATATATATATATATATATATATATATATACACACACACACACACACACATACATATACATATATATATACTAGTATGTGTATATATATACATATATACACACTAATATATATATATATATATATATATATATATATATATATATATATGAAAAGCTGTAGAGAAAAATAAAACAATGAAGATAGGCAAGTTCAAGTTCATGTTAGGGGGGGTGGTAAAGGTGACATTTCATCAGCAGACAGCTGAAGGAAGTGAAGCAGTTGCTCTGGGAGATATCTACAAGAAGAGGATTCAGGTTGTGGGAACAGTGGTTTCAAATGCTTTGAGGCAAGAGCATTTTTGGTGTGTTCAGGGATGGGCAAGGAGCCCAGTGAGGCTGAAGCTAAGTAAGAGAAGTGAGGAGGAGGAAAGATCAGAAAGGGAGGGCCCAAATCACGCAGAGCCTCAAACCCTGTTATAGAAACTGACTATTAAGTGAGTGAAATGGGAAGACAGTGATTGACACATATTAAGCAGAGAAGTAACATGACTTAGGTGTTCTTGTTTTGTTTTTTAATGTGAAGAATCCATTGAAGAGGGACAAGGGTGAAATCAGGGAGACCAGTTGAGAGACTATTGCAGTGATTCAGATAAGAGAGGACAGTGACTTGGACTCCATTAGAATGGAGAGCGGTTGGATTCTAGAAAATATCAAGATTTGTGATGGGTT
This sequence comes from Antrozous pallidus, assembly GCA_027563665.1. Classification (NCBI taxonomy): domain Eukaryota; kingdom Metazoa; phylum Chordata; class Mammalia; order Chiroptera; family Vespertilionidae; genus Antrozous; species Antrozous pallidus. Next base: position 32,552,086 of record CM050512.1, on the reverse strand, counting down.
TGCTGTAATGCACACATGGGCTCTGGCCTCATTCCCCCTTATTAACTCACCTATGTCCTGCCCTCCTCCTCTCCTGAGGATGAGGTGCCACCTTGCCCCAGTGGAAGAAGAGCACCTCTGGGAGCCCTCTGTTTGCCTCCACTCCTTTTCTCCTCTAGACTTTTCTTGGTTGGTCCTCCTGCTTCTCTCTATTTCATTGTCCTCTCACTACAAAAATATTAAGGTTTCACCAAAAATGATGTAGCCTGATTTTGTACCTCCTTTTTCTTTTCTAGCTTTTACAAGCAGACCTCTCGAGTGACCTGTTCATTGTCTTTTTTAAAAATAATATTTTAATCTTTATTGTTCAGTTTATTAATTACATTGTTCCCCCTTTTTCCCCTCTATAGCTCCCCTCCACCCAGTACCCATACCACCCTCTACCCTCACCTCCCTCCCACTGTCCTCTCCCATAGGTGCATGATTTTTGTCCAGTCTCTTGCTGCACTTCCCACACCCCTTTTCTCCCCAAGAATTGTCAGTCCATTTCCTCTCTATGCCCATGATTCTGTTTTATTCTCCAGTTTATCCTGTTCATCAGATTTTTAATTCACTTGATTTTTAGATTCATTTGTTGATGGATGTGTATTTGTTGTTCATAATTTTTATTTTTACCTTTTTCTTCTTCCTCTTCTTAAAGAATGTCTTTCAGCATTTCATATAATATTCGTTTGATGGTGATGAACTCCTTTAGCTTTTTCTTATCTGCGAAGCACTTTATCTGACTTTCAATTCTGAATGATAGCTTTGCTGGGTAGAGTAATCTTGGTTGTAGATTCTTGCTATACATCACTTTGAATATTTCTTGCCACTTCCATCTGGCCTGCATAGTTTCTGTTGAGAAATTCGCTGACAATCGTATGGGTGCTCCCTTATAGGTAACTAACTGTTTTCCTCTTGCTGCTTTTATTTATTTATTTATTTATTTATTTATTTATTTACTTTTCAGGGTACGAGGACACAGACTTTATTGAGGCGACCCTTCCCAAGGGAGAAAGAGCTCACGTGCAGGGTAAAGGCAGAGAGACCAAGGGAGGGGAGAAGGGAACCCAGCCGGACCACCTCCCGGACTGTGGACTGCCTGGGAGAACAGTCCGGGAGAAAAGGTGCCACGTGGCGCACCGAGACACCCTTTTTAAGGCAGGGGTTGGGCCCAGGGCGGAATGGGAAGGGGTGGGACACAGGGCACTCTGGTATGTGATTGATTGGTGGCTCAATGTCTCTGAGGCAGATGTCAATTACATCATAACTCCGCCCACCAGTTGGGTGGGGGATACCTATCATTCCAGGCTTCTGGTAATATTAAAAAAATAATTGAGAGTCCAGGCAAGGTCTAGGGGGCGAAGGTCCATCTTCTGTAGCTACTTCCAGCTGAGAGGGGGCGTCGTTAGGGGCGTCTACCTGGAATCTCAAGGATTTTGGTGTTGGGTTCTGAATTCAGTGGCAGATCTATCTTCTGGTTGGTGAACGTCTGCATTATGTTCTGCAAGAAATGGTTAGGAGGAAGCGACGAGATTCCCACGTGTCCTGGTCCAGCAGTGTTTGAGAAGTGTTCTGAGCGGGCCAATCAACTCACAACCATGCCACCGAGCAGAGCCAGAGCAGAAGTCAGAAGCTGGAGGCTAGGTTTGAGGATCATCCACTCTCACCCGGTTTCGGCACCATATGAAAGATGAAACAGAAGGAGCAGAGAGAGAGAGAGAGAGAGCAGGGTACCAGGACACAGACTTTATTGAGGAGACCCTTCCCAAGGGAGAAAGAGCTCATGTGCGGGGTGAAGGCAGAGAAACCAAGGGAGGTGAGGAGGGGACCCAGCCGGACCGCCTCCCGGACTGCCTGGGAGAACAGTCCCAGAGAAAAGGTCCCTTTTGCTGCTTTTAATATTCTCACTTTGTCTTTTGCTCTTGGCATTTTAATTATGATGTGTCTTGGTGTTGTCCTCTTTGGATTCCTATAGTTTGGGGTTGTGTGTGCTTCTTGGACTCCTAAGTCAATTTCTTTCACCAGGTGTGGGAAGTTTTCGGTCACTATTTCTTCAAATAGGTTTTCATATCTTGCTCTCTCTCTTTTTCTGGCACCCCTATAATTCAGATGTTGGTATGCTTGAGGTTGTCCCAGAGGCCCCTTACACTATCTTCAATTATCTGGATTCTTTTGGCTTCTTGCTTTTCCAGCTGAGTGGATTTTGCCTCTTTGTATTTCAAATCTTTGACTTGATTCTCCCGGTCTTCTAGACTGCTTTTAGGTCTTTCTATAATATTTTTTATTTCAGTCAGTGTATGCTTAATTTCTGGTTGGTCCTTTTTCATATCCTTGAGGGTCTCATTCATTTCCTCGTAGGTCTCATTCATTTCCTCATAGGTCTTATTCATTTCCTCATAGGTCTTATTCATTTCCTTGTAGGTCTCATTAAGTTCCTTGTAGGTCTCATTAAGTTCCTAAAAGGCCTTGTAGGCCTTTTCTAGGAGCCTCTTGGAAACCCTTATAACCTTATAACCTTATAACAGTCATTTTTTTCCCTCCATTTCTTTCACATCTGATTTCTTTCCATGTCTCTGCATGATGGCTGCTTTCCTGAGTTGGTCAATTAGCTTTGTGTGGTAGATGTCCTCTAAGGGACAGTGGCTCAGCCTCCCCAGTTACCTGAGGTGAATTCTCTTGCTGCAGCCCTTTATGGGTTGCACAGTCTTGTTGAAGTTAAGCCTAGATTATTATTGTTAGCACTAAGAGGGTTTGACCTCCAGGCCAATTGGCTGTTAGGGTTAGCTGTGCTCAGGTTGGATGGGCAGGGTCTCCTGGCTGAGCAGGAAGCCTTAATTTCCATCAGCTCTGCCCTATGCGGCACCTGGGTCTCTGTGCTGGTTGGTAATGGCTGCAAGCACTTCTGAAAGAAAGCTGCCGCTGAGCTCTACCTGCTGCCAGACAATTCAGCCTCTCTCCAAATGAGTCTGCACACCCAAAGTCTCACCCAGGGTTGTAAAACAATGCAGTCCGGTGGTTTCCCGAACGAGAGAGCAAGTCACGAGTCCTCTTTGCGCGCTCTTGCACCTCTGCTGTTCCCAAGTTTACATGAACTCTCCACAAGCTCCTCCTCTCCACAAGCTCGCAGACCTTTGCAGCGCCCGAATTTCAGTGTGCTTCCCTACTGTCCAATTTCACCCCATATGAGGAGTGAATCATCCCCGGACTTCGCCCAGAACTGGGGAATCAGTGCAGTGGGATGCCTTTGTCTCCACCGTTCAAGAAAACCAGCCGGGTTTGCAGCTGCCTGCCCTCTCTGCTCATGCGTGCACGGTTCCAAACCTCTGACTCCGCAGGTATCTTCAACGCTGCCCTCCGCCACTCCTCTGAGCCACACTATCCTATCTTTACTTTCATCTGTGGAATTTTCACTCAGTCAGCTCTCCGGTGATTCTGGATGATGTTTGTTCTGTCGTTAAGTTGTAGTTTTGAAATTGCTGTGTGGGGCAGCAAGATAGGTGTTTACTTGTGCCACCATCTTGGTTCTCCCTATTCAGTGTCTTTTGTTTCTCACTTGCCTTTATATTTTGGCTTGTGCCTGATCACTCTACTTAACTTTCCTAAAGTCACAGGAGCTTCCAGTTCATTTAAGTCTGTGGAGACCATTCAGCACTGTCACACTGGACCTCTCTGTGCATTTGGCTATGTTTATCACCGTCTCCTTCTTCAGAATTTCTCCCTATTTTGTTTGTTTCTGCGTGTACTAAATCTCATGTCCTTTTGACTCTTCCCTTTTCATCTTCTTTATAAGATTCCCTACCTCAGCCTACCCCTTACTCATAGTATTGTTCAAGGGTTTGTCTTTAGACCACAGTTTTTTTCACTCATCTCTTACTATGGTTTAATCGCCATCTAGATGTGAAACCTTCCAAATTCTGTACCTTTAGATACCATGACCTTCTTCCCAAGTGCCATGTTCACCTGAAAATCCCACAGGCTGAAAGTCGTGAACTCCCAGCCCCTTAAACCTGTCCCGCTTTCTTTGTTCCTTATTTCACTTGGGGACACCACCATGCTCATAGTTACTAAAACCAATCTAGACATTTTAGTTTTGCCATCCCATCCCTTTATCCTGTCTAGTGAATCATCAAGCCCTTCCCATATTGCCTCATAAATATTTCTTGACTTTGCATTCTCCAACATTGCATATCCCAAACTACCTCTGACCATGTTGAGGTCTTTAAACAATTCTCACTGGGATGATAGCAGTTAAAGCCTAGTTGGTCTCCCTTCCCACAGCCTCGCTGCTCACATTCATTCTTTTTTAAATTTTTTTTCAGAGAGGAAGGCAGAGGGAGGGAGAGATAGAAACATCGATGATGAGAAAGAATCAATGTTTGGCTGCTTCTTGCACACCCCCTACTCATGATTGAGCTAGCAACCTAGGCATGTGCCCTTTACCAGAATGGAATCTGGGACCTTTCAGTCCAAAAGCCGACACTATTCACTGAGCCAAACCAGCTAGGGCCTCACATTCACTCTTCATACAGCGAGGTCACAACACTGTTTTAAACTCTCTAGGGCAAGCATGTCAGACTCGGGGCCCACGGGCCGCATGCCTCATTTATTTGGCTCATGTTAGCCTTTAAGTCTGACATGCTTGCTCTAGGGGTCCTCTGCTTACAGGTGAGGCTAGCCCGGTGGTCGGCAAACTCATTGGTCAACAGAGCCAAATATCAACAGTACAACAATTGAAATTTCTTTTGAGAGCCAAATTTTTTAAACTTAAACTTCTTCTAATGCCATTTCTTCAAAATAGACTCACCCAGGCCATGGTATTTTGTGGAAGAGCCACACTCAAGGGGCCAAAGAGCCACATGTGGCTCTGGAGCCGCAGTTTGCCAACCATTGGTGAGGGCTTGTAGACTCTGCCCAAAGTGGGTGCTTTGGAGTAAGCTTGGGATGGGAGAGGTCAGAGTGGTAGAACTCTGGCAGAACTGTGTGGTTGAACTCTTTTACATACGGTAAATATATTCCCATGTAATATTTCACCTTTTGAAAGCTGCTCATTGCCTTTCTAATATCTTTAAATGTCGTTTCTCACTGTTCCTCATTTGCACCCCCTCCTCAGTGCATTTGCCCATCCTGTTATCCCAAAGTGCTCAGTTTCTACCAATCACTAAGAAGTAGCTCAGCTCTCAGATCTCTCAGGACGTCTGTCATTCACATGTTTAAGGACTTAGTCACTGACATTTAGTGCACATCTCTCAGGCTGCCAACAACAGCCTACAGGTGGACATGAGGACATACCTGAGGGCATTCGAGCAGTGCTCCTTAGGACATCTGTGGTGTTGGACCAGTGGGGTTTTTGTTAGTTTGTTTTTGTTCTCTCGTGCACAACAAGTGGTCCTGATGCACATGAATAAAATGCAGCTTGCACCACATGTGACTCACCACACCAATTCAGCAACACCCAAACTGGTCTATACCTTGTTTAACGAGTATCACATACTTGAATATCACAGCAATGTCAAATTACCATAAACATTTCTAAAGTACTTCCATTTCATTTCTGGACTTGCCTTGTGCCAGGCTGGTAACAAACCACTAGCATCAGTCCACAGGCCACCTTTGGACAACACCACACTAGATCGTTTGCTGTAGAGGCTGTGGTAGGAGAGGGGACAGTTTACATCAGGGACCCAGAAGAGAGACTAGATACTTCTCCTGAATGGTTGATCTCGAAGGGGAGAAGGAACCCTACTAGAGGAAGGCACAATCTTTAAAAATGAGACCAAGTTACAAGTCAGGTGAACAAGGCGTTTTAGCCTTGAGGAGAGATTGAAACATAGAAGAAAGGGCTGATGGAATAGCCTGGAACAGGTAGAACTAAGTAAGATAGAGAAAGGGGGCTGCTGTAAGGTGAGAGATGAGGCTGGAGCATCAGGTGGGAAACACCAAGAATGAACTATGTGGCAGATCCTTCCTGGGCACTGGGATTAGAAGCCAAACAGAGATAGCTTTTGTCCTTATTGGAGTTTAGAAAGGTTGCTAAGGGTAGTCAGAGAGTTAGACTTTTACTGTAGGCAGTCTTCAGAGGATTTTGAGGAAGAGTATGACATGATCAACTTAATCCTTGGAAAAATGTCTCTGATAGACTATGGAAAATGATGACTATTGGAAAGTCAATTGATAGGTCATTACAATAATCCAAGTAAGAGATGATTAGAGTCAAGAAGCAGGAGCTAGGGGTTTGGGGAAGAAGAAGTAAGATTGAGGGAAAGAGAACAGGATTTTTTAGGAGAAATATTATTAGGGTGATATAAGTCTATAGGATTGAGGGATCAATAGTGTTTAGAATGGCTGGTAATTTCTGCTTTTGATAAGGTTGGTGGTCCAATTCATTGGTAGATGGGGGAGGGATTTGATATTTGATAATTAAAGCATCTAAGGATGCCATACCAGTTAGGTAAGCATATCAAACGGTAGTGCAAGCATATCAAACTCATGGCTCATGGGCCACATGCTTCACTTATTTGGCCTGTGTTAGCCTTTGAGTTTGACATGCTTGCTGTAGTGTGTTGTGCAAACCTCTATCATAGAATTGTTCAGGGGGTTTCTGTGCTCCTTGAGAACATGTACCTACTTGTCTACCCTAAATGTCTGGCACAGCGTCCAAATGTCTACCCTAAATATTTGGCACAATGGTTCTTAGACTGAATGAAAGATTATACATTAGATTTCTGTTGCTGCCATAACAAATCATCACACAGTTAGTGAATTAAAACAATACAGATTATCTCAGATCTGTAGGTCAGAAACACAGGTGGTCAGGAGCGATGACTTTGCTCTGTGTTTCTCGTGGTGCTGGCTGTCTGGAGTCTTATCAGAAGGCTCTAGAAAGAATCCGTTGCCAATTTTACTCAGGTTGTTGTCAAAATCCAGTTCCTTGTGGTTGCAGGACTAAAATCTCTGTGTCCTTGCTGGATGTCAGCCAAGGGCTTCCTATAGTTACTGGGGGGCTTCTCTCTAGTCCTTGAACCCATTTCAAAGCCAGCAACAGTGCATTGAATCCTTGTGTTTCAAATCTCTCTGCCTTCTTCTTCTGCCACATCTCTTCTTCTTCCAATCAGACAGTTCTCTGCTTATAAGGGCTCATGTGATTACACAAGGCCTACTGGATAATATAGGATAATTTCCCTATTTTAATGCCTGTAACCTCAGTTACATCTGTAGAGTCTCTTTTGCCATATATCATGGTCACAGATTCCAGAGATTAAGGCATGGGCATTTTTGAAAGGAGGAGGCACTATTTTGCCACATATAATAGTAATTATCCATCAACTCATGTAGGGATTATGATCATGGTTCTTAAATACACATCCCAGCACCTCCCATTTGCACAGGGAACCACAAGGGGACTGAGGCTGGCCCAGTGTCAGGAGGAAATGGAAACAGAAGTAGATCAAGCCCTTCTATTTACACTTTCTTTAACCATCTATCCACTTATCCATCCCATCCATTTAGTCATTCAATTAGTTACTCATTCAGTCAAACATTTGAGTATCTGCTTTGTTTTAAAGTCTACGCTAGGTCAGGAAAAGAGGCAGAGAGTGAGCTACAAAGGTAAACAACACCTGATTTCTTACAGCTCATCTTCTGGATAAAATTTTCTTTAAAGTCATGCCATTTACTGATGGGTTTGGCTTGTGTTGATGCTGTTTTCTTCCCTGCTTAGTGATTAATCTGTTCTCAGTATCCTGTACTTTCAAAGCCTGTAGCAAGGACTCAGTAAAGATGTGTAATTACAATCATTGCTACTTGGTTCACTGCCTTCTATGTGTGGTCATAAAATTTAGAAAACATTAATATTTTAAACTGTTGTTATAATTTTTAATGATTTCTTAATCTTTCCAGAGACATTCTGGAAAGATTAAGGGCATAGCAAGCAAGTTTGTCTTCTACCTGGCATTAATGATATATTTTAGTGATTATTCAATAGCAGTATAGGTAAAGCTACTCTATTTTGTTTATAGCTACACAGTATTCCCTCACATTGGTGGACATTTGGGAAGTTTTTATTTCTTTTGCTATTAAAACATTGTTATAAAATATCTTGTACATGCATCTTTCACACAAGTGTTAGACAAATAGAACATTTTCATTGCAACAGATATTGCCAAATCACTCCCACAGAGATGTACCATTTCACATTCTTACCAGCCTTGCATGAGAGTGCATGTTTCTCTACACCTTGGCCAACGATGTATGTTATTAAACTTTATGGTTTTTGCCCATCTGATAAGTAAAAATGATGTTCCTTTCTAATTTAAATTTGTATTACCACATTGCTGAGTAAGGTCAGGGATCTTTCTAAATATTTTAGATTTATTTCTGTTTCCTTTACTATAACCTGTTTTTGTGTCTTTTATTGTTGTGTCTTTTGGTTGTTGGATTTTTTCTTGCTAATTTGTTGGCAGTCTGCATACTAAGGAAATTGGCCCTTTAGGATATGAGAAGCATATAATTTTCATTCTGTTTGATTTGTCTTTTGTCTTTGTATACTGAAGCTTTTGACATGCACAGATATTTAATTTTAGGCAGGCATATGTAATTCATCTTTAAATCTGTGACTTCTGTACTTTGTATCATGCTTGGAAAGGCCTTCCTCATTTTAGAATTATAAAATAATTACCTCAGATTTCACCAAGTATTTTTTAAGTGTTTATTTTGAAATAGTGATAGAGTCACAGAAGGTTGCAAAGTTAGTACAGAGAAGTAATATCTACCTTTCATTTAGTTTCATTTTTTTAAATCTTTATTGTTCAGTTTATTAATTACATTGTTCCCTTTTTTTTTCCACCCTATAGTTCCCCTCCACCTGGTACCCATCCCACCCTCCGCCCTCACCCCCCTCCTCTGTCCTCTCCCATAGTTGCATGATTTTTGTCCAGTCTCTTGCTGCACTTCCCACACCCCCTTTCTCCTCAAGAGTTGTCAGTCCATTCCCTCTCTATGTCCGGGATTCTGTTACATTCACCAGTATATCCTGTTCATCAGCTTATTAATTCACTTGATTTTTAGATTCATTTGTTGATAGATGTGTATTTGTTGTTCCTGATTTACACTTTTATCTTTTTCTTCTTCCTCTTCTTAAGGAATATCTTTCAGCATTTCATATATTATTGGTTTGGTGGTGATGAACTCCTTTACTTTTTTCGTATCTGCAAAGCACTTTATCTGACCTTCAATTCTGCATGATAGCTTTGCTGGATAGAGTAATCTTGGTTGTAGATTCTTGCTATACATCACTTTGAATATTTCTTGCCACTCCCGTCTGGCCTGCATAGTTTTTGTTGAGAAATCCGCTGACAATCGTATGGGTGCTTCCTTATAGGTAACCATCTGTTTTTCTCTTGCTGCTTTTAATATTCTCTCTTTATCTTTTGCTCTTGACATTTTAATTATGATGTGCCTTGGTGTGGTCCTCTTAGGGTTCCTATTTATTGGGTTTCAGTGCGCTTCTTGGATTCCTAAGTCAATTTCTTTCACCAGGTCTGGGAAGTTTTCGGTCACTATTTCTTCAAATAGGTTTTCATTGTCCTGCTCTCTCTCTTTTTCTGGCACCCCTATAATTCGGATGTTGGTATGCTTGAGGTTGTCCCAGAGGCCCCTTACACTATCTTCAATTTTTTGGATTCTTTTGGTTTCTTGCTTTTCCAGCTGAGTGGATTTTACCTCTTTGTATTTCAGATCTTTAACTTGGTTCTTGGGGTGCTCCAGAGCACTTTTAGGTCTTTGTATAATATTTTTTGTTTCAGTCAATGTATGCTTAATTTCTGGTTGGTCCTTTTTCATATCCTTGAGAGTCTCCTTTATATCCTTGGGGGTCTCCTTGATTTCCTTGTAGGACTCATTCATTTCCTTTGTGGTCTTGCTTAATTCCTTATAGGCCTCGACCTTTTGTTGGAGCCTCTTGAAAAACCCTATAACTGTGTTTTTGAATTCCATGTCGAGTCATTTTTTTTCCTCCATTTCTTTCACATCTGATTTCTTTCCATGTCTCTGCATGGTGGCTGCTTCCCTGAGTTGGTCAATTAGCTTTGTGTGGTAGACTTCCTACTAGGGACAGTGGCTCGGCCTTCCCAGGTACCTGAGGTGGATATGGGCTGCACAGTCTTGCTGAAGTTAAGCTCAGGTTAATCGATGATAGCACTTGGAGGGTTGACCTCCAGGCCAACCTCAGCTGTGTTCAGGTTGGATGGGCGGAGTCTCCGGGCCAAGCAGACAGCATTAGCTCCACCCTATGTGGCCCCAGGGACTCTGTGCTGGGGGCAATGGCTGCCAGCACCTCTGAGAGAGAGCCGCTGCCGAGCTCCACCGGCTGCCGGGGAATTCAGACTCTCCCCAAATGAGTCTGCATGCCCAATGTCTCACCCAGGGTCGTAAAACAAAGCAGTCTGACGGTTTCCCGAATGAGATAGCAAGTCGCAGAGTGCTGCTCTCTGCGCGGTCACGCAGCTGAGCTGTTCGAGCAAGCTGCCTTCTCCACAAGCTGGGAGACCCCTGTGGTGTGCCCTCCCACTGTCCAGTTTTCACCCCGTGTGATAGTGGGTTCCCTGGACTTTGCCCACAGCTGGAGAATCAGTCCGGTGGGACATCTCGATCTCCCTGATCGAGAAAACTGGCCGGTTTTCAGCTGCCCGCCCTCTCCGCTGGTGCGTGCTCCAAACGTCTCTCCGCGCAAATCTTCAATGCTGTCTGCCGCCGCTCCTCTGAGTCACAGTGTCTTATCTTCACTTTTATTTGTGGAATTTTCACTCGGCGAGCTTTCTGGTGATTCTGGAAGGTGTTTGTTCTTTCGTTAAGTTGTAGTATTAAAATTGCTGAGTATGACGGCAAGATAGGTGTTTTACCTATGCCACCATCTTGGTTCTCCTCTAGTTTCATTTTTATAGTTTTATTTTTTTTTGCATTTAAATTTTTTGATGCATCTGAAATTTATTTTGATTAAATGAGATATGGATTCCAATTTCTTTTTTACCAATCTGTTACCTATTTGTCCTAAAATTATTTATTGAATAATGTATATTTTCACCAGTAATTAAAAATGCAGATATATTATGCACTAAATTTCTGCATATAGCGGTTAATGTATCACAGCCTGAAGAAAAGCTGAACTGTTAATGTATATGTATTTTAAGAGCTACATGTGGATATGATCTTGCTGGCCTTGGTGTAATTTGGCCCATTTGTTTAGAACTCACTTTGTGGTGGTGTATGTTGTGCTGGGCTGGGGTACAGGTGAATAACATTCATACCTTGGCCTCCAAAAGTTCATCTTTGCTTACCAATTCCAATCTATTAAGGTAAAGCCTTTAGACTATGTACTGCTTAAGATTAACCAGGCAGTTAATTCTCACCAAATATTTTTGAGGGACATGCAATGCTGAAAACCCTGGTATGTACTTCACCAACTATGTTTTTGAGACTACCAGGGAACCTCTGTCTTGCAATTGGCATTCATTTTTACATCATCATCTTTAATTTCAACAGAACTAAAATGTATTCACCATGTAAATTTTACATTGTTTCTTTTCATAAGAAGGGTGGAACCTAATTGTTACCAGTTGGTTGGCTGTCTTTCATTCCAGGCCCATAGCTCTTCATGAAAAGACCTTCAATTCTATATTAACCTCAATCTATGAAGGTGGATGGTTAACACTGTAGATTTCACCCCTCAATTTGGAGATGTATCCCATTGGTGGACTTGAATGTTCAACTTTTGAGTTTACCTTTACTCCTTCTGAGACTTTTCTACATGGTGGATTGGGAATATTAGCAACAATGTGAACCACAAGCCATTTTAAGTTTAAAAATCAGTAATCAAGAAGAATTGGAATAAATTATATTAATTTTCTCTCATAAGGCATTCCCAGGTTATATTCTGCAGGGTACTATATCTTTTTCATCAGCCTAGCTTCTTTGAATGGTCTGTTCTAATACCACTTTCTTCAGGAAGACTTTCTTGATCTCTGCCTGTGACTCTGGTACAATGGCTGAAGGGGCAAAGTCAGCCACTGCCTGTGCCTGGCTTGAAGCTACTCATCAGGAGCTATAGAGTGATCTGCAGATAGCTGCTACTTGTGTTGTGGGTTTGGAAGTGCCTAGCAGACGCCATGCTGTGAAGCAAGGCAGGCTGTTGCTAGTGCCAGGTCTGGGGCCCCTTATTAAGAGATATGAGACATGCTGATGCCATCTGCTGCCTATTTGAGAGATTTTAGGAAAGTCTGAAACCTGAGCCAGGACTGGCCATTCATATGGAAAAGCCACTGCTAACAGCTTGGTGAGGCTGCTAATTGGGTGAGGTGTGGTCTCAGGGAATCACCAGGGTGGAGGAAACAGTGTGAAACAGGTTGATGGAGATTCAGATATGGTGTCTGCCAAGCAGCTCTGTGATGGGGAGGTCTCAACATAGGAACAATGGTCTTTTCTTTCTTGGAGAAAGCTGTTCCTGAGTTCTTTCTCCAATACAGACAATTCAGTTCCTTCTTGTATGTCCTTGAACTTCCCCAAACCACTGCCCCAGTGTTGAATTTCAGAGGGAGCAAGTTCAAATAAATCCATGTGCTGGTTCTTTTTTTAAAATTTTATTTACAATATAACTTATATTTAATAGTAGAACATATGTTTTCCTTCCCCCCCCTCATCTCTTCCCCCCAGCCTCCCTTACCCCCAGCACATGTCCCCACCTGCCCCCCCCCGCCCCAGTGTCTTTCATTCATTGGTTATGCTCATATGTATGCATTCAAGTCCTTTGGTTGATCTCCCCCAGCATTTGCCACCCATCCACTCCAGCCTTCCCCCTGTAGCTTGACAGCCTGTTCGAGGCCACCCTGCCTCTATATCAATCACTTCCCCCTATTTCTTTTCTTCAAAAATATCTTGCCTCTGCATACTGAAAACAAACGTATAAGAGCAAAAAAAGTTTGAGTGTCAGTTTCAATGTCCAACTGTTCTGAGTCCCAGTTTCAATGTCAAATAGGTTCTTCATGTGTACATGTCAGCAATGGTATCCAGATGGTGGACACATCGTGGCAATGCAAGATCCATCCTCTCTGGTATGGTCCTGGGCTGCCTGCAGCCACGCACAGCTGCCGACTGCTAGCATGGCAAGGTGTCATCAGTGTCTGCCATCTCTGGACCATCCTCATGGCTGGAACAGACCCGTCAGTTCCTCACTGTCGCAGGAACCCATATGGTCTTGGAGTTGTTCTCTGCAAACACACAAACACATTCTCGACCAAAGGTTAACAAAGGGATCCTCTCTGCAAAATAGACTTGGGATTCTTTTTGTTTTTGCCTAAATGATTTTCCTTTGGCTTATTTTGACACCATGAGTGTTTTTTCATGGGTGTCCTGCAGTTGGTTTTACAAATGGAATTTTCTTTTCTGGAGTAAGAATTTTCTACATGTATTTTACTTATAGGATATTTTTCCTTACATGATATTACCCCACTATCCCCCCTCCCCCTTTTGGTTAATAGGGGCTTTTGGAAATTTTATCTTGCAGTCTTGGTAATTTTAAATTTTAATTTTTGCACACAAATATTACTGCTTTAGGTTCTTTGGATGTTAGGCAATTTTGCAGTGAGATGAACTACTAATAGATATTTTAGTTAATGTGTTAGGAAAAGCTTTTTGTCCAGTACAGTTAGATTTTCTTGAGTATTCACTTATTTCACTTGGCCAATTTAAATTAATCTGAAAACTTGATTACTATTTTACTGTCAATTTTAATACTCAAGCAGAAATCTTAGTTCACCCAGTAAATACTTGTGGAAAGGAATATTTGCATTTTTGAGTAGGTCCTCAGCATTCCTGGTAATAAACTAAATTTAGATATAGGGCAGCTATTGCTGGCCGAGTCTCTGTCTGCCACCTGGGTCCCGGTGTGAGTTGTGCGTGGGAGGCGTAGCAGCCGTGGGGGTAGGAGACCTTCCTCAGGAGGGGTGAGAATTCAAGCCCCTGCAAGGTTTGTGGATGAGGGTCTGTGCCCCACCTCTGTTGATCTTTTAGTTCTCTCCTGTTGGCCCCTCTGCGACTGTGCCTGTCTTAGGTTGTTCCTTCCCTGAGGAATCTTACCCGTCTCTGGCTAACCAGCCGTCCTCCGGGGCCAAACAGGGTGATGTGAGGTTCAGTCCTGTCTCCTTTGTAGTCTATGCCCCCGTGGCCTCCACGTCCAGCACCTGCCTTGGGGTCCCCTTGCCTGCTGGCGGGGTCCCGGTACCATGTGCTGGTTCTTTAAGAGGAATTGCCTGGGTCTCCAGCAGCCTCCTTGTCACTCAGCCACAATCCCCACTAATTTTTATAGCCCGAAGTTATAGGGGCTTCTTCTCTTCACAGCACTGGAACCCTGGGCTGAGGGGTCTGGAATGGGGCTGGGATTCCTTGTATCTCATGGGAGGCCTTTGCAGCCTAGATATCTCTCTCCATTAAAAAGAAACAACCACCACACTTGGGTGTTGAACCAGCATATTCTGCTCCTCCACCTCTCCTATCACCCTGAATGTGCTTTCTTCTTTAATTCTCTAGTTGTAGGACTTCCGTTCAGCCAGATTTCAGGCAGTTCTAAATGAAAGTCCTATAGCTAGAGAATTCAGTTGTAATTGTGTGTGGTTGTGGAAGATGGCAAGTGCCTCGTTTACTTACACTGCCATCTTGGTTCTCTTAGCATACTGTTTTCATGGTTCATCCATATTGTAGCATGAATCAGTACTTCATTTTTTTTCTCAATAGTATGTTATTGCATGCATATACTACATTATATTTATTGGTTCATTAATTGATGGACATTTGGGGCTTTTCTACTTTTGGTTACTATAAATAATCAGCTATGGACATTTATGTGCAAGTTTTTGTGTAGACACATGTTTTCAGTTCTCTTGTGTATATACCTAGGAGTAGAATGGCTGGGTCATATGGTAATTCTATGTTTAATATTTTAAGGAACTATCAAATTGTTTTCTTGCGCCATTTTACAATCCCAAGAGCAATGTATGTGTGTTCCAAATTCCCCACATTTTTTCTAACACTAGTTATTGTTTGCCTTTTTTATTATGGCCATCTTAGTAGGTGTGAAGGGATTGGCCCACTTTTGAATCTTGAGCATAGCTGAGGTGTTAATACATATTGGTTAATAAACTAAGTCTATCCTGCCATCTTGCTCCTCTTAACACCCTTCATATTGAAAAACCTCTATGCTGTACATAGACTAGAGTCCTGTTGAATTTGAATACTTGCTCTGCAACATAATGACTTTGTGATCAGAAGCAAGTTAATTAACTTATCTGATATTTAATTTCCTTATCTGTGACATAAAGATAACAACACCTCTCTCTCTTTTCTTTTTTGGTAATTATTTTTCTTTTATTTATTAGAAGCCCTGGGCACAAATCAGGTGCCAGTAACTCTCTGTGGGTTCTGGCCACTATGTGCCTGCTGCCCAGAGGCCCATCTGTGGCTGAGCACAGAATTCTTGCCTCAGTTGCCAGGGTGATGAAGCAAGCATTCCACCAGGCTACTCACACTGCCCACTCTCAGCAGCTGCCTCCCTGGGTCTGGGAAACTCTAGCAGGGCTGAGAGGACTAAGTGCTACCATCTTGTCTCTACGAGTGCCACCATGTTTGTGATGGAGTGGTGGTTAATTTGCATATCATCCTTTTATTAGATAAGATTGAATTTACTAGGCTGACATTGGTTAACAAAGTTATACAGGTTTCAATGTACACTTCTATAATACTTCCATCAGTATATGGTATTGTATGTTCACTACCCCAAGTCAAGTCTCCTTCCATCAATTTATCTCTCTACCTTCCCCCACCCACCTTTCTCTTTGGAAATCACCATACTGTTTTCTGAATCTATGATTTGACAACCTCCTCCCCTCTGACAGCTGTTAGTCTGTTCTCTATCTATGAGTCTGTTCCCATTTTGTTTATTAGTTTATTTTATTCATTAGATTCCACATATAAGTGGAATCATATGGTATTTGTCTTTCTCTGACTGTCTTACTTCACTTAGCTAATGTTCTCCACATCCATCCAAGTGTCTATCAGTAGATGAGTGGATAAAGAGAATGATATCTCTTTCATGGGGTGGCTATGAGGATTAAATAGATAATGTGAATGAAATAACTAGCTCAGTACCTGCCCCAGAGCCCTTGATAAGTGGGTGCTGTTGTTATTCTCTTGGATAACTTGGCCTCAGGAAATAGGCCACATTTGATTTCAGATATACTTAGTTGCACTGCCCATAGTATATTGAGTCAGCTTTCTTTCCTTCTTCGTGCAAACTGCATGTAAATTTCCTCAGACGATCTTAGTTTTTGAGCAATACCCATGATGACTACTGAGGCCTTATAAAAAAACCAATTGTCCATCTGTGGTTCTGTTTTTCCCTATATATTTCTACGTTAGCTATAAGTGACCTATTTCACAGATTTGCTTGCTTCTATTAATTCATTATTAAAATGGTATTCTGTTCAGAAGAATTTTAAAAACTTTAATCCAGACAGCTTTATTTATTTGATTTAACTTTATTGTTAAAACTATTACAGATGTCCCCCTTTTTTCCATTGGCCCCCTCCAGGCCTTCACCACATTATTGGCTGAGTCCATGGGTTATGCATCCATGCATATAAATTCTTTGGTTAATCTCTCCCATGCCACTCCCTTCTCCATTCCCTCTGAGATTCTTCAGTCTGTTCCCTGCTTCAGATTTTGTTCATCAGTTATTTTGTTCATTAGATTACTGATTGCAAAAATTCCCAATAATAAAATTTCCAGGTTGGCCCAGGTTGATTTGGGTGACGGAGAAAAGCTTTTCTGACCTTTGTCGGAAAAATTACTCCATAGAGCTTGTTGTGCCTTGCTTTGGAAACTCTTGGTTAATTTATGAAAGCGGAGGAACTGCTTTCATCTTGAGGGCACAGTTCCCAGGCAGGAAGTATTGTTCTTCCACATCTCATACATGGTGGTCACAAGAGAGACCTTGGGATTTTGTTTTATTTGCTTGTGCTTCATTATGATTTCATGATTGTTTCAGCATTTTTACCAGAGAGCTAAGTTTTTAAGACAAATAAATGTGACACACTGCCCTTAGGGGATCTTCATTATTCAGCCACATCTACTTGTCCAGTTTTAGCTGCTGCTGCTTCTCTTTCCACATCCTTAGAACTGGACTAATGGTCTTGTAATAGACACCCACTGAAGTTTCTATGTCCTCATTTCTATTAGTAGAAACAATGTAATGGGAGCAAGATTTGATGACTTTGAGGGTTATGAAGGAGAGAAGGGGACAGGTGGGAAATAGCTTACTGGGAACATTAAAGGATTTTAACACTAGAGAGTAGTAGGGAGAGGTGGGAAGTGAACTTGAATGGGAGAATAAAGTCAGATAATGGAGCTGAGAACTTAGCGCTTGATGTGGTTTATGATCGGGAATCATTGTGGATTCTCCAGAAGGGGAGAAGATGATGAAAGTGGTATTTTAGGATTTTCCTCCCTTAATAATAACATTTATCCTAAGCATGAATTTAAAGGAAATAAGAGTGGAGGTAGGAGTTGTCAAGACCCAGTTGCAGGGAGAAGTGGGGTTCTTTTGTTTGTTAGCAGAGAATGGTAGAGAAAGGTCTAAGTAAAGGAACAGCTTACAAGTTAGAGGTAAAAGAGCAGAGCCAAAGCAAATTCCATTGTTTCAGGTCAGAAGAGAAGTCAAGCCATTAACATCAATGGAGCTGTTGAATAAAGAAGCCAATTAGTGGGAGGTGGAACTTGGGGCAAAATTAGTTCCTTTAGAGATTAGGTAGGTGTCCTGTGATAGTGCAATATCCAAGTTGTAATGTTTATTGGCAGTTGGAAATAGTGGCCTCTGGCGTGGGTGAAAGGTTGGGGTTTAGAATGCAGATTTGGGGGTCATTCATACACAGTATTAATAGTAAGTAGGTTAAGAAAAAAAGTGCCAAGGGTTGAGGAGAGAAACCCCCTGCACAGGAGTATGAAAAAAACGCATCAACAGTACAAAATGGTTAAGGACTGAACAGTGGAATGGCATGAAGCCAGTTAGAAGGGTGGTATGTTCTGAAAGTCAAAGTCAGGGCTTCAGGAAGGAAGAAGAGGTCAGCAAAATGGGACTTCTGGGAAATAGGATAGATAAGAAGACAGGAAACATCGATCAGCTGCCTCCTGCACACCACCTACTGGGGATGTACCCGCAACCAAGGTACATGCCCTTGACTGGAATTGAACCTGGAGCCCTTCAGTCCGCAGGCAGACACGCTGTCCACTGAGCCAAACTGGTTAGGGCTCAAACAATAAATTTTGTTCTCTATTGTCAGACTTATCGGCAAGGATCCCTTTGTTACTTTGTGCTCTTTTGCTTTCCCTCAAGATAAGTTTTTATTGTTTATATCTCTCATTTTTGCTTTTCTCTAGGAATTGTCATGGATTTAGACTGAGATTAGGTGAAGAGAGAAGCATTCTCTGTAGAGAATACAGAAGGAGAGCTGGGGTCATAAAAAGGGTAGGATGACAGTGGTGGCTTGTGGAAGGGGGTTTACAGAGTGAATGAGAAGACATCACATTGTTACTATCCGTAAAGCCATTGGCTAGCCTTCTAAGAGCTCCATGAATGATGTTTGAATGAGAGGTGTAAGATCAACATACTTAATAGAAATATAGTTCAAGGTTATATTCCTAAATTCTATCCAAAAGAATCCCAAACTCCATAGCTCAGATAACAGATTGGAAGAAATTCAATACATTCAATACAAAAAGTAAAAGGAGAGGTGAAATCCTTTTTAGTTTAACTGGTGTGATTTAGTGGTAGGGATTCATTTTTATATAATCAGTGGTCATCTGGGATATTAAACTCTATCAAAAAAAGTTCCAGATGACAAAAAGGTAGTGCAGTAGTTGTGTGGATATCAGACACTTTGGAATTTGTAGGTGATAAACATCTCTGTAGAAAGCTATTCTGAAAAGATGTTATATGGCCTTAATTACTCTGAAGATTTTATAACTTATTTATGCCAAAAATTTTTAGATATTTTATTTCACTTAAAAATTCTCTCTCTCTCTCTCTCTCTCTCTCTCTCTCTCTCTCTCTATATATATATATATATATATATATATATATATATATGACTTATGTTTGGTCAAATTAGTACTATAATAGAAATGTTAAAACATTTTGATGTGCAGTTTGACTAATTATGATTTTATTGTACTTTGCAATACTGTATCTTTCTATTTATGGTCCAAAAGGAAAACACATCAAATTTCCAAGGACTTTTTATATTAGAGATAACAACAAGTGTGCTTCTGGTTAATCCCACGTGTACTAGTACTGAATTTTGATACTTTTTGTACTGGGGCAAGTAAACCTCAAAGTTGAAGCTAGACTTGAAAGTAAAGCTTATGTGAAGACAGAGATTGCCTTTGTGTAACTTATCCAGGTCCCATTTCTCAGTTTCTGATCTATATTGTTGGTATTTCATTATTTGCCTTTGTAACAAAGTTTAATAGGAAAGAGAGAAAAGTCAAATTAGTTCTGCTAGTTACCAGGAACCAAGTTAACGGAACTAAAAAACACAAGCCAGTAAAGAGAAACTTACTTAGAATGTTTAATTAAAAAAAGAATGTTTAATTTAGCCATACTATCTTCCATATTATCCATAATATTAAATATATACACTTTAATTAAGTATATATAGTCATATATAGAGAGAAAGAATATAAATTTATATACACATATCCTGATATAAATGTATTGTGTCTTCCTTTAGCCATGAAGATTTGGTTACATGGTAATAATTCAAATTAATAAAATGCAAATAATCTTAGTCCTAGAGTTTTAGGTGAAGAGAGAAGTTTTAAAAAAGTGCAACTGACCTTAATGAAAACACATTCTTCAAGTTTTTCAGAACCAAATTTCATTAAAGAAAAATTTTTGAGAAGATCAAGTATAGCCTCTCAGTAAAAGTCAAGAGCACAAACAGAATACAGTTAAATAACAAAAAGTTGAGAAGTTGACCTTGTCATGTGTGTTATTTAAAAATAAAAGTGTTTTATTTGCTTCTATCTCTAACTTAAATTTAAAGCTGAGAAATTTGGGTCTTCTAGCAGTGTAGCAAAATGTGATCATCAGCTCTGATAATTTCCTTTATTGATTGATTGTTGATACCATGACACTTACTTCTTGCCTAACCTGCCCCGGTGTTACTTCTGTATAAAATGTAAATTTGAATGTGACAATCTTCCCACCCTTCCTCACAAGAACTTACAGAATTTAGGTGATGCAAGAGATGTCTACAACTAAACTGCGGTATGATGACTATCAAATATAGAATTATAAACTAGAGTGGGCACCAAAATTATTAACAACCAATGTGGCATGGATGCCCTACCAATCAGAATAGATGCCAGCCATGAAATACTAACCTGGCTGTCCCAATGCACAGAGGGGAATGTCTGTACCGGTGACCTACTGTGCTGTAGGAGTGCATACAATTTGTATAATTTGGTAATTGATTCAGAGGAATGGACTAAGCTATCATCAGTTTTGGTCAGAACAATATTTCTACATCATGAATTCTTCACTAAATCTTTTTTTTAAATCTTTATTATTGAAAGTATTACATATGTATCCCTTGCCCCCCACTGACCTCCATTAAATCGCTTTAAGCAAACATTTAGATAAGCAGTAGACAATAGCTAAACAGTAGGCTTGGAAAAAACCCTTATGTGTAAAAAGCCTGGAATAAATGAATAAACTCAACTTCCCCCTTACTATTCAATATGTGATTCTACTGTCAGTATTTTCACCCAGCAGATGTGAAATGAAGATGTGTGTTAAGTATTAATACACAATCAGGAGAGGATCATAGGGGTGCTGCCCCAGGCCGGGCCAACCTGCTTCTGTAGTTCTCCTGCCCCCAAATATTTTTATTCCATACTGTGAGAAATGCTTTATTTTGTTTTCTTAAGTACCTAAAACATCCCTTTAAAAATTTATTTGTGTTAACACGCATTATCTTAAATAAAAACAGAAAATCATAGCTCAGTGTTTTTCCTAATTGTGGTTGAAGAACCACCTTTCAGAATGACGCTGCCTGTGGGGGAGACCCTAGAATATGGATTCTCAAAAAGTATCTCAAGAATGTATAATGCACATTAAAGTTTAAGAATTTCTCTCTTATTTTAGACGAGAGGCCCAGTGCACAAAATTTGTGCATAGGTAGGGTCCCTAGGCC
This sequence comes from Antrozous pallidus, assembly GCA_027563665.1. NCBI lineage: Eukaryota > Metazoa > Chordata > Mammalia > Chiroptera > Vespertilionidae > Antrozous > Antrozous pallidus. Next base: position 32,530,772 of record CM050512.1, on the reverse strand, counting down.
TGGCTGGCGATCAGAGCTGATCAGGGCCTTCCAGCTGCTGGCCTGGTCCTCCCTTCCCTGGCTGCCAGCCACCACCTTCCTTTTGTTCCACACTGCCCTCTGGTGGCCCAGCATACATCTGCCCCCAGCGACAGATTGATCTTTCAGTCAAACTCCCATGGGGACAATTTGCATATTAGGCTTTTATATATATATGTAGATAATGATGAAATTGTTTTCTTTCCAGAATCAAGCCACATGAGTTGAAATTGAATAATTTGACTATTTTTTTTCTTTTTTCTTTGTGATGTTAGAGGGATTAAATAATTATGTACTTGGAACATTTTGAGTGGAGTTAGGCCTTGGTAAATAGTTGTATTCGGGAATGTAGACCAGATAGAGATCTCTGGGTCTAACATACCCCCCTGAGGTTTGTTTTAAGGTTCTGGGAAACGTGCTCTCTTTCCTTTTGCTGTGCGGAACGTCCCTCTATTTCTTAGAGCCAGAACTCCAGTTAAAACTGCATTTACTCACATTGTGGGCTAAGTCAGTGTTTGTGCCTGTCTGAAAAACTAAATACCTGTTATACTTTGTTTCAGTGAAATACTTTGAACTGTCAAACAACTGAAATATAATTGCACTTTAGAACCCCAGCTGCTTGTAGGGTTGAGTTACAGGTGTTGAAATAGGGACTTTCTCATGCCTGCCTTCCTTTTTGGTGTGGCCAGGAGATCTTCACTTGACTATGGTCTCATTATTTTCCTCCTTTCTCTGGCTTCCTGTCAAGTCAGAGTTCTTTTCTTAGGCATATGCACACATACACAATTTCAACCTCTCCTTCACCACCAATTTTTCCTGGTCCTATACATCTATTCAGGATATTTTCATCTTTTTTAAAAGTACAATTTCCAGTTTATTTTTTCCAGAAAACGTTTTGTCAGTCCTTAAAGACTTAGCTCCTTACATGGGCTTTGGTGGAGGTTGTGGGGCAGCCCCTTCAGGTCTAAATTGGGGTGGAAGTTTTGGTCCTGCAGGCTTCATGAGAGCCGTTTCTAACCACCCTTTTGTGAGTGGCACAACTCACACAGTAGTGTAGTTTCACATCTAGCTAAGGAAGCATGTAGGAGATGAAGACACTCATTTTGGAAATGTCCCTAATGGCTTCGGCCTCTGTGTTTTAAATGAGGAATTCCCAAGGTTCAGGTGCAGTCAGAATTCCCAGGTTTTTTGTTTTGTTTTGTTTTGTTTTGCATCAAGAGTAGAGCTGGGGAAGAGGCCAATGGCATTAGGAGCTTTGCCACCTATGGTTGCTCCAGAGCCTTCCCAGGACAACACAACTTTTTGAGATTTTGGACATCAGTCTGTGGCTCTTCCTTATGTGGTTGCTTCTGTGAAAAATTGAGGGCAGTTTTTTGACCACTTACTTTACTTTTTTCAGTATTTGGAGGTAGATTCTACCAGGAAGCTTTATTCTGCAGCTTTCTACTGCATCTTTATCTTTGTCCCTGGCTTCTTTTTCTATTTCCTAAACATGGGTGTTCCCTGAGATACTTGCTGCCCTTTGCCACATTTCCTCCTCTGCTACTTATCACAGAAATATATGCTGCTCCCATGTCATCACCTCTTGTTATTTATAGTTAATGATGACCTTAATCCTGAGCTCTAATTCTGGATGCTTCTGCAAGTTAGATGAACATTTTCATATCAGTTTGCTAGGGATGCTGTAGCACACTATTTACAAACCGGGTGATTTAAATAACAGGAGTTTTATCATCTCATAGTTCTGTAGGCTAAAAATTCCAAAGCAAGAGTTTGGCAGGATTGGCCCTTCTGATGGCTATGAGAGCAGGATCTGTTCAGGCCTTTCTCCTTGGGTTGTAGCTGGTCATCTTCATGCTCTCACTGCGTTCGTCTTATATGTATGCCTGGCTCTAAATGTTTCTTTTAAAAAAAGGACACCAATCACACTGGATTAGGGCCCTCGCTAATGATGCCATTTTAACTTGACTACCTCTGTAAAGAAGACCCTGGCTCCGAATAAGATCACGTTCTGAGGTACTTGGGGTTAGGACTTCAACATATCAATTTTGAGGGGACAGAATTTAACCCATAACATTGGATCATTCACTCACATCACAGATATTTTATAATGTATGGCAGACACTGGTCTAGGCATTCGGAACACAAAGATAATGAGGCTTGGCTCTTCCCTCATAGAAGTGGAAAGATAAGAATGAATAAACAGGCATTTTCAATGCTATGCAATAAGTGCTAGCATAGATGAGACAAATTGTTATGAGAATACCTTAATGGGACACCAATACTGACTGATGTGATTGAATCAGGGATGGCGTCTCAAAGGAAATTATACTTATGTTGGATCCTTCCCAGTAGCTGCAATAGCTGCATAATTATTCTCCCTGCTTCCAAACCACACCCTCAATCACCCAGCCCTAGACTCTACCACCCAGTTAATCTTTCCAAACACCACTTTGATTAAGACAGTCCCTCGTTGAGAAACCTATAATGACACCTCAGTTTAGTCAACACAACTAAATCCAAAAAATTCTTCAGCCTGGCTTTTGGCTCCTTCACAGTCTGTGGAATCTACCTTTCTTGTTTTGTTCTTTCTGTTGTTCCCTTCCTTAATTCTGCACATTACCAAAATGGACTAACAATCTCTCTGGAAACACACCGGGAGCTTTTCTATCATTTCATGAAAGCAGGATTTTTGTTTTGTTTTCTACTATTTCACTGAAATTTCCACCTAGATATTGCATCTAAAACAGTGGTTGGCACATAACAGATATTCATTGCATAAACAAATGATGCACGCCTCTCTTCTTTCCAGATGCACATGTTTTTGCCTATTGAAACCTTTATTCTCAAGGCTCAGCTCATGTACCCTCTACTCCACAAGCCTCTCTTCCAGATCACAAGCCACATGTGAATCTCCATTTCTAGAGGCTGTAGGAGTCTCCTGGAACTGTTTGTGTAACTTTACATTCTGCTTTGCATTTTAGATATCTGTGTAGGTATTCATTTTTTTCTTGCCAAATTGAAAGTTGTTTGAATTCAGGGGCCATATGTTAAAAATAATATTGTGTCCTGCTTAGCACTTCCTTGCACAATAGCAGATGCTAAAATTTTTGTTTGTTTGAAGAGAAATGAATGACAGGAGTATTGCATTCATTTGAAGAAAAAAAAAGTGGAGAAGAAGGCCTAAGGATGGAGTGTTTGTTCTTACCCTGCCTTCGTTTTACATTTTAAATTTCATTAGGCAGATTTTTATTGCCGCCTATTTTACTTAAGGCATTGTACTAAGACTCAGATTACAAACAGGGATTAAGCTGTCCTTGAAGTACTCTAGCACTCCTTCTGAAAGAGAAACAAGTCCCATTGCTTCCAGCTGTCACTTTAGTCTGTTAGTCTGGTGGATCATACATATATAATTTTATATTTCCTAGAGACATCTAATCTGGACAGATTTTCAGATGCTTTTCTCCTCTCAGATTTACTCATCCAACTTTCTAGAATCTTTCCAGCATGCAGAGGTTGCATGAGGGCAAGGTCTCATCCTCCTGTCCTCTGGAAAGCAGACAAAAGGCACCAACCTTCACGAACAGATCCAGCTAGCCACAGATGCTGCTCAGGGACATAAACTGGAATGCGCTGCATAGGGATGGAAGTCTGTGATGGAACTGGGGAAACTTTCTGTTGAAAAGCCAACTCTGGCCTCATATTTGGGTGGTGGTTTGAAACTTTATCCCTGTTCAAAATAAGGGAGGAGAGGGAGACAGGGAAAATGAAGCTATTACACACAAAAAAATGATAATTGATCATTGGAGAACCGATAAGGGAAACACACCTTCAAATGAGGATGGTTTGGCAAGGAAGGAGGGAAAGGCCGGCTCAGAGAGCACAAGGAATAAAGGTGGCGCACCCTGACTCATTAGAAAGGAAGAGGGCAGCTCAGAGTGCGTCAGAATAGGTGCCAGAACTCAGCCTGTGGGGTGGTGACAGGGCTTCCCAGGTGAGTATCACAGATGGCCTCTCTCTAGGTTATGACTCTAGAAAACCAGAGTTCAGGTGGAGTCTCTGCACCTGCTGTCCTGGGGAAGAAAGACCCTGAGATAAATACATTTCTCAGTAAGAGCTCAAAGATTACTAGGGAAGCTTTCACCTAGATATCAATCAGCTGTTTTTCTCACTAGAACAGCTGGCCCCTGCCACCCACACCCTCTGTCGTAAAGCAGGAGCAGCCTCAAAGAGGTTGTGAGCTTGAGTGCTGCAAAGGTTTGGGTACTTGAGTTTGTTCTGTCCCTATGATTTAGTAAGACTGAGGCTGGGGGAAGGGGGTCAGAAACTTTTAAGTATATTAAAATGTGAAAAAAATGACTATAAAGTAATAATTTGGTTGTTTAAAGCAGCATTTTTCAACCTCAGCTATATTGACATTTTGGACAATTCATAGTTGTGATGAGCTGTCCTGAGCATTGTAGAATGTTTAGCACCAACTTTGGTCTCTATCCACTAGATGCCAGGAACACCCCGTCCCCAGTGACACAACCAAAAAGGTTTCCAGAAATTGACAAATGTCCCCTGAGGGGCAAAGTCATTCCCAGTTGAGAACCACTGGTTTAAAGTAAACTACCAGCATTGATTCATCCAAATACGAGCAGTTTTCTTCACAGCAATCACGTTGGCAATTACACTAATGCTCCCCCCTGTTCATGGGGGGTATGTTCTAAGACACTCAGTGAATGTCTGAAACCACAGATAGCAAGCACCAAACCCTATGTAGTCTGTTTTTTTTCCTATGCATACACACCTATGACAAAGCTTAACTTAGAAATGAGGCACAGTAAGAGTTTAACAATAACTAATAATAAAGGAGAACACATAACCATGTGCTGTAATAAAAGTTATGTGAATGTGGGCTCTCTCTAAACATATCTTATCGCAGTGTGCTCATCTTTCTACTTGTGATGATGTGACATGATACAACGCCTATGTGATGAAATGAGGTGGATATGCTGGACAAGCGATTTACATCCTGAGTGGGAGAGAGTGAGATTTCATAATGCTACTGAGAACAATGTGCAATTTGAATTGTACCCTGATTGGTGTTGCTTAGTGGGTTTGGCCATTATCCTATGCACCAAAAAGCTGTGGGTTTGACCTTTGGTCAGACACATACCTGGGTTGTGAGTTCATTCCTCTGTAGGGGCATGTGTTGGAGGCAACCAATCTATGTTTCTCTCACATCAATGTTTCTATTTCTCTTCCCCTTTTTTCGCTATAAAAAAATCAACAAATCATACCCTTGGGTGAGGACTTTTAAAAAGTAAAAAACACAACCACCACCAGTGAATCTAGAATGTGAAATAGACTCAGTGAAAATTTATTTCAAATGACAGATTTTCAATTTTGTTAATCATTGTGTGTATGTGTGAGTATGTATGCATGCACACACAGTATGAAGCAAAAATACATGTTTGTTATACCTACCATACAGGATTTTGTGTGTTATTTTAGCCATTTCTATTTAATGGCTAAGTTGTGCAAATTGTCTTGGGAATGAAACAGACAGCCAAAGGCAGAAAAACAAAGTATTATCCTAGCTTTTGAATTACAAAAGCTCAGGCACTTACCCATACAGAAGAACTCAAGGCCGTAGACGAGAGACTTGGGAGGAAATCTCTGAGGTTTCCATGTCTCCTAGCACAGAAGAGCATGCTTCAGGCTTGAGGGAGGGGGAATCAGAAGGAAGGCAATTAGTGCAGACCTCAGAGAGAAAGGCAACAGTCCTGGTGAGGTGCCCAGCAAGGTCATGGGAACAGAGAGCAGAAGGGGTCAGGCTCTATTGCGTGGGTAGAGTTGGAACAGGTGACTATGGGGCCTTAAGCAGTGAGAGAATTTCTTTTGCTCCCACGTGTCACAAGAGCAGAGATAGACTTCTGAGTACCCTCCACAGAAAAGGAATTACTGGAGAAAAGCTGTAGGAAATGAAATTGTGCAGCTGGCAACAACATAGACCTGCATGGACAATTGGCCAAAGACCTGAGGGAACCCTGCATTCCAAAAGGATGGCAATGTTGACAGAAAACATAGAGGATTAAAAGGATTCCTCCTCCCAACTGACTGAGAGGGATGGTCATATTTAGAGTCCACTGAAATAAGTTCCTACCACCCCCAAAGAATAAAGAAAGATGTATTAAATATTAAGCAATAAGGAAATAAATTTTGTTCTTACATAATTGACTTTGTCAGATGAGATTTGAAACCATTTACCTTTGGTATGGAATCAGGTCACTACAATTTTTCTCTCTTCTGTGTCCTTATATCAGTGATTTCCAGACCTGGTTGATAATCAGAATTATCTGGAGAGAGATTTGGGGAGAGTCTGGTGATGAACCAGGTTTGGGAACCTCTTCTTAATACTGCATTAACCATTCTCAGGCATGACAGCATCCATAATATAAGGAATAAATACAAAAATCACGACAAAGGATTCAATTAATGAATGTCACCTGGATTGATAAGGCATCTGGGTCAAGAAGGGCAGGAACAGGAATAGGAGGTGCAGTCAGTATTGGAAAATATTTATCTGGTGATTCAAAACAACTCAAGAGATGTGAAGTCTGGGAGCAGGTCTTTGAGTCAGCACATACACACAGGATGTAAGGAAAGAAGCTTCTGGTTTCAAGGGTGAAATTCACTTGACATTCTCAAGCATCTGTAAAAGAGAAAATCATTGTTACATCTTAAGTCTTAGTAAATTGCAGAAAATTCGAATATAAGCCTTGTGTTCTGGACAAACAAAATTTACAACACAAATATCATCAAATAAGGATACTAAACAGTTAACTTTCTCTTTTTCAAATATGAATGTTATCATATCAGGAAAATGCATTTCTCTATAAGCAACAGAACACTCAACTCAAAATGGTCTCAGCAGTCAGGAGTGCATTCTCAAAGAAAATGCAGTCCAAAGGCAGAGAACTATCTTCTAAATGGGTTTACTTTTTGTTTTGATGTAAAATGGTGGCAATCATTCCAAATGTCACATTCTCATGCCCCTTTATCCAGAGCACTGAGAGGGTCTTGTGTCTCTTTTAGGAGCTTTGAAACACACCCTGATGCTTCCCAGCAATCCCTCAAACCCTCCTTCCCAGAACTGTGTCACATGCCAATGTCCACACCAAGCCCCGAGAAAGAATTAGGATGGCAACAGCTTCTTTAGGGTAATTGGTACTGTATTTCCTATCCATACCCCTCAGTCACATGGGGAAGCACACGGCTTCAGGGGGAAGGAAGAGCCTGGAATAAGGGGGAAGAGTGGTTACCCCACGAGGAAGAACGACAGTGATCTTTGAGAAACAGTGTCTGCTGTGACTGTGAGCTGAAGAGATTACTCTGCAAGGATATTTCACATATGAAATGAAGCAGTGAGTTCATCCATCTAAGTGCACTCTGCTTGTCCTGGTGATATGGGCACAGAATAAATTAATCTTAATGCTTTTTAAAACAAAATGTGATTAAGAAGTTAAGCATGCTGTGCAGCAGCACAGAAGACTTTCTAGTGACTTTTACATATCTGCTCTTTAGAATTATCTTGTACCACAGTCTGTGATGGTACAGATAACATACTGTAAACCCATAAACACAGACAGCAGAGGGTTGAACTCACACTTCTAACTGTTGTTACACCACTTCCACGAACTTAAGTTGTTCTGACTGTAATACAGCATCGATCTATACTATCTAATAAAAGAGTAATATGCAAATTTGACTGTACCTTCACCACACCTACAAGCCACACCCACCAGCCAGTCAGGAGCAGGTTATGCAAATAAACACCAACCAAGATGGCTGCCACCACTGAGAGCAGGAGGGAGGCTTGGGTTTCCCCGGCAACAAAGGAAGCCAAGCTTTCCGCCTGCCTTTGCCTGCCTAGGCCTCCACTCAATGTTACAAAGTTTCAGTTATAAAAGATACAGAAATGGCAGCAGCCACTGAGCTGGAGAGAACAGAGGCTTGGGTTTCCCTGGCAACAGAGGAAGCCAAGCTTTCAGCCTGCAGGTTGCTGGCCTAAGCCTCCACTCTAGGCTACAAAGTTTCAAACAGAAATGGCTGTTGCCATGGAGCGAGGAGAAGGCTTGACTCCAGGGTACAAAGTTTCAATTGTAAACTTAGATTAATCCCAGATCCCAGGGCCTCTGCTTGGGTCGCTGGGGGGGAGGGGAGGGTGGCCAGCCTGCAAACCTCCACAGGCCCCTAGCCTAGGCCGCCCCTCACCCCAAGGGAACCCCCACCCTGATCTGGGACAATCTTCAGGGCAAACCAGCTGGCCCCCACCCATGCACCAGGCCTCTACCCTACTTAATAAAAGAGAAATACGCAGATTGACCATCAGTCCAACACACAAGTGGGCTTCTCCCATGTGGTCAAAGATCCTGCCCCATGTGGACACAAGATGGCCACCACAAGATGGCAACAGGGGAGGGCCATTGGGAGGGACCAGGCCTGCAAGGGAGGGCAGTTGGGGGTGATTAAGCCTGCAGAGGAGGGCAGTTAGGGGTGACCAGGCTGGCAGAGGAGGGAAGTTGGGGCCTAACTGGCTGGCAGGGGAGCAGTTAGACATCAATTAGGTTGGCAGGGTAGTGGTTAGCAGGTGATCAGGCTGGCAGGCTGAAGCAGTTAGGGGCAAACAGGGAGGCAGGCAGGTGAGCAGTTTGGAGTCAGCAGTCCTGGATTATGAGAAGGATGTCCGATTGCCCATTTAGGCCCGATCCTACTAGGATCGGGCCTAAATGGGCAATCGGACATCCCTCAAGGGGTCCCAGTTTGGAGAGAGTGCAGGCTGGGCTAAGGGACATCCCCCGACCCCCTTGCATGAATTTCATGCACCAGGCCTCTAGTCTATATATATATAAAAGCCTAAGCAACCATTCAACCAGTAGCTATGATGCATACTAACCACCAGGGGTCAGACACTCAATGCACAGGAATGGAAACATGGAATGGATTGATGAATCTCAGAGGGAAGTGGGTAGAGGAGAGGAAAGGAAGAGATTAACTAAAGATCTAGAAGCACAGTGCATGGATCATGAACTGGTAGGGTCCCTCAGCCTACCCTGTGGCAAACTTATTCTATAATTAGAGAGTCAGGGGACTTTTAGGGCAAATAAAAGACCTGCTGAAATCATCAGCAGATATAAAACAGCTCCAAAACAGAGATCAATGGAAGGATCCCAGAGCCTCTCACCCTCCCACACATCAAAAGAGAAAGGGAAAAGAATATGGCCCTATTTCTGGTGACTTTTACATGCCCCACGAAAGCCATATGCTGACTCTACCACTCCTTTCCCTCAAGAGAGTGTCCCCAACATGTTTTGCAGGATTTGGATAAATCTGTGTTTAAGGGTCCATCTGGAAATAGTTGCCCCTGGTTTTAGATTTCTGAACTCCTGCAAGGTACTTCCTACCGCAGACAACTCCAAAGTCCCATCCCCATCTGAGTGAATTCCAGCAAGAGGTTCTCCCAGATGAGTTCTGCCTGTGATGACTGTTAAAATAGGTTAATGTTAAGGTACCTTAAGCATGCTTTCTATGTCCTGGTGCTGACATTAGCAGCTGTGGCTTTGAATAGTCCCCAGGTAGACTGTCCCGTGGAAAGGTCTTCTCCTGTAAGCAGCAAGCACATTTCTCACATTTGAATTTGACCTCTTTAATGTAGACTTAAAGAAGCTAGTCTGGAGAGATTAAATGCCTTCTTTACTAAGTGACCCAGTCACTATGTGCTACTGTCAAAAATAAGGAGCAACATTCATGGGTCAGTTGAAGGGGCTGGGCAATGGCTTACCAGCACCAATCCTCCATCAACAAGCTCCTGTGAGCTCAAAGCCTGCCACATGTTTTAGAGGCAGACCAACTCTGACACGGAGCTTTGTTCTCTTCCCCTATCGCACCTCCCTTGTCTCTCCCACCCTTAATGGAAGTGTGTCATCTACTGTTTTTGAGTTTTAAGTTTCTGCTTCACATACATGAGAGCTCTGACTTTTCTGGCATCTCCAGCCCTGAACTTTTATGACATTAAGTATTTTAAATTGGTTGTCAAAGTCCTAGTTCTGCTGTCACCTAGAAGATAGCTCTATACCTTGAGAATAAGTTTTTTCCCATCTGTATGTATCATTGCCTAGCAATCAAGTGTCCATGGTTAGTCTTAGTAGAGGGTCGGGGTGGAGGCAGTCTGCTTGGCTCTTCTTCAGGACACTATATTTGCTGTACAACCCAGGTTGCCCCATATTCCTTCATTAACTTTTTTAGACCAATTCCTACAATGTAGTATTGGCATTCAGTCCATCACTGTCCAAACTTATAAGGAAATTCTCAGCAGTTTGAATTCAGTTTCAACAGGTAAATGGAGCAGGTTTCCTTTTTTTAATGCCCCATCCCTACACAATTATGGGCATTCCTTCTTTCTGGTGGGCCCACAAGTTAAGGACTGTTGGATGGCAAGTTATTACAAGCAAAGGATCAATGAGAGAGTCTCCACTCCAGAAAACTTGAGCTAATGGATCCCTTCCCTACCTCTCTAGTCCTCCATCTCTCTCTGGCTTGGAAGATGTCTGTTTCTGCCACTTCAATCCTTCCAGTTTGAATTGTTGCTCTGACTACCATCTCTCTTCCTCCATCTCAACCTTGTGTAGTCTTCAGACTGTTTATAGCCTGTGAATATTTCTCATCTTCATCACACTGTGGTTTCTTTGAGTCTGTGCTTCAGTATAGGCTGAGAGGAAAATGGTGGAATGAGTGTGTGTGTGTGGGGGGAAGGGTGGAAATTGCACAGAAAATAGAATAATACTTTGAAATGTGACCCCACCATATGCTGTATAGACTTAGAATCTTTCAGTCTGATTCTAAAGAATTTAAACAGCATTATTTTGGAAGTTTAATTATGAAAATAGTGGCTTGAGGTCTGTTATCTCAGTGGTTAACATGAAGAGGAATACTCACATAGAGACAACTAGAAAGCATCAAAGGAAGAATCATATATAATCTGTCACATACAGCTTTAAAACTAAAGTAGTAGAGTTTTCTCTAGATTTGTGCCATAAACTGCTATTCAACTGTACAAGATAATGAGTTTGGCCAGATGTTTCCCAATTAAATTGGTACAACTTGTCTCTACAAATAATAATGTCTGAGTGTTTATCCTTTTTTAAAAAATATGTTTTTACTGAATTCAGAGAGAAAGGGAGGGGTAGAGAGATAGAAACATCAATGATGAGAGAGAGTTACTGATTGGCTGCTTCCTGCATGTCTCCCACTGGGGATCAAGCCCACAACCCGGGCATATGCCCATACTGGGAATCAAAGCCTAACCTTCTGGTTCGTAGGCTGATGCTTAACCACTGAGCCATGCTGGCCAGGAAACTGTTCATTCTTTATCAAATTCTGTGCTCTAAACTTTACAAACATATATTATCTCCCATGGTCTTGGAGGTTGTCCTGTTTTACAGAATAGGAAATTGAGCTTTAATTTTTGCTGCGGTTCACACAGCTATTAAGTGGTGGGATTCAAATCAAAGTCTCAGTTCCCCACAGCCCCTGCTCTTAACTCCACATCACACCTTCACTATAGAAACATTGGTAGGAAAACCAGAGCCTAAGCTGACATTGGTAAGACCCTGGCATCAGCACATCTTGAATGTGAACTCAGCTTGAGGACACAGGATGTACCAAAGCAAAGGCATGCTGAGATACCTTCCTGGACTTGGAGACAGTTTCTGGAGCTTAGGGCCCTTGAGGAATTTAAGATAACAATCCCTCTTTTGTGTATGTGTGAGTATTTAAGTAGGAATTGTCCCAGCAAAGAGACAACTGATTTTTAAAAATAAATCTTTATTGTTCAGATTATTACAGTTGTTCCTCTTTTCCTCCCATAGCTCCCCTCTACCCAGTTCCCACCCCACCCTCTGCCCTTACACCCCCCACCCCGCGGTCCTCATCCATAGGTGTACGATTTTTGTCCAGTCTTTTCCCCCACTCCCACACCCTTTTCCCCCTGAGAATTGTCAGTCCACTCCCTTTCTATGCCCCTGATTCTATTATATTCACCAGTTTATTCTGTTCATCAGATTTTTTTATTCACTTGATTTTTAGATTCACTTATTGATAGATATGTATTTGCTTTTCATAATACTTACTTTACCTTTTTCTTCTTCTTCCTCTTCTTAAAGAATACCTTTCAGCATTTCATATAATACTGGTTTGGTGGTGATGAACTCCTTCAGCTTCTTCTTATCTGTGAAGCTCTTTATCTGACCTTCAATTCTGAATAATAGCTTTGCTGGGTAGAGTAATCTTGGTTGTAGGTTCTTGCTATTCATCATTTTGAATATTTCTTGCCACTCCCTTCTTGCCCGCATAGTTTCTGTTGAGAAGTCAGCTGACAATCATATGGGTGCTTCCTTGTAGGTAACTGTTTTTTTTTTCCTGCTGCTTTTAGTATTCTCTCTTTGTCTTTTGCTCTTGGCATTTTAATTATGATGTGTCTTGATGTGGTCCTCTTTGGATTCCTTTTGTTTGGGGTTTTCTGCACTTCCTGGACTGGTAAGTCTCTTTCTTTCACCAGGTGGGGGAAGTTTTCTGTCACTATTTCTTCAAATAGGTTTTCAGTATCTTGTTCTTTCTTTTCTTCTGGCATCCCCATAATTCGGATGTTGGTATGCTTGACATTGTCCCAGAGGCTCCTTACACTATCTTCCATTTTTGAATTCTTTTTTAGCTGTTTGGGTATTTTTTGCTTCTTCTTATTTTAAATATTTGACTTGATTCTTGCGATCCTCTAGTCTGCTGTTGGATCTCTGTATATTATTCTTTATTTCAGTCAGTGTATGTTTAATTTCTAGTTGGTCCTTTTTCATATCCTTGAGAGTCTCACTAAATTCATCAGCGGTTTCTACAAAATTCTTGAAAAATCTTATAACTGTGGTTTTGAACTCTATATCCAGTCATTTGCTTTCTTCCATTCATGGCCTGTTTCTTTGTCTCTGCATTTTGGCTACTTACTTGTGTTGAGTGCCTTTGTGTGCCATATGTCCTATAGGGCCCAGTGGCTCAGCCTCCCCAGTTTCCTAAGGTGGACATTCTTGGTGCACTGCTTTGTGGACTGTGTGCACAGTCTTGTTGTAGTTAAGCCTTGGTTGTTGTTGGTATCACTAAGATTATTTGTCCTCCAGGCCAACTGGCTGTGAGGATCAGCTGTATCTAAGCTGGAAGAACTTCTGTATTGGAGACACCCTTATGGCGCAAGACTTGCTTCAGTGGGGCTTTGGTGCCACTGAGTCTGCCCCCTGAGTTTGTCCCTTATGGATCTGTTGAGTTGTAATCTGGATGGTCCCACTCTGACCATTGGGTACACTGGCTCTTGGATCTCTAAGGAGGTGCTAATGTAGTCTCTGCCTGAGGCCATCCAGCAGAAGCTATGGAGAGATTTGCAGATTCCTCTTCTTTGTTTGGGGTTTGGAGGTACCCAGATGAGGCTTAGCTGTGATGCAGTGCAAGCTGCTGTGGGGCCTTGGGCCTTCTTTTGGATGTTCTGGATCTCTCTGACCCAGCTGCAGTTTGTTAGGTAATTTTAGATTGCAAAAGGCCAAGCCATTCATATGCAAAACCTCTGTGCACAGCTTGGGTGGGGTTGGGGTCTCATGGAAGCCACAGAGCAGAGCAAACAGCAATGGCTAATCCTCAGCCCTGTCCTAAGACCCCGGGTCTCAGTGTCCCTTGGTAATTGCTGCAAGAACCTCAGAGAGAAAGTCACCCTCGAGTTCCGCCCAATGCCAACAGTTCAGTTTCTCCACATATGAGTCTGGGTCCCCAGAGTCTTACCCAGAATTGCAGTTCAGAGCAGTTGGGAGCTTGTGTCTCCCTCCAAATTGAAAAAGATAGCTGTGTACTCAGTTGCCAGCCCTCTCTGCACATGCCTCTGTACCTCTGCACTTTACTTTCGCACCTCCTCTGAGTCTCAGTGTGCTTTTCTCTTCTTCTAGTTGTAGAATTTCCACTCAGCCAGCCTTTCTGTGGTTCTGGATGATTTCGTTTTGTCTTTTAGTTGTAGTTTTGAAGTGGTTGTGCGAGGCAACAATTTCAAGTGTTTACCTATGCTGCCATCTTGGTTTCTCTAGAGACAACTTATTTTTTTAAAAACAATTTTAATTCTTAGTCACGTAATAAACATATAGATTTTCCTTCCACCCCTGCACCCCAGTTTGTTCCCATTCCCTTTCTCATGGATATCTTTTCAGAATTCCTTTTATGCTAAAATAAATAATATAAATATATATTCTTACTTATTTTATCTTTTTCTGTGTAAAAGGTAGTCATTTAAAAAATCTGTATCTTCCATTGCTTTTTTCATATAGAGATTTATCTTGGATACTTTCCCACATCAGCACACAGGAACTTCCTCATTCTTTCTTACAGCAGCTTACTGTTTCATGGTGTTAGATGTATTATCATTCATTAACCAGTACCATTTGAATAGGGCTTTTGCTTTTATTAACTGATGCAATGAATAACTTTGAATATATGTCAGTCTGCATATGTGCATGTATATCTATTAGATAAGTTTCTAGAAGTAGGGTTGCTGGGTTAAAAATATGCATTTATCATTTTTTAATAAATCTTTATTGTTCAGATTATTGCAATTGTTCCTTTTTTATCCCTCCATAGCTCCCCTCCACTCGGTTCCCACCCTGCCCTCTGCCCTTACACCCCCTGCTCCCTGGCTGACCTCCTTCATAGGTGTACGATTTTTGTCCAGTTTCTTTCTGCACCCCCCACACCCCTTTCCCCGAGAATTGTCAGTCCACTCCTTTTCTATGCCCCTGATTCTATTATATTCATCAGTTTATTCTGTTCATTAGATTTTTTTATTCACTTGATTTTTAGATTCACTTGTTGATAGATATGTATTTGTTGTTCATAATTTGTATCTTTACCTTTTTCTTCTTCTTCCTGTTCTTAAAGGATACCTTTCAGCATTTCATATAATACTGGTTTGGCAGTGATGAACTCCCTTAGCTTTTTCTTATCTGTGAAGCTCTTTATCTGACCTTCAGTTCTGAATAATAGCTTTGCTGGGTAGAGTAATCTTGGTTGTGGGTTCTTGCTATTCATCACTTTGAATATTTCTTGCCACTCCCATCTTGCCTGCATAGTTTCTGTTGAGAAATCAGCTGACAATCATATGGGTGCTTCATTGTAAGTAACTAACTGTTTTTTTCCTGCTGCTTTTAGTATTCTCTCTTTGTCTTTTGCCCTGGGCATTTTAATTATGATGTGTCTTGATGTGGTCCTCTTTGGATTCCTTTTGTTTGGGGTTTTCTGCACTTCCTGGACTTGTAAATTTATTTCTTTCACCAGGTGGGGGAAGTTTTCTGTCACTATTTCTTCAAATAGGTTTTCAGTATCTTGCTCTTTCTCTTTTTCTGGCACCCCCATAATTCAGATGTTGATAAGCTTGAAGTTGTCCTAGAGGCTCCTTATGCTAACTTCATATTTTTGGAATCTCTTTTCTTTTTACTTTTCTGGTTGGGTGTTTTTTGCTTCATCTTATTTCAAATATTTGATTTGATTCTTGCAATACTCTAGTCTGCTATTGGATCTCTGTATATTATTTTTTATTTCAGTGAGTGTATGCTTAATTTCTAATTGATCCTTTTCATATCCTCAAGGGTCTCACTAAATTTATCGGCCTTTTCTAGAAAATTCTTGAAAAACCTTATAACTGTGGTTTTGAACTCTATATCTAGTTGTTTGATTTCCTCCATTTCTGTTATTTGTGACCTGTTTCTTTGTCTCTGCATTTTGGCTGCTTCCCTGAGTTGACAGAATGGCTTTGTGTGCTAGGTGTGATATAGGGCCCAGTGGCTCAGCCTCCCCAGTTACCTGAGGTGGACACTCTTGGTGCACCCCTTTGTGGGCTGTGTGCACAGTCTTGTGGTAGCTAAGCCTTAGTTGTTGTTGATATCACTGAGATTATTTGTCCTCCAGGCCAGTTGGCTGTGAGGATCAGTTGTGTCTACGCTGGCAGTACTCCTATGCTGGAAACACCCTTATGAGATAAGACTTGCAAAAGCCTCTGTGCTCAGCTTAGATGGGGCGGAGTCTCAGGGAAGAGCAGATAGCAATGGCTTTCCATCAGCCCTGCTCTAAGAGGCCCCTGGGTCTCAGTGTTCCCCTGCAAGCATCTCTGAGAGAAAGCCGCCCTTGAGTTTGCCAGCTGCCATACAGTCCCATTTCTCCCCAAATGAGTCTGGGTCCTCAGAGCCTCACACATAACTGCAGTTCAGAGCTGTTGGGAGCTTTTGTCTCCCTCCCAACTGAGAAAGCCAGCACATACTTAGTTCCAGCCCTCTCCACGCACACATCTCTATAGCTTTGCCTTCTGCAGCTCCTGTGAGTTTCAGTGTGCTTTTCTCTTTCCTTCTTTCTAGTTGTAGAATTTTCACTCAGCCTTTCTGTGGTTCTAGATGATGTCCATTTTGTGTTTTGTAGTTTTAAAATTGTTATGCGAGGCAACAATTTTGTGGTTTACTTACGCCGTCATCTTGGTTCCTCCTATATCTCTCTCTGCATTTATCATTTTTATTGATAATGGCAGATTACTCTCACTAAGGTTTATACTAATTTGCACACTCACCAGAAATGTATGAATTTTTCACAGTCCTGCTAACAGAGTTAACATATTTTTGCATTTTGGCCCATCTGATTGATAAATACATTTGGACTTTGGCCCATTCAGTGCAATAAAATATTGTAGGTGTCTTATGATTAAAGTTAAGGAACTTTTCATATGTTTTAAGAGCCATTTGTATTTTATTTTCTGTGGATATTTGCTCATTTTAAAAAATCTTGGTTTAAAAGTCATATTAGTTTCTAGGAATTCTTTATAAGAGAAAGTAGTAATATAGATTGAACATATTTTTCCTATGTGTCATTTGGTGTTTTTTTCTTCTTGATTTGTATATGGTTCAACTTGTTAGTCTTCTCTTATGTCTAATGGTGTTTAAGTCAAAGTTAGAAAGGTCTTTCCTGTGCCAAGGTGATAAAAGTGTTCCCCCAAGTTGTCATCCAGTACTTCATGGCTCTGGTTTTCTTATTTAAAATTTTATTTATTTGGTGTTTATCTTGGTTTATAGTATAATGTCTGGATCCAACTTTTTATTTTTGTAGATGGCTATCCAGTTGCACCACACTATTTATTAAATAACTGTTGATGATTTAGTGCCCACTTGTTTGAGATGCCACCTTTAGAAATAATATATATATATACTAAAAGAAAGATTCTCAGTTTGTTTATGTGGTGTATGTTTATTGATTTGTGGATATTGTACCATCCTTGCATCCCTGGAATAAATGCCACTTTGTCATGGTGTATGATCTTCTAATGTAAAGCTGGGTTTGATTTGCTAGAATTTTGGCCTTTATGTTCATGAGGTATATTGGCCTGTAGTTTTCTTTCTTTATTTTGTCTTTATCTTGTTTTGGGATTAGGATAATGCTGGCTTTGTAGAAAAAGGTTGGGAGCATTCCTTCCTCATGAATTTTTTTGGAATAGTCTGAGGAGGATAGGTTTTATTTCTTCTTTGAATGTTTGATAAAACTCCCCTGTGAAGCCGTCTGGATCAGGGCTTTTGTTTGTTGGAAGTTTGTTTGTTTGTTTACTGCTTCAATTTTCTCCATAGTTATCAGCCTCTTCAGATTTTTTTTATTCCTTCTGGTTGAGTTTTGGAAGGTCACATTTTTCTAGGATTGTGTCCATTTCTTCTGTTATCTAGTTTGTTGGAATAGAGTTGCTCATAATATTTTTTTTATGATTTTTCGTATTTCTGTGGGGTTTGTTGTTATTTCGCCTCTTTTGTTTCTGATTTTGTTTATTTGGGTCCTCTCTCTTTGCTTCTTGTTGAGCCTGGCTAGAAGTTCATCAATTTTGTTTATCCTTTCAAAGAACCAGCTCTTGGTTTCATTGATCTTTTGTATTTTTTTTTGTCTCTATGTCATTTATTCATGCTCTGATCTAATAAACGTGATATACCACATAAACAAAGAGATGAAAACCATATAATGATATCCATTGATGCAAAAAAGCATTTGGCAAAATCCAACACCCTTTCTTAATAAAAACTCTCAGCAAGGGGGGGAATAAAAGGATCATACCTCAACATAATAAAAGCCATATATGACAAACCCACAACCAACATCATACTCAATGGGCAAAAACTAAAACCATTTCTCCTTAGAACAGGAACAAGACAGGGATGCCCACTCTCGTGTTCAACATAGTACTGGAAGTACTAGCCATTGCAATCAGATAAGAAGAAGAAATAAAAGGCATCCAAGTTGGAAAAGAAGATGTAAAACTGTCCTTATTTGCAGAAGACATGATATTGTACATAGAAAACCCCAAAGACTTCATAAAAAAAAAACTTCTAGACTTAATAAATGAATTCAGCAATGTAGCAGGATACAAAATTAATACCCAGAAGTCTATGGCTTTTTTATACACCAATAATGAACTCACAGAAAGAGAAACTAAAAAAGCGATCCCATTTATGATTGCAACAAAAAAATTAAGATATCCAGAAATAAATTTTAACAAGGAGATAAAGGACCTGTACTCAGAAAATTTTGGGACACTGAAAAAAGAGATAGAGGAAGATATGAACAAATGGAAGAATATATCATGTTCATGGATTGGTAGGACCAACATCATTAACATTACCATACCACCCAAAGCAATCTATAAATTCAATGCAATCCCCATTAAAAAATCAATGGCATAGTCCAAAGACCTAGAACAAACTCTCTAAAAATTCATGTGGAATAAAAATAGACCCTGAATAGCTGCAGCAATCTTGAGAGAGAAGAAAAATGTTGGCGGGATCACAATACCAGATATCAAACTGTACTACAAAGCCACTGTTTTCAAAACTGCCTGGTAATGGCACAAGAACAGCCATATAGACCAGTGGAACAAAACAGAGAACCCAGAACTTGACACAAGCCATTATGCTCAATTAATATTTGACAAAGGAGGCAAGAATATGTTGGGAATCAAGAGAGTCTCTTCAGCTGAGACCGGTTTGGCTCAGTGGATAGAGCATCGGACTGCGGACTGAAGGGTCCCGGGTTCGATTCCGGCAAGGGCATGTACCTTGGCTGCGGGCACATCCCAGTAGGGGGCGTGCAAGAGGCAGCTGATCGATGTCTCTCTCTCATCGATGTTTCTGACTTTCTATCCCTCTCCCTTCCTCTCTGTAAAAAATCAATAAAATATATTTTAAAAAAAAGACAGTCTCTTCAATAAATGGTGTTGGGAAAATTGGACAGACACTAGCAAAAAAATGAAATTAGACCACCAACTTACACCATATATAAAAATAAACTCAAAATGGATAAAGGACTGAAACATAAGATGGGAAACCCTAAAAATCTCAGAAGAAGCCTTATGCATCAAAATAGCAGACATTTGTTGTAGCAATATCTTTACCAATAGGGCTCCTATGGCAATGGAAACTGAGGAAAAAATAAACAAATGGGACTTCATCAAAATAAAAAGCTTCTGCACAGCAAAATAATTCATCAACAAAACAACAAGAAAACCCACTGCATGGGAGAAATACTTGCCAATGTTATCTCCGATAAGGGTTTAATCTCCTAAATTTACAGGGAAATCATATAATTTAACAAAAGGAAGAAAACACAATAAAAAATTGGACAAAGCCGAAACCAGTTTGGCTCAATGGATAAAGTATCAGCCTGTGGATTGAAAGGTCCCAGGTTCGGTTCTGGTCAAGGGCATGTACCTTGGTTGCGGGCAAATCCCTAGTCGGGGTGTGTGCAGGAGGCAGCTGATCCATCTTTCTCATTGATGTTTCTGACTTTCTGTCTCCCTTCCTCTCTGTAAAAATCCAAAAAATATATTTTTTAAAAATTGTGTTAAGGACCTAAATAGACACTTTTGAAAAGAGGACATACAGAAAGCAAAGAGACATAGGAAAACATGCTCAAAGTCACTAATAATCTTAGACATGCAAATCAAAACAACAATGAGGTACCATCTCACACCTGACAGAATGGCTATCATCAACAAATTAACAAATGCCAAGTACTGGTGAGGATGCAGAGAAAAAGGAACCCTCCTTCACTGCTGGTGGGAATTGCAGACTGGTGCATCCACTGTGGAAAACAGTATGGCGTTTCCTCAAAAAATTAAAAATGGAACTTCCATTTGACCCAGTGATCCCACTTCTAGTAATGTATCTCAAGAAAACAGAAACATCAATCAGAAAGGATATATGCACCCTAATGGTCATAGTAGGACAATTTACAATAGCTAAGATTTGGAAACAGCCTAAGTGCCCAGCAGCAGATGAGTGGATTAGAAAACTGATACATCTATAGAATGGAATATTATGCTCCTATAAAAAAGAAGGAATTCTTACCATTTGAAATAGCATGGATGAAACTAGAAAGCGTTATGCTAAGTTGAAATAAGCCAGTCAGTGAAAAATAAATACCACATGATCTCACTCATTTGTGGAATATAAAGAACATTATAAACTGATGAACAAAGGCAGATATCGAGGCAAAGAAGCACCTAATAGACTGTCAAACTACAGCGAGAAGGCAGTGGAGGGTTTTGGAGGGATGGGGTAAGAGACCAACCAAAGGACTTGTATGCGTGTATATAAGCATAACCAATGGACACAAGACACTGGGAGGGGTGGGGATGGCGAAGTCATGTGCAAGAGTTAGGGGATGCCGGGGGAGGTGATGGGGGGGGGAGGAGACATATGTACTATTTATAATACTTTAAACAATAAAAAATACTCAGTTTTTCTATTGTACATTAGATAATTTCTTTTTTATTGTGGTGAAAATACATGTAAAATGTACCCTATTACCTATTTTTAAGTATAAAGTTCAGTCGTATGAAGTATATTTGCATTCTTGGGCAACTGTCACCACCAACTCAGTATCAGATTGACCGTTGAGATATCACAGCGCTTGCGTTTGCATAACCATTTTTTTATTTCATAATAGCCCCAGAGCACAACAGTGGTTATGCCAGTAATTTGCATATGCCACAGGGAAGCCATAAAATGCTGAAAGGAGTTTTTAGGAGTGAAATAGGCAGACTTAGGTAATTTTAGGAATTAAGGGGTCCATGGAAAAAACATAGGGCTATGAAGCTGCAAAAGTTTCATTTTCATAAGACGAGGGAGCTGCAGAACTTCTTCATCTTCCCACCATATGAATTGAATCAAATATACTATTTATTTTATGATACAGTCTCCACTTGCAAGGTGTATGTTGATTTTAGAGATGTTAAAATGTGAGGAAGTATACATCTTAGAATGTATCAAATACTGTCCTAAATTCCCTAATGTGCATTTCTGGATATTCTGTTGTATTTCATTGGCTTGCCTCTTCACACTTTTTTAATTATTGAAGATTTAGAATATATTTTATATGTAGTACAGATAGTTTTTCCTCACTGCTCTTTTTTCAACTATTCTTGTCTATCTTTTCAGACAAACTAGGCAGCCTCTCCTTGGCTCTTGCGAATCTTCTTTCCCTCCCTCTTTCTACCTCTGTTCCCCTTACATCATGAAAAGTGACATATGGAAAACCCCTCTTATATGCCTGATGATCAGCTATAAGTCTGGATCAGAGTAGCTCCTCTGAGAGTTTGTGTTCTTTTCTACTTTTTTCTCCTGGGTGTTTAGCTCGACATTGCCATAGGAGGTGCAGCCCATTCCTGATCTGATTGTTGCATAAAGAGGAGATGTTCCCACGAAAATTCTTAGACTCATTTACTCCTTTTGTATCTTATACATAGAATGGCAACTTTATTCAGCAAAATAAGCATTGTTATTACAATGATGAAAAATATTAAATATTTGCAACTACATCAAGGTTTAATGTAGTTCACTAATGCATTTACCCTCAGTAAAAGTTTGTTGGTTTGCCAGTTATTCCTATTAAATTTTTAGCATTTTTAATCTTTATTATTAGAAACTTGGCTTTATTTGCATTCATAGGTCATAATGCATTTCTTTTTTTCTTTTTTACTGAAGAACCCACTGTAAGAGCTTGTAAATCCTGTGGAAAATGGCCTTCAGTGATCTTACATCGAGGACTGTGCGTCTTTATGATAATTGGATCAAGGATGCTGGTAAGTAACCATATTTCCTAATTGAGGCTCATTCTGCCTTTTGATGTCAGATTCCCACATTTAATAGGATTTCACTGAAACAGAATGAGAGACTTTGCAGCTTAACACTCTCTCAAGGACACCCCAAATATTTTTTTCAAAATATTATTTTTATTACTTATTAGTAAAGCTGTGTCAAGGGTTTCATTACAGATATGTACAAAGATAGAGCTACATAGATATTCATTAAGATGCTTGTAATAGTGAAAATAGCTTTAACATCCAATGAAGAGAATTGGTTAGTAAATGATCGTACATTCCAACTGAGTAGCCATTAAAAGTGATTTGGAGAAACAGTGCTCTTAGACTCGATTCTGCCCTAATGCTCTTTAGGGAGATAGTAGTTATTGCCAACAATGACTCTAGTCAGGATGCTTTCCAGGGGTGGATCAGAGAGGGCAGGGAGTGTTTCCTAGGGTAACCTCGAATAATTCTGAAATGCCTGCCTTCTCCCCTTGCCCATTAAAAACAAATCAGTGTTATAGAAAAACATTTAATCCCAGGGCAAGAAGATTAAATTAAAGCAGGTTACAAAATACCATATATACCTTTCTTTTGTGAAGATTAGCAGTTATTTCTGTGGGGTAGGATTATTAGTAACTTCTTATTTACTTATGTATGTCTATCTAGATTTTCTTAAACCACTAAATGTGTATTGCTTTTGTAACTATTTCAAAACATTCTACAAATATAACAAAGGTACATTTAAATAAATACTAGTAGACAACTTAGCATTTTAGAGCTGAGATAGACCTCGATATCATCGAAGCTAACTCTTCATTTTAGAGTTGAAAAAAACTGAGGCCCAGAGATGTGACCTGGCCAACATCATGGTTAGTTTTTGGCAGAAAAAACTAGAACCTATTTATTCTGGTATTTTTTCATATTTGAATTATATTACACATGTTCTCCACCAACACCACTTTAGAGTGATTTTTACCTGTCAATCAGAAGTTGCATGTTCACCAAATCCAGGGGGAAAAAGTGCCACCTCTTGGTACCTATCACAGTTGGTAATATATTCCAATTAACATTGATTTCAGCCATGATAAACTGTTTCATGGTTGCTAGCATTTTCAGTAGACTGCTAAAGACCAATTTTATTTCTCTAAAAAAGATCCTAATAGTTTTACCCCTGAAAAATGCCAAGTATCTAAAAAAAGATCCCATAAATAGAGATGGTTCAGTCTGGTTAGGAAATGGAGAATGGTTATTTCCATATTTTCTTCTTCTCTTTTATTTTAATTTTTTTCAACTTACGTAATGATGCAGAAGTCATATAGGTTTCTTTAGAGGTTTTTCTTCTAGTAGTTTGTTCTCATTCATTCAGTATTTCATTTAAAACTATATTTTTGCTTCCTAATAGTTTTTCTTTTCATTTATTTATTTTTTAAAATACTAATATTTTGATTGCTTTTCAAAGTAGGGGTGTACTTTGCTACCTTAACTCTTATGATTTGAACTTGGGAACCATGCATATTTAGGTACTTTTTGAAAATTTTAATAGACCTGTTTGGGAGAACAGGTCCTTGCTATTCAACCCTTGCTATTCACTATTCCAAATGCAGGAGCCCTGGAGATTCAGATAATCAATATGCTCACTCATGGGTCAAATCTATTTAAAAGATGATGACTATCTATGTAGTGCCAGCAGTATAAAATATTTAAAAAGGAACTACTTCTGAATTCCACTTCTACTTTTATTCATGGATCAACTCTTTACTTTTATTAGGAATTTAAAAGCTGGATAATATTAGGTCAGAAAAAGAAGTGACCCAGGGCTGAGGTGGTTATGGAGAGACAAGGAGAGTCCTGGAGACAGTGTTGCAAACAGTGCAAGAAGAATGAGAGGAAGAGTCAGGTAGTGCTACGTACCTGAAGTTGGGCTAATTTGAAGTCATAAGATAGGAGGGAAGGTAGGGAATATTTAATGCAAAACCTAAATGCTAGTCCTGACACTACTGTACTAGCTAGGATCTGGAACTAATGGTTTCTTATCTGTGAGTCTCAGTTTCTTTGTTAGAATGATAGCTACCAGCCAGCAGTTAATATACATGGGAGAGCTTCTTTCATTTGGGAAGTTTCACAAAGCAGGTGGGGCTGGTGGTTACAGATGATTGATAGAACATTTTCATATTAAAATGCTTTCAGTATAGCATATCATGTTTGTAAAGGTTTCTTCACTTTTTTTTCCTGTTGGACTCTAGAAGGGTTAAAAAGTTTTGTGTAGAGATGTACATCTTCATAGGAACACTTGCAGGTAAAAGAGGAGAGGGTTTTTGCTTCCGGGTAGTGTGGTATGGATCTCTGAAAGCCATTAGGAATCTTTTCTGGCCAGCTCAGTTCAGTTGTACTTTGCTTACCCTGGGAAGTTCTGAGCACCTGATCAAGGGCCAAGAATTTCCAGTGTATTCTTGGCTTTGGCCCTAATCCTAAGTTGCCTCCAAGACACTTACCTGTGTTCTTTAGTTTTCTTGTTGCTAGAGAAGTTGTGACCATGCATAGTTATTTCAGGTGGAAAATTCCACAGCTACAGGATTTTAAAATGGTTTAATTACTACTTAAGCTATAAGAGGATTTATTATGATTTCAGATATGAAGTGTCAGATTTTGAAATAATACTATAATGTTTTCGGTTGTTTAAAAAGCAACTTTCCTTGTATTTGGGTGGTACTAATAACTTTTCAGACTTAGTTGTGAAGTCCTTTTTTCAAAGACAACGTGAGTAAGAGTGTTGCCATCCTGAACCTTTAATACTTCAAACAAAGTACTGAGGTACATGATTGCTTTTCCTTCTAGCTTCTTCGACTTATTGGTGCTTGGTATTTTAAAGGGAGAACTCATTGAGCTAGTACAAGCTACCTAAGAAGAGACAGTTGATGCATAAGTTCATTAATGTTCTATGTATGTGGCATTTGTACTTTCCCTGCTCTCTCTCTCTCTCTCTCTCTCTCCGAAAAGAAAAATCAGGCTAGTAATAAGTCAGAACTTTGGTAATCCCTGGGGTACAGACTCTCAGACAGCTTGCCTTTGCATCCTCTGCTTTCATCTTGGCTCTACTTATGCACTTAAACCCAACACTGATGCCAAATTGAAGATGCATCATTAGCCTTTTCTCTCTGGGGGAAACAGAACTTACCTCACCCCTGATCTTTTGCAGTTTGTCAAGTCATAGACTGACTCAGGAATAACTTTAAATGTCATCGAGCAGCCCCCTCTACCTTCCCCCCCTATCAAAGTCACCATCCACCCTGTCTTGTACACTTTTCTTCATGGGAAGCCCACTACCTCACATGGAAAATAAACAGTTTTCAGAGTCATGAGCATCATATTACAGACTTTTAATTTTATCTGGCCAGTGGAGAGAGCTAATTCATGCAGAGGAATAATCTGAGTACAACTACTAGTATATGTTTAGGAATTTGGCAATTGTATGGAAGACCAGATGTCACTGATTGGATCAGCAGGCAGTAAAACCACAGAAATGACTTCTGCAGGGCAATGGTGAGCCACTCTTAGGCCCCAAATATAAGAGAAAGAAGTTGACCCAAAGCAGCTTTTTCTCAAAATATGGATGCCTATGACCCATATGGATCCTAGGATTCTGATTCAGTTGGATCTGGGTCATTTTTTGGCCACTTGACCTTTAAACGTCCCAGAGGTGACTGCTCTGCTGAATTGAGATCTGCTGTCATAACATTTACAAAGCACTTAGTCTGTCTTGGGCTCTTTGAATACAGTAACTCACTAAATCCTCTATAAGATAAAAGCTATTTTATTTTATTTTACTTTATTTTATTTTTGAATTGCACTTTATATTCAATATTATTTTGTATTAGTTTTAGGTGTACAGTGTAGTGGTCATACAATCATATACTTTACAATGTTCCCTCTAATATTTCCAGTACCAACTTTGCACCATACATAATACTGACATTACCTATATTGTACTTTACATCCCAGTGACAATTCAGTTACTACTAATTTGTACTTCTTAATCCCTTCACCTTTTTCATTCAGTCCTCTCAAATCCCTTCCCTTCAATACATGCTGCTTTATGCCCAGTTCTTAGACGAGGAAACTAAGCAGAGATTTTACCTAAGTCAGTGGCCCCAAGTCAGGAGGGAAGCCAGGATCAAAACTCCAGAGCTTGCTGAAATAGGATTAAAAAGCATAGTGTTTTGTTTTATTATTTGCTTTCAAATAACAATAAATCTAATTAACTAGCTTTTCCCTAAGGATATCATTTAAAAAAAATCTGTAGCAGGTGAAAGTCATTCACAGGGTTTTCAAAAAGGTGTGTGCTTAAAATGTTAAATTATAAGAAAAGGTTATTTATTTTAAAATTATTTTCTTCTACTTCCTGAGTCAGCCCAGAATGCTTTTTTTCTGACTTGTTGACTTGTTTTGTTTGTACTGTTGCCAGCAGAATAACAGAAAGATGATGATGTCATTTGACTTCCCCACCTGCTGAGTCAATGAAAGAAGAAAATAAACATCCAATTCAGAAATTCCTTTATTGACATTTAAAAAAAACAACTAGTTTTCAATCATACATGTGATGTGTGTTACTAACAGAAACATTTAGAAAAAAAGTCATTTGTATTGTCACCATCCAAAAGTGATAATGTTAATTAACATCCTTGCAAGGTTCTTTGGTATTGGTTTTAGGTCCTTATTTCATTGGGGGTAAAAACTAGACATATTAATGTGGCTAATGGTATGTAGGTACTTTAGTATACAAAAGAATGTCTGGATGGAGGAACTCTAAAATGTTGCTATTGGTTATGGTAGGTGGTAGGACCTTGCTGGCTATCTTCTATCCTCCAGATGCATACCACATGCTGTGCTGGGGGCGTGGAGAGTGATCAGTGTGGACTATATCCACAGGCTTGCTCTCCTGCCCTCCGATTTCTGGTTGGGTTCAGCCAATGGAGAACCCTAGGAAACTGGGGAGAGGGAAGAGGATGGTGTTGGGGTGTCAGTTCTCCTGACCCCTTACTTGAAGAATTGCCTTGTGATGGCTGAATCCTTTAACTGAAGGACACAGCTCTTCTGCAGGGGACTACTCTATATGACTCTCTCCTAGGTTATGGTGCTAACAGACTCACTGTTTCTCACCCCATCACTATCCCTGATAATTTCCCTGTACCCTGAAGATGGTAGTGATCATTGTCCACGTAGTCTGCTGTCAACATTAGGGTCTAGGTACTCACTTAAAGAAATGCTGGTTGCTGTTAGTTATCTCTTGGTTAAGTGGATGTATACTTACATCTTGTTTTTCTCTTAGATCCAAGAGTTGAAGACTGGTTCTTAATGTCATCACCTCTGCCACAAACCATCATCTTGGGACTCTATGTCTATTTTGTCACTTCTCTGGGACCAAAGCTCATGGAAAATCGAAAGCCATTTGAACTCAAGAAAGCGATGATAACGTACAATTTTTTCATAGTACTCTTTTCTGTGTATATGTGTTATGAGGCAAGTGTCTTTAGTATTCCTAATGGGAGAATTTTGCCTGAGTTTTCCTGTTTATCAGTCATTATGTTTCCTGTTACGACTGTAAAGTTTTTTGATATTTAAGGAATTTTAGCTCATTAGAGCAGGGATCTACCCCCAAATTATTACATATAGACCAGGTATTAAACCCTTCAGAGGATCTAAGTATAATTTACTCATAGGTAATGAGAAATATTAACAACTAGAGGCCCAGTGCACAAAATTTGTGCACGGGGGTGGGGGGGCGGTGTCCCTCAGCCCAGCCTGCACCCTCTCCAGTCTGGGACCTCTCGAGGTATATCTGACTGTCCATTTAGGCCCAATACCGGTGGGATCAGGCCTAATCGGGCAGTCGCACATCCTTCTCACAATCCAGGACTGCTGGCTCCAAACTGCTCACCTGCCTGCCTTTCTTATTGCCCCTAATCGCTTCTGCCTGCCAGCCTGATTGATGTCTAACTGCTTTCCTGCCAGCCTGTTTGCCCCCAACTTCTCTCCTCTGCCAGCCTGGTCACCCCTAACTGCCCTCCCTGCAGGCTTGATCTCCCCCAACTGCCCTCCCTTGCAGGCCTGGTCCCTCCCAACTGCCCTCCCCTGCTGGCCTGAGCACCTACAGCTGTCCTCCCTTGTAGGCCTGGAACCTCCCAACAGCCCTCCCCTTCTGGCCATCTTGTGGTGGCCATCTTGCATTCACATGGAGGCAGCTATCTTGTGTGTTGGAGTGACGGTCAATCTGCATATTACTCTTTTATTATATAGGTTAAGTCCAGGGACTGGCATATAGTTAAGCTTAATAGATAATTGTATGAATCCATAAATGTTAGTTTTAAGGAAACATACTTGGAGAAATTAAGTAACTTACTCAAAGTAGCATAGCTGGTAAGTGCAGGACTGATATTTGAATCCAGGTCTAACAGCAGAGCTCATTCTGACTAATGAGTTTCCCTCCTCATGGTAGGAATATTTAGTTTCTACACACTCTCATGAGTTATGATGGTGGGTTGTTTGGGTTTGGTTTAGCTGAGCTTTGGGGGAGTAGAGAACTTAGACTCACACAAAGAAGTAGGTAAGGGAGCCTGCCCCTTAATTGTCAGTAAGAGAGTTGGGGATCTTTCAGAACCTAAAAGCAGACTCATGGATTAACTTTCCCTCTGCTATGAACATGCCTCAGCTACCCTCACTGCTTTTCTGAGATTCCTTGCCTCCCCAGTACTGACTGGCTTCCTCATACTGGAACTCACAAGAGTCCAGCATAGCCCCTCTAGCCTCTCCTGATTTCCACCATGAATCCACTTGGTCGGGTTGCCCTCACTTTCTTCTGACTTCATCCTCATAGGCCCCTAAGAAATCTGGACTTTCTTTACTGTCTTCCATTTCTTCTACTTTATTTCCAAAATTTACTCACAGACCATGTTACTGTCCTTTCTGGAGCATAAGTAACTGAAAGGGAAGAACAGAGAAAATACAGTATTATCAGAAATAGGATATAGCCTACTGGAGGACAGTGTTAAGAACTGACCTGGAAGCCAGGAGACCAGGGGCTAGTTAGTCCCAGTTATGCTACTAATTAGCTACCTGATTTTGAGCAAGTCACTTAACTTCTTTGCACCTCAGGTCTCCCATTTTTTAAAGTCAGCATTGAACCAATTGTCTCTCAGGTTCCTTTATGCTATGTCT
Source organism: Antrozous pallidus (assembly GCA_027563665.1). Taxonomy (NCBI): domain Eukaryota; kingdom Metazoa; phylum Chordata; class Mammalia; order Chiroptera; family Vespertilionidae; genus Antrozous; species Antrozous pallidus. The sequence continues at coordinate 32,501,323 of CM050512.1, read as the reverse complement.
GACTGTGTCATTGAATATACTATCCTGAAATATATTTCTTAGGAAATAATTCAGTTATAACCAGTTAGTTTTGATTTCTATTTTGGCAATTACAACATAAAAGAAGGTTTGAAAATAGCTGGATTTAAAAGTCTGTTTCTCATTAACCACTAATACTAGAGTTGCTTATATGTCCATTTTGGTGTTTATGAATGGCTAAATATAAACTACTACTTTTTCTTCTTGACAGCCTGAAATATAGACACATATGTCAAAAGCTCCACAGACTTTTAGAATGTTGTTAAACTTAATATCAGGAAGCATTAAATTCCACTCTTTGTTTAAACAAAGACTTTTGTGGCTGAGCAGCCTGTCATCTCCGGAACACATCCGAACTCATGGTTTATTGGGTGGAGCATGATTGCATTTGGTTTATAGTGAGCATCTCTACCAAGGTGTTAGGGCAAATATGAGCAAGGTGAAAGGTAGATCAGACTAAAGGAACCCACGCACCTTATTTTGTGGTGATGGTTTGAATGTGTGTGTTCGTTGGCACCAGTCAGATACTAATAAAGAGAGACCAGCCAGGCCATTGTAGCTCAGTGGTTGAGTGTCGGCCCATGAACCTGGAGGTCATGGATTTGATTCCTGGTCAGGGCACAAACCAGGTTATGGGCTCGATTCCCAGTAGGAGGCATGCAGGAGGCAGCTGATCGATGATTCTTTCTCATACTTGATGTTTCTATCTCTCTCCCATCCTCTCTGAAATCAAGAAAAACATATTTTTAAAAGGAGAGAGAGATCAATGAAGATCCCACAAAAGGCCAAGTCATATAGCGCGGTGCTTCTTTGGGGCAGGAGAAGGGGAGAATCAGTCATGCTAGTTTAAGTAAATGGATTAACGTGTTCCTTACATCAGTCAGAAGTGAGGTCTGAGCTCAGGAGAATATGAGGATGCTCCTGACAGATTTTGTAAAGCAGAATGAGTCATTTCTGTACCACATTCCCTGTTCCTTAGAGAAAATTTATTGACTGTTTCTTGTAAGGTATTTTTTCTCACCTGTGAAATATGTCTTATATTTTTCTGAATCTTAATTTTCAAGATTTCATAACTTACCAAGTTAACATTGTGATTAAATTATATCACGGCATAAGCTAGGAGCTAGTTTTAGAAAAATATGGTATATTTTTAAATACCATAGTCTAAATAGTTGTTCTTTCTCCTTTGTTTTTTTCGCCATGGAAATATCATTCTGATAATGCCTCATAAACCTTTCCTTTTTTAGAAGTTAATTTACTGTAAAGTTGTCATTTTAGCTTTAATAGCAATTAAAAATAGAAATTTAAAGTGTACTTCAATGGCATAAAATGCTATAACCATTATACCGAGAAAGAAGACATTCTTGGGAAGATGTTAGCACTTATGAGAACAGGGAATCAAAAAAGAGAAGTGATCATATTTTCAGAGCTCTAAATTAATATAGAAATTAATTTAAAATTACAGTCCTTAGTTTTTCATTTTCAGATACTGTTTTAAAAGAAGACCTTCCCACCATCAGACTGAAAGAATGTCAATGTAATCTTTGAATTGCGGTTCAGACTTATCAACAGTAAGCTTTTTCTTCTCACCACTAGTAGAAGGTCACTTTGTGGGTGTGCTGGAATTAAGGCTTGCTAGTTTGCATTTTTAAGCTTGAGATTTTCCTTTCTTGTCATCTGGATCCAAACCCAAACTAATATCTGACTCTTGTGTTTGGTCAACCTTAATTTTAAGAGCCACGGATTACCACTTCAGATCACACCGACTAGCTAAGGTCAGGAAAAAAGCAATGTATCTTATGAGTACCTTGAGGAATTTTGGTTTGCTAATTTATTTTTTGACTATTTGGGATGTTTAGAGATCAGCAGAAAAGACTGAATTCAGGCCCATTCATTCCCTTTAGAATATACAAACATAAGCACAGGCATCTATAGATATACCTAATATGTACATGTACTAGCATATACTTCTAGTATTTGATGGTTAAGCAAAAACACTCCCAGTGTTTTGTTCTCCACTATATTAGAATAATTACCCCAAGAAATGGACATTTTAGTCCAAACTCAGTTTATCTAAATAAGATATGAGTTTATGGTTTTGAAAATTCTTACTGCCTTTATATCCAGTGAGTTCCTAGTTTGTAATTGTTCTTGCCCATCTTTCCCTGGCTGCTGACTCAGCTGATAATTTAATGAGGAAAGAGTCAAAACTGCCTTTGTTATAGCGGTTGAGCAAATGTTTCCTTCTTTAAAATGCGTGTGTTCTCTTGCAGTTTGTGATGTCTGGCTGGGGTACAGGTTATTCATTTCGATGTGAAATTGTTGACTATTCACGGTCGCCTACAGCGTTGAGGGTAAGTTTCTCTTTGGAAAAACTCGTAACTCAAAATTAATGTTAAATTTTTTAGACTCCATTTGTAACAATGTGAATTCAGAATGAGTGACTCAGTTATTAGGATTGAAAGAAAAGCTAAAATTTACCAGCTAGGAAGAACCAAAGTCTGGTATGTTATTTTCTGTAAAATTTAAAAGTAAATTCATATCTCGTTCCTCAAACAATTTAAAAAAGAATTATAATATGATTCAGCAATTCTACTTCTGAGTATATATCCTAAAGAACTAAAAGCATGAACTCAAAAAGTATTTGTACACCCATATTCATAGCAGCATTATTTACAATAGCCAAAAGGTGGAGGCATGAAAGGTTAAACAAAATGTGGTGTATGCATATAATGGAATATCATTCAGCCTTAACAAGGAAGGAAGTTCTGACACATGCTCCAACATTCACAAACCATAAGAACATTATGCTAAGTGAAATAATCCAGTCACAAAAGGACAAATACTGTATGATTCTATTATATGAGGTACCTAGAGTGATATTCAGAGACAGAAAGTAAAATGGCCTTTGTCATGGGCTGCAGGGGAGGGGAGATGGGGAGTTGTTTTATAGGTTCACTAGAGGCCCGGTGCACCAAATTTGTGCACGGGGGCGGGGTGCCCCTCAGCCAAGCCTTGCACCCTCTCCAATCTGGGATCCCTCTCACAATCCAGGACTGCTGGCTCCCAACTGCTCATCTGCCTGCCTTCCTGATTGCCCCTAACTGCTTCTGCCTGCCAGCTTGATCACCCCGTAACCACTCCCCTGCCAGCCTGTTTGCCCCTAACTGCCCTCCCCTGCAGGCCTAATACCCCCCAACTCCTCTCCCCTGCAGGCCTGGGTCCCCCCAACTGCCCTTTCCTGCAGACCTGGTCACCCCCAACTTCTCTCTTGTGCCAGCCTGGTCACCACTAACTGCCCTTCCCTGCAGGCTTGATCGCCCCCAACTGCCCCCCCTTTCAGGCTTGGTCCCTTCCAACTGCCCTCCCCTGCTAGCCATCTTGTGTCACATAGGGGCAGGATCTTTGACCACATGGGGGTAGCCCTCTTGTGTGTTGGAGTGTTGGTCAATCTGTGTATTATTCTTTTATTAGATAGGATAGAGGCTTGGTGCATGGGTGGGGGCCAGCTGGTTTACTTTGAAGGGTGTCCTGGATCTGGGTGGGGGTTCCCTTGGGGTCTGGGGTGGCCTGGGCGAGGGGCCTATGATGGTTTGTAGGCTGGCCATACCCCCTGGTGACCCAAGTGGAGGCCCTAGGATCTGTGATTTATTTATCTTCTACAATTGAAACTTTGTAGCCTGAAGCAGAGCCAAGCCTCCTGCTCTCTCAGTGGCAGCAGCCATTTCTGTTGGGATTTATTTATGTTCCTTAATTGAAACTTTGTAGCCTTGAATGGAGGCCTGGGCCCAGCCAGGGTGTGTGGAAAGCTTGGCTTCTTCCATCACTGGGGAAACCCAAACCTGCTCCTGCTCATTCAGTGGCCACAGCCATCGTGGTTCGGGTTAATTTTCATACTCACTCTTCATTGACTGGTGGGCGTGGCTGGTGGGCATGGCTGATGGGTATAGTAGAGTGATGGTTAATTTGCATACTACTCTTTTATTAGATAGGATGGATGGGTGCATCTATGCATGGATGGTGGGATGGTTCCACAATGGGAATGTACTTAATACTACTGAACTATACAGTTAAAAATAGTTAAGATGATAAATTTTATATTCTATGTATTTTGCCAAAATTAAAAAGAACTAAATTTTCCCTCATGTAAAAATAAAACAAAATAAATTCATATTTATGTGTGTTTTTGCAGATGGCACGCACCTGCTGGCTTTATTACTTCTCCAAATTTATCGAGCTATTAGATACTGTAAGTATGTAGTCATTTCATTTGGTAAATGTCTGATCTTTGATGAAAGCAATAAACTAGAGCTCTGTTGTCCGATAACTTTGGTTATCTCTCTTCTTCAGGCAGACCTGCCTTTTCTTATCAGTAAATAAATGGATAGGATAAGCTTATTTTTCAGTCGTGTGCAAACTCCAAAAGGTGTTCTTATGTTTCTACCACCTGTTTAAAATACGCGTGTAACTGTCACATAGATGAGAAAACTGCATCTTTAAGTAGATGGATGACAATTGTGTTGGGAACAAGTTTAGGAAACAAAGAGCAGAGAATACTTTACCTTTGGTCCTTACAAAAACCCTGTGTCATCCATCCAAAATTTATAAACTTACACAATAATATTGTTACCCTGGCGTATCAGTAATTTTGGAAATATCAAAACTACCTTCAGCTGCCCTCTGAGTCCTCTCTCTGCCTGGGAATAAACTGAATTTGGGTGACTGGACCCTGGGAGAAGCAAGTGCTATAGATTAGAGTCCATAAGGAGAGGAGAAAGTCCTATGCCTTTGTTTCCAGAGTAGGAAAGCTGTGTGATTATTATATCTTTGTGGTATGTGGGTCTTGGTTTTCTGGAAACAGTCTTGGGCCTAAGTGTGTTCTCTCTTCAGAATATATAACAAATCTCAGCATGCTTTTACCTTCCTAGATGACTATGCATAATGTAATAACTGGAAAGGATTTTTGTGAGCCTAGAATCACTCCTATTGTTCTTAAAAGTTAGCATGCATTAGAATCACCTGGAGGGCTTGTTAAAAACACACAAGCCCTGTAGCTTGATCCTAGAGTTTTTGATTCAATAGGTTTTGGGTGGAGCTTAAAAATTTGCATTTCTAGCAACTTCTCAGGTGATGTTATTACTGTTGGTCCAAGGTCCACACACACTTTGAGAACCCTTGCTTATTAGGCCAGTGGTTGTCCACCCTCATGGTGTAGTCAACTTACTTGCATTAAAAAGCCAAAAGGCTGGGCCCTGATCTCAGAGATTTGGAGCTAGGTGGTCTAGAATAGATACCAGGCATGGTTATTTTAAAAAAAAAGCTTCTTGGACATTGTAACACGCAGCCAGGGTTGAGAACTATTGATCTATTGAAGTCCAAAGCTCTCAGAAAATACTGAGGTTCAATGACTTACCCAAAGGAATGCTGCCACTGATGGGCTAGGATGGATCTCAGATTGTTGTCTTACGGCTTTTTCTGCACCATGCTGCCTTCTCTCATGTGCATAAGCAAATGCATTTGGCTTCATTGTTTCTACTTTGCATGTTCTCAGGTCTAGCTTACATAAGGAAATGGTTGCTGCCTCTGTGTCCATCCTTAAGCTACACTTTTTGAGATACTCCGACTAGTACTTTTGTTTCCGCTACTCTGTTTAGTCCTATATTTCAAAGTCTAATTCATTGTTGCTCTCCTGAATTTTGAGTATTTTTTTTGGACATATAATTTTGCTTTTGAATATTTTTTTGGAAAAAAAAATTCCCTTCAAATTCTTCCTATTCTATGCCTTTGTTTGTAAAGTTTCTGCAAACTACTTGGGTACTTTCGATCTGGATGGTGCCTTCATTGCCCTTCTTGTTTTTCCAAGGCAGCTTTGCTTTCTTTTCTGTCCTATTTCCCAATTAACTCTTCAAGTGTTTTTCTCTTCAGTTTTCTTTAAATAATAACTTGCTAACTTTTGATTTATTTCAAGTCCTCTTCATTTGCTTAATCCATTACCTAAATTGGGAGAATGTGTTAGAGAGCATTGTAGAATAATGTTAGTTCTTAGAATTAAGATTCCGTGCCACACATGTGGATTTTTTGTTTTTTGTTTTTTGTTGCCAATAACATTTCCCCCCATAATTTTCTGGACCGTAGTCTTCATTTTATATCTTTGATTTTTCAAATCTGCATGCACTTTTTTTTTTTAACCTCTTATCGATTCTCCCATGACTAAGCATCATACCCAAGTTCCTTCATACTATTTGGCTTTTGAACTTGAAGAATCAGCTGCTTCCATGACCATTCTATAAGTCCTTTCAGAGCAAATAGTGATGTGAAATAGTTTCACTTTGTCAATATTTTTATAATTCTAGATAAATTATTGCATGATTTTATATGAACTTGATTTTCTTTAAATTATTTCAGATCTTTTTTGTTCTGCGTAAGAAAAATAGCCAAGTGACTTTTCTGCATGTCTTCCATCATACCATCATGCCATGGACCTGGTGGTTTGGAGTCAAATTTGCTGCAGGTAGCCAAGGGAGAGTTGGGATCATTTCTTATAAATACTAATATTTTTGTATGGTATAAACACAAAATCTATCCTTAAGTGTGATTTAAGAGCAACTGAAAACATCAAAGAATCACTTTGATCAAACTTCTAACTTTTATTATTACCTTACCCAGATCCTTCTCCAACTCTCCATTCTTTAGAAGTGCATTGACTTTTGGGTACAGTCTTCTACATGTATTTTATTTGCTTTTATTATTTTCCCAAGGAGTTCTATTAAATATCTTTTAAAAATAAAAAATAAACAAAATGGTTTTATAGGAATGTAATTAGGTATCTATTTCCTTATATATATCCAGAGAGTTAGAATGTTTCCTCAAGTTCCATGTCTTCTTTGCCTTCAAATTTCTAATAACTGATTCATACTGTAAACCTTAACAGTTCTGTAAAGATGTCTGAAGTTGCAGTTGTCCAAACTTCTTTAAGCATCCTGTCATGTTAAAGGATGTTTTGTTAGTGTTTTTCAAATCAAGAATAGTTTAAGTCAAAAGCTTGGCAACAGGCTCTTTGGTTTGGGTTGGGTTGCTTCTGAACATCTAGAATTGAAAAAAAAAACAAAAAACCCAGGAGGTTAAGTAATTTTACCTTATCATAAAGTTTTAAATAAGTGATATTCCCAATGACATATTCTTATCTTATTAGCAAACATTTTATTTATGCTAGTTTCTTAAGTTTTAGAGGCCTCTCAGTAGGCCTGTAGCTCATAGTAAACAATGTTTTAGCATTTCTGTGAAAGGCTTACCTCTATTAAGCATTCTGATTCTGCAAGACTTAATAAAAGAAAAAAAAAAAAGCGGAACCACAACTAAGGAACTTTGTTTGCATTTTAGATTATCTAGACTTAGGGGGTCTAGTCTGCATGTCTTCTGTCTCAGAGCACGAGACATTGATCAGTGGCACAACAGAGGTGCTAGAACCTGGAGGAGCCAAGATGGCATTGGATTTTTCAGTATGTAAAGTATCTCCTTGCCCAAAACTGGCATTTATCTGTAGAGCATTAAAAAAAAGTAAATGTAGCTGTTCTTATACGGTATGTCAATGTAAAAAGTTAACTAGCACTAGAAAAGAGCCTCATCTGTGACACATTTCACAATAAAAGGGTAACTATATTATTTAATCTCCAAACTTTACTTATCTTTACTTTTTTTTCCCCCTCACACATGCATATTGTGTCTCTCAGTTCTTTCTTCAGTGATATCATTGACATCTTTTTTGCCTTGGTGAAATATTAAAAAAGACCCAAATATCCACTATTTGAATGGTTATTACTTGTGTGTATATAATTGTGAAATGCAAATAATATTGAGAGGCATCTTTTGAGCAGCTTGACTCCTAAATTATCAGAAATAGGTGATTATTCTGTTTTTAAAAGGAAAGGTTCTTTTACACCCTTATAATTTATTTATTCAGATTTCTTTCAGGAGACCAGAACATTACCACAACACTGAATAATATATAAAAATAGAAAAAAAGATTGGAAAGCAATACCCCAAATATAATTATTTAGAGATACTGACACAAAAAGTGTTTTCTCTCTCCTTCTGTATCCTTCTCTGTATAATTTTTTTCTATATTGTATATCTGTTCATTCCATAATGGGAAAAATAAATTTTATCTGAAGACTGCAGTTGAGCACTTTTCTAATTTCTATCTTCAAATCAATTTCAAACAAATAATGCTTTCAATAATGAAAATTTAAACATGTGATATACCTCAATTTTCCATTGTGACCATGTTTATGGACCTCAAGCACTTTGTAGTGGGTTCATTTTCCATTCCTTAATCCCCCTACTGCTTTAGGAAATGTAAATAGAAAATAATGTTTTTTTTTTCTCTCTTATGTACCATGGATTGGCATTTCTGTTCAGATCTTCATGTGAACTCTAGTATACACATGTACACCTGATATCTCTTCAGTAACAAACACAGAATAAGAGCTGAGGTATTTCCAGAGATATGGTTTGACATTGGCTCTTATCCCTCAAACAAAACTGCCCATTTCAAACTGTTCTTCCAAAATCTTGAGCATAATTGATCTCTATCTAGTGTTTAATTTCCTGTTGGCCTATTTTGAACTCTCTGGGATAAGTAGCAATCCAGCTTTTCTTTTGAATATGATGAAAATACTTTCAAGACACGTTTTTATATTAATTATGCACAGATTCCCTTCTAGATATATGGAGAATTATAATAATTAGCCAGGTGATTATTTTTCCCAAACCAAAGGAATAAAAGGTTATGGCACTAATTGTAATTCATTCTGAGATGTTTGCTTTTCAAAAACGGTTATCACTAAGAAGAAAGCAAGCTTAGAAAATACTTCTTGGAGAAGCCTTCCAAAAACACTACTTAAAATGTGATTATTCTGTGAACAAGCTCATTAAAATAACTTGTTAGAAAATAATCATAAACTGGAGAAAATAAGTAAGTTTATTTTGATAGCTTATTTTGATCACTAATCCTTACTAAACACTTATCTACACCAGTACTTTGTTAAATTCCTGTCCATGGGATCCTTGTTTTAGGACACTTAAATGATGAAAGCGACTGAATGGAAACAAAAATGGGAGTAGTGTCTTAATGAGACTGGCTCTGATGTAGTTGGTTATTCAGGGTACAGTAGATTTCTTGTGTGTTTATAATCATGAGACACAAATAGAATTGAGAGGTATTTGCCTTATCCCTATTAAGCAGCTTAACTGCTAAACTATCAGAAAGAGACACCTCTTCTATTTTTAAAATACCCCTAGAAAAAGTGTTTCCTCACCACTATATTTAGTTAACTTCTTTTGGGAAAGATGACTAATCCAAATGTGTGTAATAAAAGTTGGGAGGCTGTTAATAAGCTTTATTAATTCAGTTTCTTCTGATTTGAAATGTGAGATAATTAAAGGATTAGCTAAAATTTTATTCAGGAAGGGAAAGTTTATGAAGGGACAGCATATCATAAATGAGGCATATTTAAACTACTTAAATAATTATTTAAAATAGGTTATTTTAAGGGAGTACTTTAGCAGTGGTATATCTAGAATTGCTGCAATTATGAGTGATTATTAAAAAATAATTAGTTTCTACTGTGCAACAATTTTTATTTTGCTTTAAACTTTCGGTAATTTCTAATTTCTATGAATTTGGTCCTTCTTCTAACACAATCAGTCCAGATTTGTGAGGTTTTGTTTTATTTCTGGAATTAAAGATTACTGGAATAAAGGAAATAGAATATCTTGGAAAAAAATTAAATTTCAGGCCAACATTACTATGCTGAATTAGGCTCTACATAAAGAACGCAGATTCTTCTAGAATGTGCCACTTTGGGAAGAGATGCTAGGGAAAAGTTTTGCCTTTTTCTCCCACTACCAACTAATCACCCTGTTATCCCTCCCCCTGTACTACTGGTCCAGCTAAAGGCAATTGAAATGATCTTTGCTTATATTCCCCCAGCATTCATTGTTTCTATTCTAAATTAAATGTAATAAGTAGGAGCTGTGGGGAAATCAGAAGATGAAAACCAAGATAGAATGGCACAATTCATAAAAATCAAATAGTAGCAGTAAACAAAGGTGGTTTAGCAGTAAACGTTTATTGCATTTTGAAAAAACAAGTAACTGATTAAAGCAAACTTAGCATAGCTTACTAATAAAAGCCAAAGTTTTGTGATACTAAAAATATCTATTGAAAATTGACTGTGTAAAAAGTGAATTTGATTTCATATAATGACACTTGCAAAAGTATTCTTCGTGGTTTTATTCTAATAACCCAAAATGGAAATAATCCAAATATATTTTAATGAGAATGTATACATTTTATGTATTCGTTCCATCTAATAAAAAGAGTAATATGCAAATTGATTGTACCTTTGCTATACCCACAAGCCACGCCTACTAGCCAATCAGGAGCAGATATGCAAATAAACCCCAACCAAGATGGCTGTGGCCACTGAGAGCAGGAGCGAGGCTTGGGTTTCCCCGGCAAAGGGGGAAGCCAAGCTTTCCACCTGCCCTTGTTGGCCTAGGCCTCCACTCAATGCTACAAATTTAATTTAATTATAAAAGATACATAAATCCCAACAGAAATAGTGGCAGCCATGAAGCTGGAGAGAGCAGAGGCTAGGGTTGCCCCCAGCGATGGAGGAAGCCAAGCTTCTGCAGCTCTGGCTGGCCTAGGCCTCCACTTCAGGCTACAAAGTTTCAACTATATAAGGTAAATAAATCCCAACAGAAATGGCTGCTGCCATGGAGCGAGCAGAAAGTTTGGCTCCGCTCGAGGCTACAAAGTTTTAAATTGTAGAAGATAAATAAATCCCAGATACCAGGGCCTCCACTTGGGTCGCTGGAGGGCGTGGCTGGCCTGCAAACCACCACAGGCTCCTCGACCAGGCTGCCCCATGCCCCAAGGGAACCCCCACCCTAGTCTGGGACACCCTTCAAGACAAACCAGCTGGCCCCCACCCATGCACCAGGCCTTTATACTATCTAATAAAAGAGTAATATGCAGATTGACCATCACTTCAACACACAAGATGGCTGCCCCCATGTGGTCAAAGATCCTGCCCCCATGTGGACACAAGATGGCCACCATAAGATGGCCAGCAGGGGAGGGCCATTAGGAGGGACCAGGCCTGCAAGGGAGGGCAGTTGTGGGTGATTAAGCCAGCAGAGGAGGGCAGTTGGGGAGGGACCAGGCCTGCATGGAGGATAGCCAGGGGCGATCAAACCTGAAGGGTAGGGCAGTTAGGGGTGACCAGGCCAGCAGAGGAGGGAAGTTTGGTGTGACTGGGTCTGCAGGGAAGGACAGTTGGGGGAGGAGACCCAGGCCTACAGGGGAGAGCAGTTGGGGGCAATCAAGCCTGCAGGGGAGGGCAGTTAGGGATGACCAGGCCAGCAGAGGAAGGAAGTTGGGGGCAAACAGGCTGGCAAGGGAGCAGTTAGACATCAATCAGGCTGGCAGGGGAGTGGTTAGGGAGTGATCAGGCTGGCAGGCAGAAGCAGTTAGGGGCAATTAGGAAGGCAGACAGGTGAGCAATTGGGAGCCAGCAGTCCTGGATTGTGAGAGGGGCAGTCAGACATCCCTCGAGGGGTCCCAGATTGGAGAGGGTGCAGGCTGGGCTGAGGGATACCCCCCGTGAACGTATTTTGTGCACTGGGCCTTTAGGATAGCATAATACAACATAGCAATAAAAAGGCAAACTACTAGTATACATACCAACATGGGTGAATATTAAAAACATGTTGATTGCCCAAGAATACACAGCTACTAAGTGCTTCTTGAATAAAACACACAAATAAAGAAAAGAGGAAATTAACAAAAATCCTATTGGAAGGAGTTACAAAGGCTTTCCTATTATTTTCTTATAGCAAAATTGCATTTCTTTATGCTGACAGAGGGTATATGACTAGCCTACTAGACCTGAAGATACCCAATTTTACTTTAGTATATAATCAAGTAAATCAAATTATATATTTAGAGTCCAGTAGGAGCTATTCCTTTCCTCTGCCCCTATCTTTTTGGGATAGTTATATTTAGGTGGAAAATAATTTCGGAAGCATAAAGGGATGTAAGAATTACAGAGAATCTACTAATTAATGAAAAAATTAAAATGGTAATAGTAGAAGTTGTAAAAAAATCATGTTGATTGAAAGAAAGGCACAAAAGACTATATCCAGTATAATTCTATCTATGTGAAGTTTAAAACCAGGCAAACTAATGTTGATTATAGAAATCAGAATGAAGGTTACATTCTTTGAAAGGGGATATGGGCTTGTTATATCTTGAATTTGGTAATATTTACTTGAGTCTGTGCATATGTACACTTAAGACTCATGTACTTTGTGTTAACTCTCACTAAAAATGAGCTTGATTACTATTATTTAGTAATATATCATATCACCTTAACTCAGATTGTTAAAACCAAATCATAAGTCCATCTTAAGTCAAGATATAACAGAATAAAAAAATGATATAACAGAATAAGGGCATGCTAGTTTATTTTCTAAGATTTGTATATTATATTTTACTAAATAAATGTATAGTCCAGCTCCCTCTAATTTGATACATGTTTAGTAATATTGATGTTTCACATAATGTGTGTTTTTTCCCCAACTAAAATTAAAGAAAGAAATATACCAAAATCTCAGTTCAGACAAAAATGTATCTTATTTGAGGAAGAGTGCCCCCATTTGACAATAATTTTATTTTCCAGGTGGTTTGGGAACATTCCATGCCTTTCTAAATACAGCTGTTCATGTAGTCATGTATTCCTACTATGGACTATGTGCACTGGGACCAGCCTACCAGAAGTATTTGTGGTGGAAAAAATATCTGACATCATTACAGCTTGTGAGTAATTAATTGTCTTTAAAACAATATATAAAACTAAACTAGAGTCATTTGTTTCCCTGTGAATTAGGATATTAACTAAACAAAGAATAAAATTTACAAAACAATAGGGATATGAAGTGTCTGACTTCTATATGATATCACATGATTATCCTTTCTATATTATTTAAACTGTTGTCAGGAATGTTATTGAAAACAAAGCTTATTTGGTAATCAAGAGGCTTAGACAATTAAATAAAAATGTACCATCTTTATACTATTTTGTGTATTTATATAAAACTAGAGGCCCAGTGCACAAAATATGTACATGGGGGTTGAGGGGAGGATCCTCAGACCAGCCTGTACCCTCTCCAATCTGGAACCCCTCGGGGGATGTTCAATTGCTGGTTTAGGCCCGATCCCACTGTCAGACATCTCTCTCACAATCTGGGACTGCTGGCTCCTAACCACTCACCTGCCTGCCTGATCGCCCCTAACCACTCTGTCTGCTTGATGCTCCTGACTGCTTTCCTGCCTGCCTGATTGCCCCTAACTGCCTCTACCTGCCAGCCTGGTCGCCCCTAACTGCCCTCCCCTGCTGGTCTGGTTGTCCCTAACTGTCCCCCCCCCCCCCCCCGGCTTGCCTGGTCACCCCTAACTGCCCTCTCCTGCCTGCCTGGTCACCCCTAACAGCCTCTGCCTTGGCCCCTGCCACTTTGTCTGGAAGGATGTCTGGTCTAATTAGTATATTACCCTTTTGTTAGTATAGATGCATATTTATGATCAAAGTAATCTCAAAGTTATGTGAACCTCAGTAGGCATAATATTAAATTAGAAGTTAGAAATTTCATATTCTAGATCTAAATGATCTTGAGGGGGTATAACTTTGAGGGAATCGTGAGCCTTCCTGTGTGCCTGCCTATCTAGTCCTCACATTTCTAAGTCTGTTTTCCTCCAATTAGGAAAAGTACTGTGAGGATTAAAGGTCTACAGTAGTGGTATAATATATATATATATATATATATATATATATATATATATATATCCTAAATAACCAAATATAAGGAAATGGTGAAATAAATTATTTTTATTTCTATGTTGGAATATTGCAAAGTCATGAAAATTATTTACAATTTCTTTCTTTTTAAGTATCCCCCTCCTCCCCCATAACATACATTAGAGCACTGTCCTCAAGTAAACAATGTTCAGAATTGCAGAGGCACTCAATTTAGATCTAATAAGGCTTTCCAAGCATTAATCCTAAAAATATATGGCATATAATTTTTCTGAAGAGTGACCATAGGTTGAGATGCTGATTGCTTTACATTTTATCTTCTATTAAAAGAAAAATTCTATGATCCTCATGTTTCCAGATTTATAGTCTATAATAATTAGTGTTATATTCTGCCAATAACACTAAAGAGAAAGTGTGATTTTAGGTGTAGATAGCCTGTTGAAATTCAGATTCTATTAAAATCCTACAACTTGTTAAATGAAATTCGGCATATTTATATAATGTGCTCTCCCAAGTGAGAGACTGATATTTTAGTTTGTAAGGATATTAAATCAATATCAGAGTATATCCTTACAGAATTGTTTATTGTCTTTTAAATTGGCAACACCCTAAATAACCAAAACAATATTTTAACTCCTACTTTGGAGTATCATGAAGTCATAAAAATTATTCACAATTGCTTTTTTAAAAAAGTATACTTTCTGATTTTAAAATAACATATGCTCATTGCAGAGAAATAAGAACATCATGGTAAGCAAAGAAAAAATATATATAATTTCACCTCTCAGGGAAAATCAGAGCTGATATTTTATTTTATTCTCATCTAGGTTTTCTCCTCTATGCATATATATGTATACCTTTTGCATGATTTGTATTATACTGCATGTAATATTTTGTATTAGGCTTTTTTAACTTAACGTACTCTTACATGTTGTAAAGACTTTTTAGCAATGTGGAAAAATACTTGTATAGAAAGAATAGATTTTTGTTCATTATTATTCCACGTGTGTCAGTTATACACAATCGCATCTGCATAGAACATGGAGGATATTGCTTAGGCTTCCTAAGATTTCATTTCTTTCTCTGCAAAATGAGGAATAATTCTAGCTACTGTACAGGAAAGTCATAGAAGTTCCTTAACATAATGCAAGGAAAGTTGATGACGATAATAAAAGAAACTATGTGAAAATCTTAACTGCAATGATAACTGGATGAGTTGTGGGTAATTGTTATTTATTTTTATTTATAGATTTTTACTTTTCTAAAATTTCCACACAACACATGTTTCCTTTTAGTAAGGGGAAAATATATTTTAAAAATCTGGATATATTAAGTGTCCTTCTTAAGACTATGTAGATTGTTCTGGAACACAGTCTTTGGGCATCACTAAGAAGGTCCTGGCAAACAGTATATATTTTTATCTATAACAATGGAGGACAAATGGCAGATATGAGGAATCAGACAAGCCTTTATGCCTACAAAATTGGTGGGGCTCTAATTAGAATGTTTTTATTTCCCCAGAATTTAAATACCTAGTCAAACAAACTATTTGAAATTGAAACTATCTGAAACATTAGGCCATAATGTAGCGGTCCCATGTGCATTTCATCAATCAAAGACTCACATCACTTGCAGAACACTTGCCCTGTTGGTTCTCTGAGTAGGAAAGGGCTGCTGAGTTGCCCTACAACAGGCACATTTGCATAGGTTCTCTGGAGTTGTGCAGTTTGGTGGGACTGAATAGTGGTTCCAAATTCCCATCTGGATTTTAACACTGTTCCACCCACTATCACTCCCTTGGAGGCTAGATTGAAAGATAAAATTCCCTATTCAACAGTAGCTTGGAGGTGGTTGGAGAATGTTTAAACATAAGTAGCAAAGAATGCATTAAATAATTGCTCCATTGTGACCCTTCATATCTGAACAATATTTTTCATTCTTTCATCTGTTAGGTCCAGTTCATTATTGTCACCATCCACATAGGCCAATTCTTTTTCATGGAAGATTGCAAGTACCAGTTTCCAGTCTTTCTGTACATCATTATGAGTTATGGGTGCATCTTTCTGCTGCTCTTTCTTCATTTTTGGTACCGTGCTTACACCAAAGGTCAGAGGCCGCCCAAAACTGTGAAAAATGGAATCTGCAAAAACAAAGATCACTGAAATTCAAGTACAACATGAATCTATGAATGACATGATATCTTGTCTTCCTTGACAATCAAGAGATATTTCCATGTGCAGTGCATTTTGTATATTTTTCAAAAGCAAGAGCTTGTATTTTTATGATAAGTTATTGGGGTTTCTGGTATTTGAGAGCCTATCCTCCCAGATAACAGATTCTTCTGATAATTAGAGCCCAAGGCAGCCCGTTTTTCAGCTGCTTTTAAACCTCATCTAAAGGTTTTATTTAATACATTTTGTTACACTAAAAGGATCATGTGAAATAGTACAGTACTTTTCAAAGAAGTTCAGTATAAATGAGAAATATCACTAGATATTTTGAGTACAGACAGAGATCCATGCTGTACAATGGATTCCTTCTGCCAGATCAGAAAACCTCTAACTGTGGGCTTTGGCATTGTAGCTTGTTGACTATACTCAGAAGACACTATGTTTATTATAGAGTTAAATTCCCATTATAAAGAATTAACAAAATGAACATTAAGTGAATGTTGGGTAAGTTGACATTTAAAATCACTAACAATTTTTAATGGATCTCTTGAGTAGCTGCCACCAGTTTTGCTGATAAGACTTTCTCACAACCTTTTGTCATATGAAGTGTTTAGAAGTAACACTCCTTTCCGGGAACACATTGATGCACTTAATACTAAGGTTAAGTTAATATTTTGAAAACGGATGATTTTTTCTGATGGCTTCATAAGCACTCTGCTATTACGGTCTTTCAATTGTCTTTGTATGTTTCTGTAAAGAGGTGAATTTGTCAATGGAAAAAGTGCTAGCGGGTTTGGCTCAGGGGATAGAGCATCAGCCTGTGGACCAAAGGGCCTCCGGTTTGATTCTGGTCAAGGGCATGTACTTTGGTTGCAGGCTCTTCCCTGGCCTGGGCCCTGGTCAGGGCTCCTGCAGGAGGCAACCAATCCATGTGTTTCTCTCACATCAGTGTTTCCCTCTGTCTTTCCCTCTCTTCCGTTCTCTAAAAATCAACGGAAATAATATTCTCAGCTGAGGGTTAACAAAAACAAAAACACAAACAAAAATAAATAAATAAAAGTGAATAAATGTTTAAAAAGAAAAAGTACTGTAAAAAAAAAGAAAAAGTACTGTAATAGTTCACTGGGGAAAATCTGTTGTCTGTTGTATCATAATGTCACTTTCTTAAATGGTCATCGTTTAAAAGATTATCTTGGTTAAATATATATTAGTTAAATGTGTAAACATTCATGTCATTAATATATTGCAGGTACCCTTAAATCATAAATGATTTTAGACTACCCACCACAGTTTTCAGAGATATGTTAAAATGGCTTTTGAAGCAATTGGAGGCAAATGGTGATTCAGAGATTATCCAGGGAAGATTCAGTTTTATGAGTGTTTCAATAGAGAGAGAGAGAGACTACATAATAGGTATTGTTATGGATATACTGCATGAAAGAATATCTTCTAGATTTATTAACAGCCTGCATTTTTTTAAACTTATAAATTATATAATGAACTAAAATTCATTTTGCAATGTTTCATTTCTTTAAAATTGTTACTTTCTAAAATTCTCTTATTCTGGAATACAAATATTTGGACATTTAAAATTTTTCCTTATAGCTTGTTTGTTCCTGTTATATTTACATTCAATTTTTGAAGGACGGCTTGTGCTTTTATTACTTTAAACCAGCAGTCACTAACGGGTGGTCCGAAGACTACTTACTGGTGGTCCGTGAGGTCTGAAAGGTTGGCGATCGCTGCAGACAACTAGTACTTAAGGGCCTCAGTTATTGTGTGACACACAGTGATACTTACTGTACAGCAAAGTCTGAGTGTTTACTTGCTGTAAGCTCCTCTAGTTCTGTGTCTTCCCCCAGTCTGTTAATCTATACCACAGCCTTTTCGCACTTACCCGGTTCATAAGGTTATGTGCCTTTAATGATCTTTAATGACTTCACTTGCTTACAATATGAGAAGATGAGAGTTGAAAATGGGGGGAAATTAATATTTTAAAAAATAAAGAACAGGAGAGCAGAGCTTTAAAGAAGTAACAGATTTAATTTACTTCTCTGAGAGTCTCAGGATTCCTTAAGCGTTTTCTTGTGCAAAATAAAAAGGTGTGGTAGGTACTGTTATATACTAGTACTCACACAATAGCCAAAGACCCCGGTAGGGTAAAGACCAAACGCAAGCAAAAATAAAAGAAGATAAAATAGGAGAGTTTGGTTTCTTTCCCTGTATCCTTTCTGACCTGCATTGTACGACCGCCCTTAATTGCCCTATGGTTTTTGAAATGTTTGAGTCACATACCAGCTCACAGTAATATGTGATAGAAACACATTCTAAATTATACAAATTGAAGAAATTATGTTACATGAAAAATCACAACCGGCAGAATCATCCTCCGTGTACACATCGGCAGATAAAAATGCATCCAGCGGATGCAGAATTTGCACAGTGTTTTTTTATTAAAGGGTTTTTTTTATTGTGGGTTACAGGGAGTTTCTATTGGGGTTTCATCCCACTTTTCAGGATTTTATTGCCTTTGGATTTGCTTACCTAACAAATGAAGAGCCCAGCTACAAAATCCGGTTTATGATATAAGTGGCTCTATGAATCCTTGAGAATATTGTAAATAAATAGAAATTAAAAATGTTAAATATATAATGGACATTGCAATTTTCCAGTCTTAATTTAGTAGAATTCTTAATTGAGTAGACTACATTGTTACTTAAATTATAAGTTTATGAGTTTTATTTCTTCATATTAACCCTTATTTTTTCATGTTTTGAAAGACTGGAAAACTCTGGCTATTGTCAAAGTTTTGATTGTGTGTGTGTGTGCGCGCGTGTGTGTATTAAAATAAATTTGTGATGTTATATGTATGTGTATGTGTGTGCATTATAATATACTAGAGGAGGCATTCCACCTCCCGCCAAGTGAGGAGACACCCCACGGGCGGCCGGGACCCACACCTGACTCACACAGTACCAGCGGCCGGGGGAGTCAGGTTGGACTGGCACTGCAGGGGGCCGGGACTCAGGCCTGACTCATGCAGTACCAGCTGCCATGGGAGTCAGACCAAACTGGTGCTGTGGCGGGCCAGGACCCACACTTGACTTGCAGTGTCCCCGGCCCTCCTGCCTGTGTTCGCTCTGGGGCTGTCTGAGCCACCACACCAGCTCCAGTAGGACCCCCTGCCTCTGTCTCTGTCTCCACCCTGGGCCTCACCTGCACGTGCAACCTCCAACTGCCTGGTCGTGACCCGTTACAGAGTCCTGGCCTAATCTGCATATTATCTCTTTATATATATTCGTTGTATTAAGTGTGTGTGTGTATGTGTCTTTCATTTGGATTATAACTGCATATGTTTGCATAGGTAAGTAGGTGCTTTTTAACTTGGATATTCATTTAACCAAAGCATTTTACACATTTATTGTATACGTGTCATGTTCAGACATTAGTGATACAAAGACACCTGTGACATAGTTGGGGCCTCCTGGAGCTTAATGGCTGACTGGTAGAAGAAATTATGTTACAGGCCAGTATATGATAGTTGCCATCTGAGTGAAAATCCTGTCACTTGGCAAGCAGGGAAGGCTCTATGAAGGAATTTGAGTTCTGTGTTTAAGGTGTACAGAATTTCAAAATGGGTGGTGGGTTAATGAGGAAGGTGTGCTAAGTAAAAGGAAATAACAAAGCATGGGCCAGGGGAAGGAAAGTATTAGAAAACTTGAGGGAATGGCCAATGAACCAAATCAAAGTGAGGCTTCCTGTAGGTGCTCCAGAGAAATGAGGCCAGAAAGGAAGGCGGGCTTTGACCTCTGGTATGTGTAGCAGCAGCAACTGGGCTAATTCTCTAGGCAATGGGAGTATTCAGTGGTTTGTAAGAGAGAAGAGGGGTGATTGAAGTGGTACCTTAGGAAGAGTCCTCTGGTCGGGCGGGATGAGGTTTTGGTGGGGGGGCATAAGACACTAAAGCAAAGATAAATGAGTTTATTTTAAGGCTCCATATTAAACATAAACAAAATCTGACTACTGGGCCCTGCTTATGTCATTCCTTGATATCTGGATTAGATTCCTATCCGACTCACTGCTTCTGCCCTCACCTTCTTACAATGTATAGTCTAGGTCATATTCAAACATAAATTAAATCATGTCAGCCTTACTCAGAAGCCTTCAGTAGCATCTGATTTCACCCAGACAAAGAGCCAGTTTTTACAGTAGTCTACAAGGGCATCCATGAGCTGTCTCTCACTTGCCATTGCACCTGTGTCTTCACCTGTGACTCTACTCCTAGCTCCCTCTGCTCCAATCACACCGGCGTCCTTGTGTCCACTGAACCATGCAAAGCATATTCTTATCTTGGGGCCCTTGGTTTAGCTTTTGACTCCACTTAAGGGACTCTTTCCCAAGTAATTGCTTGGCTACACCCCTTGCTTCCTTCAGTCTTTGCACAAAAGTTACTTTCTCAGTGATGCCATGTTTACTGTCACAACGTGTATCTCTCTTTATCTTGCTATTTCTTTCTTCCCTTCAGCTCTTCCTACCTTGGAATATGCTATACAATGAATTTAGTTGTTATTTATATTGTTATTGACAATCTTCCTCATTAGAAAGGAAGGTACCCTGGAGGTACCAGTGCCTTTACCTTCTCCCTCTTCTTCCCCTACAGGCATTCATCTCCTAAACTCTAAGAGACCCATGAGATTCGCAACCAGGGAAGCAACGGGTAGCAGCAGCTTGTCCTGAGCTAACCCTTGACACTGTCTCCAAAGGCCCCCTATTTTCTGACTTTTCAGTGAGCTTAAATCAGCCCCATTGTGGCTTACTTTTTCCCCATAATGTTTCTAAAGAGACAACGCAGCCCCTTCTAGTCTCTCTCCTATTCCTTCTTCTATCCCAAGCCCTTCCTTATTCCACTGTCCCCAGCTTTAATAAATGTACCCCCTAGATTAAAGAAGAAAAGAAAGGAAGGTACCCTTGTCCTCAAGGGTAGACATTATGGGCTGTTGTGTTCACTGCCAATATGTAAAAGAACAATGGCTGGCATATTACAGGAGTGAAATGTCTCTCAACTGGAATTTCTTATGGTTAGACTAGAGGCCCAATGCATTAAATTTGTGTGTGCGTGTGTGTGGGGGGTAGTTGTGGAGGGTTCCTCAGCTTGGCCTGGCCTGTATCTGCTTGCCTGTCTGATCACCCCTAACCATCTCTGCCTGCCTGCCTGATTGCCCCCAATCACCTCTGCCTTGGCCCCCGCTGTCGTGGCTTCTTCTGGAAGGTCGTCTGGAAGGATGTCCAGAAAGTCTTTCAGCTGTCTGGTATAATTAGCAAATTATGCTTTTATCATTATAAATTAGTTTTAGGAGGGAGACAATAGAGGTAAAGTATTCTCATCAAGGGTGTCATATCAAAGGTACATGCTATCAATATGACTTTGTATTGTTGATGTTAACCTTGCTCACCTGGTTGAGGTAATGTTATTCTTTTTCCTCCTCCTTTATTCTTTGGGAGGGAGTAACTGTGTACAGATACACTTAAGGATACCTCAAAGTATCTGCATAAATTATTTAGAATTCTTCTGTATGGGTCAGTTATCTATTGTAGTATTTAATTATATATATTATTTATATTAGTATGGACTCATGAATACCTATTTTATACTCTGTGTTATAATCCAATACAGCTTTACTTATTTCATTGCTCACATTTATCTGTCTCCATTAGGAGGTCTTCCTGTGTCACTTTGACATATCCCCACTTACTTTCTGGCACTACACGATGCTCCAGGCTCATCTTATATATTTCCTGCCATAATCCTAGAATCAGTCAAATCTCCTCAGTGCCCTGGTTCCTTTGGTTGGAGAATGGTATTGGAAACCAAGAGCTGTAATTAGGTGTACTAATTACTACTGTAGTATTATTGCTCTGGGCCCTCTCAACTGACAGAGCCAGGAAGATGTGTATATACTAACCAGAGTATAAATACATATCTAAATATAAATATATATATATATATATATATATATATATATATATATATATATGCCTAAGCGACAGTTACACCAGACAACCAGTAGCTATGGTGTGCACTGACCATGAGGGGGCAGACATTCAATGCAGGATCTGGCCCTCCTGGTCAGTGCACTCCCACAGCCAAACTCCTGTGGCCAGATTGGCCCCAATTGCCCCCAACTGGGCGAGCTGGCCCTGATTGCTGAGAGGGACCCCACCCATGCATGAATTCGTGCACCAGGACTCTAGTATTTCTATATGTAACTATATCTTATTAAGATAAATGAGTTCATATTGATATTTCCAAATGTAATCCATTACCTCATGCATCATTCTAGCCTTTGCCTCTTGCTTGTCTATAAATCCAACATTGAGAAACCTAGCTCCCAACATCTGCTGTCTACTTACTTAATAGTTCAAGTCTAGTATGCATGTATAGTGGTTTCTGAATTGTTAACCCAAACCTCACTTTGTTAGCTACAGTTCCTTTTGTCTTCCATATACAGACTTCTCTTATTTCCAGAATTACTTAGGTTAGTTCCTTTCTCCCTCATCTTCTTCAATGAGGTTGTTTCATACACAGAATTTGTAATACAGTTAGATTCATTTTGTCACATTCCTTTCACCTTCTAAGTGATTTAAAATTTTTGGCCTTCTTTAAGGTTTACTCTCTGTGCTGTAAAGCTATTTGAGTTTTGACAAATGCAAGATGTCATATATCCACCAGAATTATATGGAACAGTTTCAATGCCCTAAAATTCTCTGTGGTTTACAGGTTCAAATCTTCCCTGGCCTGAACTCCTGGCATCTACTTTTCTGTCTGCCATCTCGATAGATTTGCCTTTTCCAGAATGTCATATAAATGTAATCATATATTATGTAGCCTTTTTAGATTAGATAGGTCCACTTATAAATATGTATTTAGGATTCCTCCATGTCTTTGTATGGCTTGATAGCTTATTTCTTTTTATTGCTCAATCACATTTAATTTTTCTTTATCCATTTGCCTATTGAAGAACATCTTGGTTGCTTCCAGTTTGGGGGTGATTATGAGTAAAGCTGCTATAAACATTCACATGCTGGTTTTTTTTTTTGTTTTTTTGTTTTGTTTTGTTTTTTGTGGGGTTTTTTTTTTTTGTGGCTTTAGCTTTAAAGTCATTTGGGTAAATATGTAGGAACACAATTGCTGATTTTTTCTTATTCCTCACATGAAATGTATTTTATTTTCTGATCTTTACATATTTCCATATACTCTCCAGACTTTGTTCAGTGTTTTCTCCTCCATTAAATATTTACAGATCTTATTATCCCTTAGCAGTGTCTTCCTCTTTTGAATTTCTATTGTACTACAGTGGAGTTATGTCATATCCTATCTAACTGATTCAGATTCAACTGTAAATCCACCATCTTTCCATGGGATTACAAAATCTAAAAGGCCCTGGAACCCAAAGTTTGTAAGTTTTCAGCACTTATTTGAGAGCCAAACCTGACTTGGGCACCGAGAAGCTATTTGTCTTTTTATTCATCCTGATTTACTGTAGAAATATGAATGTGTTTGATTATGTGGTGCTGCCCAAACCTTTTCTGTGTTATTACATAAGATATGTGTACAATATATTCCCTTCAGAAAGATCATGGATTACATTTATTCTCAGGGGAGTGGATGTATTTTAATTTTCTAGGGACTGGTAAGAATGAGTCTCAAGAGGTTGAGAGATACGTTTGGGTTCCAGAGAGCAGGGGACTTTCACCTTCTCTCTGATAGTTTCTCTAGAGATACTGTCTGGTCAGACAGGGCCAGAGAGAGCTGGGTAGAGATTTCTGGGCCTTGCCCTAGTTGGTTTGGCTCAGTGGATAGAACATCAGCCTACGGACTGAGGGTCCCAGGTTCAATTCCAGTCAAGGGCACATGCTGGAGTTGCAGGCTTGATCCCCAGTAGCGGACATGCAGAAGGCATCTGATCAATAATTGTCATTATTGATACTTCTTTCTCTCTCTCCCTCTACCTTTCTCTCTGAAATAAATAAAAATATATGTTTTTAAAAAAATATTTTTGGGCCTTGAGGCTGGTCTTAGTGTAGAAAGAAGCTGTTAAATCCATGAGGATGAGAGGAAGGGTCACTGGGCATCACAAGGGCCATCCTTAATGTCAGATGACAAAGGCATACTCTAGCTTGTCCAACTTCCCATACCTTAAGAAAACCATGGAAAGAAATGGGATATAATTTTATCTGTTAAAAATAAATAGTAGCACCTGGCCAGTGGGGCTTTGTGGTTATGCATTGACTTATGAACCGGGAGGTCACGATTCGATTACCAGGCACATGCCCGGGTTGTGGGCTTGATCCCCAGTGTAGGTAATGCAGAAGGCAGCCAGCCAATCAATGATTCTCTCTCACCATTGATGTTTCTATCTCCCTCTCCCTTTCTGAAATTATATATATATGTAAGAATATATGTATATATATATATACATATATATATAAGGGATATATATATACATATATATATAAGGGATATGTATATGACAGTAAGAATACATGTCAAGGTTAGAATTAAGTTGGATTATTAAAAAAATATAAGAAGTTCTATTTCTTAGAGTTATGAGTTTGTGATCTAAGAATTCTACCTGACACATAGAGATAAAATTACACCCTCAAAGAGCTGGGGCTCCTCTTTCCATTGTAGAGAAATAAACTTCCCAGGGTCTCACATCTTGGAGGCCTTGAATCAGCATGCAACCCGAGGACGGCTGCAGAGATCTTTGCATCGTCGTTCTGGTGTCTGTTCCTTGATAGCCCTATGGTGTCATGCGGACTGATTGCTTACATTATGGTACCTTTTATCCATATATTTTTCCCACATATGCACTGTATAACTTTCCAGTTTTCTTGCTTGTACCATTTTGCAAAGTGAATCAAGATAAATGGTTTTCACAATTCCCCTACCCATTGAAGAGTAATCGTAGTTGCCAAGAGAGAAAATTTAAACCTGTAATTTTAAGAATATGTACCAGTTTTAAGAATATGTACCTACAGGCAAAGCAGTCTGTCATGCAATTCCTCATTTAAAACACATCCCCTTTGTCATTATTTACTTCTGCCACTGGAGAGCACTTTTGCATAAAACTGCAATATATTTTGTTCTAGTCAAATCAAAGCGCTACCTTAAAGGAGTAGCATCTAATTTCGTGTCCCTGACTACAGGAGGGAAGGGAGCATTTGTTGCTGCTGGATGGTGATGGTGATGGTGGTAGTGATATGTGTGATTGTCTTTCAGATCTAGTGAACTCCTTCCCTACTTTGATAACTGTGCCAATTTCTTCCTTCTGGGCCTCTACTGACTTCCTTGGACTGAGTATGCAGGCTCTTCTTGGTCTTCCACCTGAAGGTGGGACATATAAATCTCCCAACTACATATAACTACTACCTTTGTCACCTGTGATTCACAGTCACATTGTCATTTTTATACAAGAGTCTTTGTTGTCATTTCTTAATAGGCTCTAACATTTCAGGGTGTGGACCTGTAACACAATTAACTTTATGTTTGTCTAATTCCATGTTGTATGCTTACATATTTTTCTTCTTTTATTTCAGCTTTATTAAGGTATAATTGACAAATAGACATTGTATATATTTTAAGTGTGCAACTTGATGTTTTATACACATTGTGAAATTATCACCAAAATCAATCTAATTAACATAGCTATACAATAAAGTATTGTTAACTATAGTCACCATGCTCTACTTTAGATCTCCAGAATTTATTCATCTTGTATAACTGAAATTGTGTACCCTTTGACTAGTATCTCCACATTTTTCCATCCCCTCTCCTCCCCAACTCCCACTTCTGGCAACCAATGCTAACTCTCTGCTTCTATGAATTTTACATTTTATATTCCACATATAAGTGAACTCATGCAGAATTTGTTTTTCTTAGTCTGGCTTATTTCACTTACAATAATGTCCTCCAGGTTTATTTAGGTTGTCACTAATGACAGGATTTCCTTTTTTTTTTTTAAAAAAAAAAGGCTAACTAGTATTTCATTTAATATATACACATACCATATTTTCTTTTTAAAAATTAAATTTATCTTTTCCATCACCATTGATCCTCTCTGTGCCCTCTTCCACTCCACCCACTCCCTCTCAGTCCCCACAGTCACCACACTGTTGTCCATGTCTAGAAGTTCTCTCTTTCTCTTTTCGTTTTCCCTTTTTTGCTCAAACCCTTTTCTTTATCCATTCATCCATTGATAAACACTTGGGTTGTTTCTATATCTTGACTGTTGTGAGAAATTGCTAGATCATAAGCTTGTGCTACAATGAACATGGGAGTGCAGACTCTTTGAGATACTGATTTTGTTTCCTTTGAATATATACCCAGAAGTAGGATTGCTAGATTATATGGAAATTTTATTTTTTAGATTTTTGAGAAGTCTCCATACTGTTTTCCGTAGCGGCTGTACTAATTTCAATTTCTACCAACAACATACCAGGGTTCCCTTTTTTCCACATCCTTGCCAACATTTATCTGTTGTCTTGTTGAGAATAGTCATCGTAACAGGTGTGAGATTATATCTCATTGTGGTTTGGCTTACATAATTTTTACCTTCTCTTTTTAGAATGAGAATATAAAAGAAAAAGGATAATTTTTGTTAGTAAATACAGTATTTTCCCTTTTTGAGAATTTATACACCCAGAAGCAAAGATTTTTAAATTGCTAGAAATAATTTTTACGTAAAGCATATTATTCTTTCAACTGTTAGTGTCTTTAATCCAACTTGTCAAAGTCTATTTTTTAAAAACTAATATTTGGAAGGAAGTAGATTCCCTTTAACATCCTATCTAATAAAAGAGTAATACACAAATTGACCATACCTTCACTACACCCAATAAGCCATGCCCACAAGCCAATCAGGAGCAATATGCAAATTAGCACCCAACGAAGATGACTGCTGTCTGAGGCTGGAAAAAGCCTTGCCAAGTGGCTTTTTCCAGTATTGGGCGGCTGGGGGGCCAGGCTAGAGCCAGCCAGCCAGTGAGATCGGCGCCATGGCAGGGTGATTGCTGAGTTCGCTGGGTTCCCAAGACCAGAAAAAGCCCTTGGGCAGGTCAACGCCAGGGTGGAGCCAGCCAGCAATCGGCCCCATGGTGATCCCTGGCTGGGGTCCCCTGGCTGAGGTCTCCTGCCCAAGAACAAAAGCCTTGGCCAGAGGCTTTCGGCCTTGGGCCAGGGGTGAGCTGGCAGTAGGACATCCCCTGAGGGCTCCCAGTATGTGACAGGGGGCAGGTTGGACTGAGGGACCACCCACCCCCAGTGCACAAATTTCGTGCACTGGGCCCCTATTCATATAATAATAGTCTACCTAATGTGTTGTTCTGCCTCCCCTAAACCCCTGTCTTTGTCTTTAGCAGGATGAAATAAACAATAAACAGCATTCATTTTTCATCCACACAAAAGGAAAAAAAAGCTTAAGATATTGCTATTGAATAAACAATAAGATTGATTTAAGTACTTCTAGTTACTTGGCTCTGAACTTTTAATAAAAAGTCCTGTCTCTAACTCTCAGGGATTATAAAGTTGAAGAATGAAAGCTGCTAGTCTAAAACATATCTGTAACATCAGATTATAGAATGTTCTTTGATACATCAATTTTTTCAAATGTGTCCTTGTAGGGGATATGTTTTTATGGTGGTACATACCCAATTGGCAAACATAAGACAATCTGGGCTAATATAGAAAAATGACATGGACTGCAGATTTAAATAACTTTTACCCTGATGCGTGAAGTAAGAAAAAGGGCAGAGCATTACCTGGACTTATACATACACAGATGGTGGAATTCTTTAATATTGTGAGGGCAACGTTTCACTTCTTTCCCTCTAATTAGTTAATAATTGAATAGCATGTTGATAGCTCACAGTTTTTCATTTCCTTATTTTTATGATTATTTTAAAGAAAAAAAGTTAGTTAGAATAAGGCAGAAATGCGTGGTGTATGCTTTTAGAGGCAATGGACAAAGGGAGGGTCTAGCAAGGAGAAGAGCACCAAGACAGGCAGGCATAGATTTTGTTATAAAATGTCCTCTTTCTTTTTATAATGTTTACCATGTAAAACTTTCGGTGCTTGATTGATTGTAGCCATGCATGCACTGTGGAAAATAAGCAATTTCATTCTAATAAAAGTCTAATATGCTAAGTGTCCAGTTATCCAGTTATCCGTTCAACCAATCAAAGCGTAATATGCGAATGATATGCTAAAGCTGCTTAACCCCTCGCTATGATGTGCACTGACCACCAGGGGGCAGATACTCTGATCGGTGGGTTAGCTTGCTGCTGAGGTCTGGCTGATCGGGACTGAGCAAGATGGGCTGGACACGCCCTGGAGCCCCTCCTGTGGCCCCTCCCTGGCTGGCCAGCCTCTCTCATCCCTCCTTGTCCCCAATCGTGCACCAGTGGGGTCCCTCGGCCTGGCCTGCACCCTCTCATTATCTGGGACCTCATGGGGATGTCAGAGAGCCAGTTTCGATCCCATCACACATGCCAGGCCAAGGGACCCTACTGGTGTACAAATTCATACACTGAGTCTCTAGTTTAAGTATAAAGTTAGGAAGAAGAAACTTAATTATTTACATTGTTTTTCCCCTTCTGATTCTTTCCCACCCAATTTAAGAAATAACACAAGCTCATTCAAAGAGATCTACTATTAGTATTTGTTATAAGTTTCAGGTAACTGTTGCAAGATAATGCTATCTAATAGTCAACCTCAAAATCTCAGTAGTTTACAACAGTTTTATGGGTTGGTGGGTTGGTTGAGCTGATTTTAGTTGGATTTAGGGTTGTTGCCATTTCTTGGTTAGTGTAAACAATGTTTCAATGACTATAGTGGTACATATATCTTTACAAATCAGTGCTTTTATATTCTTCAGGAAAATACCCAGAAGAGGAATTGCTATATCATAAGCTTGTTCTGTTCTTAAGGTTTTAAGAAACCTCTATACTATTTTCTGTAGTGGCTGAACCAACTTACAATCCCACCAACAGTGTATCAGGGCTCCCCTTTCCCCACATTTTCACCAACATTTGTTATTTCTTATTTTTGATAGTAGTCATTCTAACAGGTATGAGGTAATATCTCATTGTGATTTTCATTTTCATTTTCCTAATAACTAGTGATATTGAACATCTTTTTCTATGTCTATGGGCCATCTGTATGTCCTCTTTGAAAAATACCTATTCAGAGCCTCTTCCCATTTTTAAATCAGATTGTTTGCTTTTTGTTTAGTTGTATGAGTTCTGTATATATTTTGGATAACAACCTTGTATTGGAAGTGTCATTTGAAAATACCCTCTCCTGTTTTGTTGGTTGCCTTTTTGTTTTGTTGATGCCTTCTTTTAGTTTGATATAGTCCAGTTCATCTGTTTTTGCTTTGATCTTCCTGCCTTTAGAGTCCAATTTGCAGAAATATCTCTAAGACAAATGTCCAGAAATTTAGTGACTATGTTTTCTTCCATGTGTTTTATTGTTTCAGGCTTACATTGTTTCAAGTCTCCATCCATTCTGAGTTAATGTTGTGATGGTGTAAGATAATGATCTAGTTCCATTCTTTTGCATGTGCCTGTCCGGTTTTTCCAACACAATTTATTGAAGAGACTTTTCTTTCTCCATTGTTTTTACTTTTTTTCTTTCATTTATTTTTATTTTTTCTATGTTTTTAATTCCCATAATAAACACATGTATTTTATAGTGTAAAAAAATTAAACACACACCCACTAAGATGGCTACTGTTTGAAATAAAAAAGCAAACAAAATAACAAGGGTTGGTGAAGATATAGAGAAATTGAAACCCTGTGTAGCTGCTATGAAGAAAAATATGGTTTTCTCAAAAAAATAAAAATAAAATTACAATATAATCCAGCAATTTCGCCTTTGGGTAAACACACAAAAGAATAGAAAGCAGAGACTGTAAGAGATATTTGTACACCTATGTTCTTAGAAGTCTTCACATGAGCCAAAGGTGGAAGCTGCCCCAATATCCATCTGTGGATGAATGGATATACAATGTGCTATTTACACGTATTGGAATCCTATTTAGCCTTAAAAAAGGAAGGAAATTCTGATACATGGGTCAACATGGATGAAACTTGGACATTATGGTAAATAAAATAGGATAAGAAGACAAATACTGTATGATTTCATTTATATGACGTACTTGGAGTAGTAAAATTCATAGAAAGAGAAAGTAGGAGGGTGATTGTCAGGGGCTGGGGGAAGGGAGGAGTCAGGAGTTACTATTTAACGAGTACAGAGTTTTTGTTTTGCAAGATGAAAAGAGTTCTGAATATTGGTTGCACAAGGATGTGAATGTACTGAACACTGCTGAACTGAACACTCGAAAATGGTTAAGATGGTAACTCTCACATTACTCTTTCCCCTTACGTTGCCTAAATTTGTAACCTGACACCACGTCTATTAGATTTGGTGTCAGAGTTATGCCAGCATTGTAAAAGGAGTTAGAAAGCTTTAAAAAATCTGTTAGACACTTTCACATAGCATACAGATTGTATAGAGTTATATATAAGGAATCTTCTGGGTTACTCTGCACTTACTTCCAGATATAACCGCTAAATTCTCCATGTGACTCACACTTTACCTGCCCCACCTGAGTACAAACCTCTGGCCTTCCTTCTCTGCATTCACTATTGCCACTGCTCTGTTTCAAACATTTCCAGGGCTGGGCAGGCCAGGTTTTTAGTGAGCCCACATTGTATGGTGGAAAAGGGCAGATCTTTGGAGTAAGGAAGGGTGAAGGCAAGCTCTGTGCTCAGACACTGGTTCCCCTTAACCTCTCACCCATCCTTTCCTCCTCACCACAAAAGACCTAACCCAATTTCCAGCTCCTTTTCCATTTCTTTCCTTTTCTCCAAAGACTCACACCTTCCTTTTGAAAGCTTTTGAAATGTGTTTATTGGCTTTGTGTACCTTTGTGTTCTTAAGCTCCTGTTATGAACTCCATTCTCATTTTTTTATTTCCCTGCTGGCTATACAAGAAAAAAGGGAAACAGAGAGCATGGGGGCTGCTAGTGCGAGCTAAGTTAGGGTGGAGACCGTTAATTAGATTCCCCGTTGTCTAGAGAAATATTCAGAGAACCACAAAATGGGTGTATCCTCGCTTTGGTGACAGGAAGTGAGAAAGATATTTCACAGCCACTGCCCTAGAACACTATGTGCACTGCAGGAAAGAGACTTCTTCCACCTGGAATGCTAGCATGCACCCTTGCTCCAGCCAATCTTTTCTGCATCGGCCAATACGAATTTTAAAATATAAATCCAAGTATGCCTCTTTCCTGTTTAAGCCTTTTAATAGCTTCCCGTTATATGGATGATAAAAACTAAAAACCTTAACTTGCTCTCAAGGCTCAATGGAGTCAGTATCTGCCCAGTCTTCCAGCTACCCTAACAGCCCCTCCCCCTAGCTTTTGGCTGAATAAACACATCAACATTCTTTTTGGCTTCTCTAATATTCCAAGTTCCTTTTTCTGTCTGGAACCTGTTTAAATGACTATGTCCCTAGCCCTCTGCCACCACCGCCCCCAACATATATACAAACTCCTTATCTTTGAACTGATAACACCTATCCATGTCTCAGATCTTAGAGATGCCTTCACAACTGCCCAGAGTATATCGGATTCTCTGTTGTGTGCCTAGAAGTCAGTGCCTACTTTTTAGTTAAGTGTTTGTATGATCATCTAGTTCATATTTGTTCTCCCCACTAGACTGTACTAGTGAGCTCCATGAAGGCCACGATTGTGCTTGTGCTGCTTCAAATTTTATCTTAGGTGCTTAGTATAATCCTATGTAGAAGAAGCACTCACTCAAAAAATATATATTTGTTGAATCAATATAGAAATTGGTCAATATAAAAGATAAGGTATATGTTCTGTAACACACTGGGTCAGGTGTTGGGGTATAGAAGGGTTAATTCATTTCCCCTATCTGAGTCTTGGAAAAGTCTTGGAGATAGATGCAGGAGCCAGGAAGGTAAAAATAAAAACTAGAACTGAAGAAAATGGTATGAGAAATACCATTTCCAATGAAAATGAATGGAGCCTCCTTGGAGAAATGGTTGACTTCAGATTTAGAGAAAGATGAGCTTGAAACTTCTTTTTGTGATAGAAATAAAGACACTACTTAAAGACTAATAGGATGTACTGAAAGGACACAGGAACTGGTTTCATAAAGACAAAGAATAGTAATGAGTCATAATTCATTAAATAAACAAAGAAATCATAAGTCTATAATGACATTAAAAAACAAACAAACAAAAAACCGGGAATTGGAGTGAAGGTGAGGGAAGTTCTTCTTTACAGAGAATGCCAGTTAAAAATGTAGAAGGGCTCTAGCCGGTTTGGCTCAGTGAGTAGAACATTGGCCTGTGGACTGAAGAGTTCTGGGTTTGATTCCGATCAAGGGCACATATCTCAGTTGCATGCTCTATCCCTAGTCCTGGTTGGGGCACGTACAGGAAGCAACCAATCCATGTGTCTCTCTCACATCAATGTTTCTCTGTCTCTTTTCCTCTCTGTCTCTCCCCCTCCCTTCCACTCTTTAAAAATTAATGGAAAAATATCCTCAGATGAGGATTAACAAAAAAGAAATGTAGAAGGAATAATAATGAAAACATCACTATTTGAAATCACAATTATAACAAACTGATTATAATGGATGCAAAAACTGTTGGGAAATGGGATATTCATATGTTTTCATAGTGTCACACTATTTATTAAGTATAAAGGAAAAGGATACACTTAAATGAAGAAATCTGATGAGTACCACTTTAACCAACAGATTAAACTCAGCACCAGAGATAATGGGACAAACAAGTTCTTTCGGATGTGATGTGATTGGAAGCATACAAGATCATCAACATAGTATTCTTGCTAAATATTTAATATGAGTCTAACCATAAGGAAGCATCATTACAGCATACGTATTCAATGACATAGTCAGTCTGGTCTTTTCAAATTTGTCAGTGTCTCATAAAAAGGAGGGAGATTATTCTAGATTATGTAAAGAGACAAGACAATTACGCAGTGTGCAGTTATTAAAATAGGTATAAAGGAAGTTTTGTGGTAAATTGGAAAAATTTAAATATGGATCATATATTGGCCTGGCTGGTTTGGCTCAGTGGATAGAGCATCAGCCTGTAGACTGAAGGGTCCCGGGTTCAATTCTGGTCAAGGGCACATACCCTGGTTGTGGGCTTGACCCCTAGTAGGGGGCATGCAGAAGGCAACTGATCAATGATTCTCATCATTGATGTTTCTTTCTCTCCCCCTCTCCCTTTCCCTCTGATATCAATAAAAATATATCTTAACAAAATAAATAAATATGGATCATATATTAAATGTATATTTGTTAACCTTCCTGGGAGTAAAATGGTATCATGGTTAAGTAGAAAACTGCTCTTGTTCCTAGGAAATGCTTGTTAAACTATAGAGGTTCAGCTTCCAGCCCCCCAAAAGAGAGAGAGCAAGACAGATGGCAGTAGAGTACAGTGTTAACAATTGAATGTATTTGGAGGGCATATAGGTGTATTTGGACTCTTCTGTAGGTTAGAAAATTTTCCAAATACAAATAGAGGTGATACATAATTAGGAGA
Organism: Antrozous pallidus; assembly: GCA_027563665.1. NCBI lineage: Eukaryota > Metazoa > Chordata > Mammalia > Chiroptera > Vespertilionidae > Antrozous > Antrozous pallidus. The sequence continues at coordinate 32,467,585 of CM050512.1, read as the reverse complement.
TGGCTTGAGGCCTGTTGAATAAGTGGTTAAGTGGGCTTGTTGATTCCTGTAAGTGCCCTGACTGGGAATCAAACCTGCAACTCTGGCCTATCAGGACAATGTTCTAATCAACCGATCCATCTGGCCAGCGGCACTATTACTTCCTTATACCTAAATTAAATAGACTTAACTTGCTGAAGTCACTTCTGGACAACCGAAGGCTTCTCCCACCTCCTGTTCTCTCTGCCCTTGCCACAGGGCCTGTTATTATAAAATTTATGGCTCAGAGTAGTAAAACAAACTTGGTAAACTTTGTAGGCAGTCAGATTCCCCCCCCCCCCCCCCCCAAACACACACACACAAAGCCTCAGGGCCTGAGCCATTCTTGCCCAGTTTTACTTCTGAAACTCACTGTTCAGAGAAGTTATAAGGCAAGATACATGACTCTAAGGGAGTGGTTCTCAAACTAGAACCTCTTTGGAATCACTGGGATCCTCTGCCCAGACCATAACCCAGAACAATTACATCACAATCTGTGGAAGTGGAACCCAGGCATCAGTAGTTTTTCAAGCTCCCCAAGTGACAGACACATTTGAAAATGGTTGCTTTAAGGTAAGTCTTTCCATGTGGAAATGTGATTAACTGAGGAATAAGTATTCAGTACCAACGTCAGTCAGGGAAGAAAAGCAACCCACCTGGGGCCTCCAGGTTTGATAGGATGCAGGCTCAGAGGGGACAAGCTCCTTGGGGCTGTAGAGAATAAAGAGAAAGAGCGCTCTTGACCCGACAGCCATCCAGCCCTTACCCTGCTCAGTCCCTCTCTGTGGCCACTGTATTGTAAAACTTTTTACATCAATTCTAGCAGCTGTTTTGTAGACCTCCAAAGATTTTCTACATAGACGACAGTTGTCTGCAAATAAAGGTAGTTTAACTTATTCTTTCTAATCTGGATGCCTTTTATTTCCTTTTCCTGTCTCATTGCAGTAGCTAAAAACCTCTAGTACAATGTTCAATAGAAATGGTGAGAATAGACATCCTTGCCTTGTTGCTGATTTGGGGGAGAAAGTTTTCAATCTTTGCCATCACATCTGATGTTAGCTGTAGGATTTTCATGGATTCTTATTGGTATGAGGTTGAAGAAGTTCTATTTTTATTGTAATTAGTTTGCCACTTCTGATATCTTCAGCTGCAAGAACAGAACAGGCAAGAAGCACTGTCTTCTAAAATGCTGCCTAGGTCCTCAGGACACTTCCTGGCAGGGCCCACAGAACCCCTCCTTCAGCCCACAGCTTGCTGTGGGAGGGGATCTGGTAATAATGGCATTTCTGTGATCACTCCTCTAATGTCCCTTTCCCCAAAGGGACTACTGTCAGAAGACCTGGAATCAGCCTTGCATCTATGGTTTGTTAAGAGTCTCCAGGTTCTGGTGTGTAGACAGGCTGAGGACCACTCTGAAGAGCCACTGTCCCTCCTCATCCCTTATTGGATCTGGAATCAAAGCGCTGCCCTATTGTTAATTCCAGGAGCGACAAAGAAAGCTAGTTAAGAAAATGCAGTCAAACAGGTTTAAATGTTTAGAAAGTCTCTCTGAAATGAAAGCAAAATCCACAAATGACATATCCAGTCAAGTTTGAAATCAAATGCTATGTTTTTTGGTCCTCTTAAGAAAATCCTTTCATTCCTTCACCTCTCATAGTTGTTTTTTGGATTACACTGTAGGTGGACTAAATTTCTGATAATTTGTGAGTTGGCTCCTGTCCCTCTTTGGTCTGGGGAAAACTCTTGTTTCTTTCTTTTTCCTTACAAGTAAAGGATCTGCTTCAGTTAACCTTGGGAAGAGTGGTATGAGGAAGACTGCTCAGGTGCTGGTCATGTTTTGTTTCTTGGTCTGAATGTTGATTACAAGGATGTGTTCAGTTTGTGAAAATTCCCAAACCTTACACTCATAATCTGTGTGCTTTTCTCCGTATATGTTATAATCCAATAAAAAGTTGAAAGAAAGCTGATCTGTGTCAGGAATAAACAAAAGACAATTATAAAATACAGTGTAAGCATCATGAATAAGGACAAGTGCTTAAAATGATTTTTGTTTCTCATATCCAAGCCAGTTTCAGTTGCTGGCTGAAAGAAAATAAGAGTGGCAGTGTTGTAGGCGAACACAATAACCATTGTTGCCTTTGTTAGTCCGGTAAGAGAGCCCAACACGTACAGGCACCCTGCCCAAACCGGCTCACAGATCCGCCTTGTTCCCCAGCTGCTTTTGCCTCACAATTGCATTTTCATCCTGCTCTGACAGCGCTGCTGACCACTGCCCCACTTCGGGGCCTCTGGGCTCTTGTGTTTGTTTGTGGTACATGGGCCTTGGCTGCCAGGATTCTTTGCTGCTGCCTCCAAGAGTAGGACACTCCAAGTGTAGGACTTAATTTAGGTGCTATAGGCCAGACAACTGATCTACTACTCCTGGAGTTTATAGTTGTCAACTACCTGGAAGTTCAGTAACATGTACTACTTTGTAATCTGTTAAGGCAAAAACTGGAATCTTGTGCCTTTGAGAGTAAAACAGAAGGTGTTTGATTGATGGCTGGAGGTTAAACCTCTAGGAAGGGAACCAAGAGTGGGACAAATTGCTAATCCAGCTGTCACTGGCCTAGGACAGGCTGAGGAATTCGGTAGGCAAATTTCCAGGCGTGGGCAGAGAAGTTTCGGTTCAGCTGTGAAGCAGAGAGCAATTTCTCTGTTCTTCTCTCTATATATTCTTTCCTCAAAGACCTTATTTACCTGCAGGGGTCAACTTTCAAAGCTCTTTCCTGCCCTCTTGATCTAATGTTTTCAACCATGGTCATCTCTTATTTGGATGTTTCACTGTTAATCAAATGCTGCATGTCCAAATCTCAACTTCCTTTGGCCTTTGGCATTTATGAGGAGCAGGGGTAATGACTTGGGTGAATTCTCAAATACTAGTATGATATATTTCCCCCTAACATGCACAGGCAAGAAGAGGAGATAATGTCAAAGTCATATGGAGCAGGGGATCCTAAGGGGACTGCTAGACTCACTTTCAAGCTGATGACATTCTCTTGCATACCAACCTCCAAGGTGGGAGTTTCAGGGTTTCACCTCATGAAATTTAGAAAACTGTATGTGTCATGGATATTTGCAGTTCCTGGAAAAGAGTCAAACCATAAGTCACATATGGAATCTAAGCATCTCTAGGCACCTCTGTTGGTAGAATACATAAACTGAATTTTATGAATAGTAAAGTCCCTTCTCTGAGCTCCTTCTTGTTTATCCAGACAAGTTCAATTTCATTGTAGTCCAATATTTCTGCCAGTCTCCCAGATGATATTAAGGGTCATCCGTGGCTTTTTCTTCCTCGTTTCTTTTTTAAATTTATCCTTATTGTTCAGAGTAATACAGGTGTACCCTCCCTCCCCAATGAGCCCTTCTAGCCCACCTCCCTCACCAGGCCTTCACCATACTATTGTCTGTGTCCATGTGCTATGCATATATGAATGTAAGTTCTTCGGTTAGGCAATATTCACTCAATATTGACATTTCTTCTATCCCTTCTATAGCCACGTAGGAGTAGGAGCTAGAACAAACATTTATCGAGAGTTTGGTTATACAAGTTTTATTAGTTTTTCTTTTGTTACATAAGAAATTACTATAAATTTAGTGACTAAGAACAATACCCATTTACTTGTTCACACCTCAGTGGGTCAGAAGTCTGGCATGGTGTGACGTGGTCACTGCTCAGAATGTCAAGTATCATCAGAAGGCTGAAATCAAGACATCAACCAAACTGAGTTCCCCTCTGGAATCCTGGGGAAAATCTGCTTCCACGCTCACTCAGGGTGGCAAATTCAGTTCCCCTTCAAATCTCTGACTTTTGCAATTAGCCAGAGAAAACTCATTCCTCCTTAAAGGCTCATGTGATTAAGTCAGGCCCACTTACTAGTAGATAATCTCCTGATTGTAAGGTCAACTGAGTTGGGACCTTAATTACAAGTGCAAAAGCCATTTACACCAGTTATAGCTGGATTAGCATTTGATTGAATATGTGGAAGAGTGTGTGTACATCAGGAATCTTGGAGACCATCTTAAAACTCTGCCCACCATACAAGAGAAGCAGAATGCTCAGAAATTTGAATGTATATTCTCAAATCTTTCAGTGACCCTATGAAGCAGATACCACTATTATTTCCATTTTATTAGTTAGGAAACGGAGGCACACGAGAAGAGTCTAAGCTATTTTCACAACGCTCCATGTCTGTTCATTTAACTACATTCTGAATGGCTTTCCTACCAAGACTTTCCTCCTCTAATTTATCCTATATCCCTTGGCCAGACCAATGTTAGTTAAAAAACATTTTCCCCCACCAGGTCACTTTCCTAGATATGGAGAATTATACATTGCTATAGCGACAAAGAAGCATGAGACAAAATATCATGCCCCTCCTATCTACTTTTTCTATTTTTCTTTCCAGCACCCAATACCACCTGGTGTATATGCTTTAAAAAAAAGTATCAATAATTGACTTGTTGTTTGTTCCCTCCCTACCGGGATGCCAGTTCCTGAAAAGAAGAGCTTTTATTTTATCTACTGTATTTTAGTGAATGGAACAGTGTCTGACACATAGGAGGTACTCATACATGTTGAATAAATGAAATGGATGTAAATGCACTTATTTCTTTGTGGTATTTATTTTCTTAAATACTAAAATAAAAATATTGTTAAACCATTTCAATGAAATAGTATGGTTTTATATTTTCCACATGTTTTTATGCCTTCTTTACCCACATCCCAAAGACCATGATCTCTATTAGTGAATAGTATTGATTCAAAAAGATTGTGTGTGTGTGTGTGTGTGTGTGTGTGTGAGAGTGTGTGTGTGTGTGCGTGTGTATGTGTGCACGCGCGCACACGCGCATGCGAGAATGGGGTTGTGGTGGTGGGGAGAAGGAAAGGGATTTTCCAATAGAATGATGCTGGAACAGACCAATAGCAGTGGAAATCAAGTCACAGAATTTGCAACTTTTAAGAACCTCAGCAAATAGACTGTCTTGATGGCTTAAATGCCAACAAACACAACTGAATGTAGTTGCAGAACAATCAGGTTTCAGCAGAGTTCTTTCAAAATGACACATCCAACCGGCTGAAGGACTTGAGTGTGGCAGCCAGGAATCCTCCTGAAAGTACAAGGCATGACTTCCAGCCACTCCCTACTTAATGTGATTGAGAAATTCAGCTTCCAACCCCATAATGGACTTGATGTCTATGTTGCTTTTTCCTCCACAGCTTGAAATTTCCTGATGTTAGTGATAAGTTAGCTGGTGATAAGTCAGTTAGTGATAATTCAACTGCCAGTTCTGAATGTACTAACACACACTCTATAAAGACGTTCTGAGGCTGAATGAAAGCTACTTTAAGGATCTTGATGGTCCCACTCTTAATATGCCAGATAAGAGTATGTACATTAACTTATTAAAATTGCTACACTCAGAATATGGAAATGAAGTTTAATAATTGCTATATTCAGGATGTGGTAATAAATTTTAATAATTTGAAATAGAACTTATAATTTAAATTGTCTTGAGGGTGTGGTCATCTGATTAAATTTATACCTAATATGCAGTCAATCCCAATTAATACTATCTAACAAAGAGGGTATATGCTAATTGACCCTCACACCATTGCAAAGATGGTGGTGCCCACAGCCAATGAGGAGAGAATATGCTAATTGGCTATCACACCCTCAAAAGATTATGGCACCCACAGCCAATAAAGAGGAAATATGCTAATTGACTGTCACACTCTCAAAGATGGTGGCACTTATAGACAATAAGGAGGGGATATGCTAATTGACTGCCATGCCCTCAAAGATGGTGGCACCCACAGCCAGGTGGTTGGTGCCTAGTCCCCTCAGCCTCGCCAGGGCAGCATGTGCACGGCAAGTTGCTGGGCCCACCTGAGGTGCTCTTGCCTACAGAGTCTCTCAGTCTCCTCAGCCCCAGCCACCCAGGGCCGGCTCAAGGTGCAGGTAAGCCTTGGATGGAAGCTGCCCAGCTGCCCAGGGCTGCCTGAGGCTCAGGTAGCCAGGGCCAACTGAGGCTTGAGCTGCCACCAGTGGCGCAGAGGTGTGATGGAGGGGTTGCCTTCCCCTGATCTTTGGTTGTCTCCCACCCCTAAGGGCTCCCAGACTGTGAAAGGGGGCAGGCCGGGCTGAGGGACCCCCTTCCAGTGCATGAGTTTTCATGCACTGGGCCTCTAGTACAAAAATAAGCCAAACCATAGTTGAAAAGAATTAAAATGTGTGATGTTTATGAAACTCACTCCTGGGAAGGAGCATTTGGATAGACTTATGAAAGGTTTCTATCTTTTTTCCCTTTCTCCTGAAATGTGTGTTTGCATAAATATAAATGCAAAATTTGACTTTATATTTGAAAATTATCCTTTTTGATTTCTGAAGGTATTGGTAAAAACCAATCAATCAAACAACCAAGCCAAACCATACTCCCCAGATTTTTACTGAAGAAGGTCTAGGTTCAAATGTAAGTTTTGTTAATGGGACACTGAACTTCTCTGGGTAAGTCACTTATCCTCTAAAGCTTAGCTTCCTGAACAGTAATAATGGGTTATTCAAGATTTACATCTCCAACTAGCTCTGAGAATCAAATAAAATAATGTGAAAAAGCTTTGAAAGCTGCTTTACAAAAGTAAGAATTGTAAATTATTTCTTTTTTAAAAGTCTTTATTGTTGGAAGTATTACATATGTCCCTCCCCCCCCCGCTACCCCATTGACCTCTTCCAGCCCACCCCTCCCCCTAGACCAGGCCGTCACCCCCCTATTGCCTTTATATGTCCATTAGTTATGCTTATATGCATATAAGTTCTTTGGTTGGTCTCTGTCTTCTCTCTTCCTCCCCCTCCCTTGCCCCCAACCCCCATTCGTTTCCTTCCCTCTGAGGTTTGATGGTCTGTTCATGATTCTATGTCTCTGGATTTATTTTTGTTCATCAGTTTATGTTGTCCATTATTTTCCACAAATGAGTGAGATTATGTGATATTTATCTTTGACTGGCTTATTTTGCTTAGCATAATGCTCTCCAGGTCCATCCATGCTGTTGCAAATGGTAAGTGTTCCTTCTTTTTTATACCTGTGTAGTATTCCATTGTGTAAATGTACCAGTTTTTTAATCTACTCATCTGCCAATGGGCACTTAGGCTGTTTCCACATTTTAGCTAGCTATTATAAATTGTGCAGCTATGAGCAATTGTGCTGCATATATTCTTTCTGATTAGTGTTTCTGATTTCTTAGAATATATTCCTAGAAGTAGGATTACTGGGTCAAGTAGGAGTATCATTTTTAATTTTTTGAGGAAACTCCATATTGTTTTCTACAGAGGCTGCACCAGTTTGCATTCTCACCAGCAGTATATGAGGATTCCCTTTTCTCCACATCCTCGCTGTCACTTGTCATTTGTTGATATATAATTTATTTCTTAAAAGAAATAAAAAAACAAAACTAAACAGTTCTTTTTCCCAAAAAGAAGCTGAGGTGACTTATATATTTACAGACTACCAGATAATAAGTAGAAAATAAAGGTAGAAGTATAAAATAACTCACCATTACATTCTTTATAGTTAGAAATTGGCCTCAAAGTTGGCTATAAGTTCCTAGTAGATAAATCAGAGATAAATATTCATTTACCATAGTCATGAGTCAATCAGGCAAAAACTAGCAATTTCTGTGTTTATTCAACTGGGGTACCAGTGGAGAGGGATTGTGGATTATGGTATGCTCAGGTGTAGAAACACAGGATAAACTATTTTGAATAAATTAAAACATTTTTACATTAAAATAAATATAATTTATTTAAAATTTTTGTTTGAGTATCTGTTATGTATTGGATATTATTCTAGGAGCTGGGATACAATGGGAAACAAAAGGTCTTTGATCTCATGGAGTTTATATTCTAGGCCACAGCGATGGTTCATAACTGGATCAGAATGAATATCCTTTTTACTCTGCTAAAATGAAATTCACAGATAATCAACCTACACATAATTAAGAGTTAACATAACATCCTTTTCTTTAAAGGTGAAATAAAAGGGAAGTAATTTCTAATAAAGCAATATTCATTTGAAAATGTAAGTAAATACCTAAGCATGATTACACCTAAAGATATAATGAAATAGGCAAGTATTTGCATCTACTTATAAAAATAAATTTGGATAAAAGAGAAGTAAAGACAACAGTCAATTGATATTATCATTTTTTTTATATTTGACATTTTGAAATAAGGACTAAGTAAGTATATTGCATCAACATGCACCATATACATGAATTCAACCATTACAGATGCAGAATGTCACAGGTATGTGTCTCAAACACCACAAACCGCATTGCCATTACTTACACGATTTTCTGACATGGAAAGCAAGTTTTTCTAGACCAGTGGTCGGCCAACTGTGGCTTGTGAGCCACATGCGGCTCTTTGGCCCCTTGAGTGTGGCTCTTCCACAAAATACCACGGCCTGGGCGAGTCTATTTTGAAGAAGTGGCGTTAGAAAAAGTTCAAGTTTAAAATTTGGCTCTCATAAGAAATTTCAGTCGTACTATTGATATTTGGCTCTGTTGACTAATGAGTTTGCCGACCATTGTTCTAGACTAAAGGGAGAGCATACTATTCCTGGAAACTTCAGTTTGTATTAAAACTGGCTGAAAATGTTTTTTATTTATGTAAAATATATTTATGTGCTCAGCTCGGATAATTACAAACAGATTTTTACTGACCTCAAGGCCCTGCGGGACACCGAAAATTCATTCACAACATGGCCAGTTGTTGCTTGTGCCGCCTAACTTAAGCATCTCAGGATATTTAGCTCCCCTGGCTCCCACCTACAAAATACCGGTAGTGGCCCTCCTAACTTTTTTCTCTCCCCTCCTGTCTTGTTGAAAATCAGGATACAACCCCACAGATGCTCAAAATGCTCAAAGAAGGTGGGACCCCTTTTTTGATCACTAGAAGAACAAAAATAAATAATTTAGAGGCCTTTTGTGACATAAAGGGGAAAAAAAGTGCAAGAGTGGGTAGCAGCATTTAAACTGAGACTAAACAATGAGATGGGGACACCTTTGCAAAAGCTGGGGTAACAGTCCAAAAGCTGTGAGTTGGAAAAAACTTAGTATGTTTTTTGAAAAAATACATTTCATTGATATATATATATATATATATATTTTTTTTTTTTTTACAGAGAGGAAGGGAGTTTGATAGAGAGTTAGAAACATCGATGAGAGAGAAACATCAATCAGCTGCCTGCTGCACACCCCCTACTGGGGATGTGCCCACAACCAAGGTACACGCCCTTGACCGGAATCAAACCTGGGACTTTTCAGTCTGCAGGCCGACACTCTATCCACTGAACCAAACTGGTTTCGGCAAAACTTAGTATGTTTAAGGAGTAGAAAAAATATCATGGTTGGAGCTAGGCTAGAAAGGTAGAAAGCCCTGACTTTTTCAGAGACAGAGATGGGGAGAAATTTCCCAATTATTTTTATGTGATATTGACAGAATGATTATCAGCAGTCCAGCTTAAACTACATTTACAAACACTGTCTTTGTGGCTCCTGATCATGCTGAAGATGTGCCTTTCCAGTAAGAAGGAATTATCTGTTCCATAGCTTGCGATGGGCTCCTGGGTTTTGTATCAGATTCCAGTTCCATCACTGTGCAGGTTCCAGATGGACAAGGCTCTGAAATTCCTTCTGTCTTTCTCTCTCTTGGGCCCCGTTGGTATCCTTGCCAAGATCTCTTCCTTCGAATTCTGAACCCTCCCTCCTCCTCCCCTTGTCCCCCAACAAAAAGAAGTTTGATAAGGATTTACTCATTGGAAATAAAAGGATCTTTATTGCTTTTTCTGATGACAAAATACATACGTATCATCCCAGGAATATTTTTGGGCTTTCTAAAATTCAGGTAGACACATACCTAAACCAGCAAATGGAGGAGGGGGGGGGGGGGGAGGAGTCTCATGTCTTATCCTGACTACTCTCTGAGGTGATCAGATTTGAACTCTGAACTTCAGTCATAGGCAAAGTGTTGGTACCTCATTTGTCCTTTTGGAAAATGGAATATCAGGCCGCCAATTCCTAGGTGGGGAAAATCCTGAGAAGTAAAAAAAGGACTCACAGCCCTGTGGCAAGGGACTGAAAGATTCAATCTGATACAAAATACAGAACTCAAATTCAAGGGAAAGCCTACTCTACCAAAAGAACAAATAGGAAGCTACACTGGGACTCTTTCTTTCCCACCTTTGTTGTTCCTACACCCTACAGCCAGCCACTCCTCGTGGCTAAGTGCTCTTATCTGGTTTTTAAATGTCCCTCCACTTGTAGACGCTGTCCGCTGGCTTCCTTTCACTACCCACTTTCCCAATCTTGGCAGCACCTCCAGGTCCACGGTGCACTTGGAAGGGCGGACAGGGATTTATCTATCCAGTCCCGCTGGGTTTCGGTCACTTTTGCTTTCAATGACGTTTTTGCAGAAATGGCTCGTGTGTGCGGGTGGACGGGCTGTGGGGCGGTCTGCGGTGGCTCTAGCCACCTTCGCCTCAAGAGCGTGGCGGAGACACCCCTGCACGGTCTTCGACAGGCGCCCCTGCAATGTGCGCAAGGCGGGGCGAGAGTCTGTAGCCGTGTAAGGTGAGTGCGTGCGTCCACAGCTCGCTCCGCAGGTCTCCAAGGAAACACCGGCCCCGCCCCCTTCCGCGTGGGTCCCGGCGGCCCCGCCCCGCAGTTTCTGTCACGTGCCGCAGCGCCGCCCAATCAGCGCCCGCTGCGCGCAGGCTCGCGATTCAAACAGCGGCTCGGTGTGTCCTCGCAGATCCGCAGTGTCGCCGCCGCCACCGCTGCGGTGTGCTGGCCATGGAGCACCGCATTGTGGGGCCCGGGCCGTACCGGGCCACCAAGCTGGTGAGTGAGCAGGAGGGGGCCTCCGGCACCCGATTCCCCGGCCTTCCCGCCGACGGGTCGTCTTCGCTTCTCTAGGGCAGACCGGGCCGGGGTTTGGAGGCCGGGCCGGGGTTGGAGGCGGGACGTGTTTAGCCCTGGGTAGCCCTTTCCTGGACGTTGCTCAAGAACTGATAACGGGTCCCGGAGCTTAGGCCGATGGGGTCACAGCTTCGTTCCCTAGATCTTGGAGGTGTTCTCGGCCATCAATGGCACCTCCCAGTTTGAAGAGCCGGGAGGACCAGGTGACCCCCTCTCCCAGCCTGTTTGTCCTGAGTAGTCAATCCTACACCTGCTGCCGGGAGCGGGGAAAACCCATTTCTAACCTTAGGGACCCTCCTGCAGTCGGGGCAGGGTGTGTCTCCGTCCTGAGAGTCACTTGTGGTGACACACCTTGAGGTTCGTTCTAACGGTGCCTAGAACAGAGGTGGGTCGCCCTGACCACATTTCCGGTTCCTGGCCTTTCTGGTTTTTGTCATTGACTTAAATGAGGGCTTGGGCTTGTTAGTCTAAGACCTTTTGCTGATGGTCCAGGGTGCTGCCTTTTCTCCTGGGAGGAGAGCTTTGGTATTCAGAGTTCTCAGGGGTACTTATTTTGATTTGTGACCTGGAAGTAATTACAGTGATTCAGAGGATTACCGTAAAGGAATAAGTGATGACAGTTTGGTATGTTCATGGCAGGCTTTTAGACAGCTTTCTATGAAAGCGTAATGGTAATTTGGGAGACGGGGACCTTGTTCTGTGCACCCTAATGGGTATTCAGGAAAAGATGGGAATTAAGTTCCAACCTCTGATTCAGCTAGCCTTGTATATGTGGAAGAGATGAGGACAAGAGGGGACAAGGGGAGGTATAATTAGGGTTTCCTTTTCTTTCTGGAACCAATGTCAAAGTGGCCGATGAAGTCAAGCCACAGCTAAGAAAGCCAGCTTCTAAGAAATCATAGTTGGGGCAGAGGGTTGTTTAATATTTTATGTGGATAATAGACCACTTTGAGAATCTCCTTTTTGTAGACTAGTGCACGTGCCACATACTCATGGAATTATACATAAGATTTCAGAAGACTTGGGGAGCCTGTGGCATTGCATTATTTGGCTTAACCATCCACTTCCCCACAGTTTTGTGAGTCAGCAGTCTGGACTGGGGTTATGTCAGTGTTTTGTTTTTTTGTTTTTTGTTGGAGCCACTCATGTGCCATGATCATCTAGTGACTTGACCAGGACAGGATGACCCCTTGGCTTGGTTCTGGCTGTTGGCTGGGCCACGTGTCTTCATATAGTGGTTCAACATAGCCAACAAGTTTCTGCCTGTAGCTTTTTGTTGAGATCTCATTGGTCAGAGCAAGTCAAACAGCTAATTCCAGATTGTAGAAATTTAGCTCCACTTTTCTGTTAAATTAAAATTTTTTTCAATTACAGTTGACATTTAATATTTCAGGTATACAACATAACGGGTAGACATTTACTGTATTTTCTGGCGTATAAGACGACTGGGCGTATAAGACGACCCCCAACTTTTCCAGTTAAAATATAGAGTTTGGGATATACTCGCTGTATAAGACACACACCAAATAAAAAATTAAAAAAAAATCAGATTTGATTTCAACCCCCGACTTTTGAGAAGTTTTCCTGGGTTAAAAAGTCGTCTTATACGCCCGAAAATATGGTATAACTTATACCATATTTAACTTATGAGGTGATCCCCCTACCCGGAAGTCTACTACCCATCTGACACCATACATAGTTACTACATTATTATTGACTATTTCCTATTCAGTTCTACTTTTAAAAAAATCTTTACCTGAGGATATTTTATCCATTGCTTTTCAGAGAGAATAGAAGGGATGGAGGGAGAGAGGGACTGAGGGGGGGAGGGGGAGAGAAACAGAGAAACATCGATATGACAGACATATTAACTGGTTGCCTGCTGTACATGTCCTTACTGGGGGTGGGGAGCCAACCCCGAAAGCCAGTACATGCCCTTGACCTGGAATTGAACCTGAGACCCCTTGGTTTGAGGAACAATGCCCTAACCACTGAGCACACCGGCCAAGGTAGTTCTACTTCTTTCTGGACAGACATTGCAGAGGTACCTGTGAACAGGAGGAAGGAATGTTTGCATTCGTCTTTGCAAACAGTCTACTACAGACATCCAGAATGATTCATTAAAAAAAAAAAACCAACAAATACAATATTTAAGTTTTGTGGTTTTTTTTTCCTATTAGCATCTGAGAGATATGAATGGTGGTGTTAGGGAACAAATAGGTGTTTTAAAAGTAATGTTTTCATATCTGCTTCCACTTCCCAGTTGTTTCTACTGTTTGAAAACATCTGGTAGGTCCCATGTCAGGGATGAATTACAGATTGTGCTTTATCAGGGTCTTTCAAAAACTTGACTCTCTTTTGTGGAAGGAAAAGAACACATCCTCCCGTCTTCCCCAATATAGTCACATCATTTATGCAAGGAAAACAGAGTGAAGCTCTGGAAATTGGCACTTCAGTTCTGCTTTAGACTAAAAAAAAATTACATCATAATTGGAACTATTTTTTAAATCTCATATTCACAGAAATGTATGAAGTACCACTTTTCATAGGTGCAGAGTGCTATGTATTAGTACTTGATTCTGAGTCACATTAAAATATTATCAAAGGAGGCTACTCTCTGTGCAGCATGGCCTAGCCATTCCCCACCTCTTTCTTTCCTCAGCACATGCTCTCTTTTTCCCAGAGCATGCCCGTGCCTCTCCTCCCTCTTTCATCTCTCAAGGCATCTCTGTTTCCCTTTCTCCTAAGCTTCAAGGACCCTTCTACTACCTCTGTAACTTTCTAAGTAAAGTTTCCCTTATAAAAATGTATATTATCAAAAGAGTTTATAAAGAAAAATGTTTTCTACTCTCCAGAAGTCTTCAGTCCCCAAGAGGTGATATTCAAACCTAGTTTAGCCAAAACTGATAAAAGTTAAGCAGAAAATTTAATTATGTGAATAATTAATGAAATCACCTCAGTTTTTCTAGATAGTCCAGTTCTAAACTTAATTCTATTTGAGAAACTTGATCTTTTTTTTTCATCTTTATTGTTCAGTTTATTAATTACATTGTTCCCTCCTTTTTTCCCCCTATAGTTCCCCTCCACCCGGTACCCATCCCTCCCTCCGCCCTCAACCTCCCTGCACTGTCCTCTCCCATAGTTGCATGATTATTGTCCAGTCTCTTACTAGACTTCCCAGACCCCTTTTCTCCCCAAGAATTGTCAGTCCATTCCCTCTCTATGTCCATGATTCTGTTATATTCACCAGTTTATCCTGTTCATCAGACTATCAATTCACTTGATTTTTATATTCATTTGTTGATAGATGTGTATTTGTTGTTCATAATTTATATTTTTACCTTTTTCTTCTTCCTCTTAAAGAATATCTTTCAGCATAATATTGGTTTGGTGGTGATGAACTCCTTTAGCTTTTTCTTATCTGTGAAGCATTTTATCTGATCTTCAATTCTGAATGATAGCTTTGCTGGATAGAGTAATCTTGGTTGTAGATTCTTGCTATTCATTACTTTGAATATTTCTTGCCACTCCCGTCTGGCCTGCATCATTTCTGTTGAGAAATCCGATGACAATTGTATGGGTGCTCCCCTATAGGTAACCAACTGTTTTTCTCTTGCTGCTTTTAATATTCTCTCTTTGTCTTTTGCTCTTGGCATTTTAATTATGATGTGTCTTGGTGTGGTCCTCTTTAGATTCCTATATTTTGGGGTTCTGTGTACTTCTTGGGCTTTTAAGTCCATTTCTTTCACCAGGTGTGGGAAGTTTTCAGTCACTATTTCTTCAAGTAGGTTTCCATTATCTTGCTCTCTCTCTTTTTCTGGTACCCCTATAATTCGGATGTTGGTATGCTTGAGGTTGTCCCAGAGGCCCCTTACACTATCTTCAATTATCTGGATTCTTTTTGCTTCTTGCTTTTCCAGCCAAGTGGATTTTGCTTCTTTGTATTTCAAATCTTTGACTTGGTTCTTGTGGCCCTCTGGACTGCTTTTAGGACTTTGTGTAATATATATATATATATATTTAATTATTTTTTTATGGATTTTTTGCAGTATAATAGTAGTACATGTTTTCCTTTCCCCCTCCCCCTTATCCTCCCCCAAGCTCCCCCACCCCCCAGCACATATCCCCAGCTTCCCCCCCTCCCCGCCCCAGTGTCTTTCATTCATTGGTTATGTTCATATGCATGCATACAAGTCCTTCAGTTGATCTCCCCCTGCATCTGCCTCCCATCCACCCAAGCCTCCCCCTGTAGCTTGACAGCCTGTTCAAGGCCATCCTGCCTCTATATCAATCACTCTCCCCTGTTTCTTTTCTTCAAAAATATCTTGCCTCTGCATACTAGAAATAAATGTATAAGAACAAAAATATTTCAGTCTCAGTTTCAATGTCCAACTTTTCTGAGTCCCAGTTTCAGTGTCAAATAATTCTTTATGTGTATAAGTCAGCAATGGTATCCAGATGGTGGACACATCGTGTCAATGCAAGATCCATCCTCTCTGGTTTGGTCCTGGGCTGCCTGCAGACATGCACAGCTGCTGACTGCTAGCATGGCAAGGTGTCGTCAGTGTCCCCCATCTCTGGACCATCCTCGTGACTGGAACAGATCCATCAGTTCCTCACCGTCGCAGGAACCCACATGGTCTTGGAGTTGTTCTCTGAAAACACACAAACGCATTCTCAACCAAAAGTTAACAAAGGGATCCTCTATGCAAAATAGACTTGGGATTCTTTTTAATTTTTGCCTAAATGATTTTCCTTTGGCTTATTTTGACACCATGTGTGTTTTTTCATGGGTGTCCTGCAATTGTTTTTACAAATGGAATTTACTTTACTGGAGTAAGAATTTTCTAGATGTATTTTACTTACTCGATATTTTTTTTTTCCTTACATGATATTACCCCGCTGTCCCCTCCCCTTTTTTGATTAATGGGGACTTTTGGAAATTTTATATTGCAGTCTTGGTAACTTTAAATTTTAATTTTTGCACACAAAGTGACTGCTTTAGGTTCTTTGGATGTTAGGCACTTTTACAGTGAGATGAACTACTAATAGATTTTTTAGTTAATGTCTTAGGAAAAGCTTTTTGTCCAGTACACTATAATTTTCTTGAGTATTCACATATTTCACTTGGCCAATTTAAATTAATCTGAAAACTTGATTACTATTTTCCTGTCAATTTTAATACTCAAGCAGAAATCTTAGTTTACCCTGTGAATACTAGTGGAAAGGAATATGTGCAATTTTGAGTAGGTCCTGAGCATTCCTGGTAATAGACTGAATTTAGATATAGAGCAGCTATTGCTGGCCGAGTCTCTGTCTGCTACCTGGGTCCCCGTATGAGTTGTGTGTGGGAGGCGAAGCAGCCGTGGGGGTAGGAGACCTCCCTTAGGAGGGTTGAGAATTCAAGCCCCTGCAAGGTTTGTGGATGAGGGTCTGTGCCCCACCTCTGTTGACCTTTTAGTTCTCTCCTGTTGGCCCCTCTGCGACTGTGCCTGTCTTAGGTTGTTCCTTCCCTGAGGAATCTTACCCGTCTCTGGCTAACCAGCCATCCTCCGGTGCCAAACAGGGTGATGTGAGGTTCTGTTCTGTCTCCTTTGTAGTCTATGCCCCCCTGTGGCCTCCACGTCCAGTACCTGCCTTGGGGTCCCCTCGCCTGCTGGCGGGGTCCTGGTACTGATCACATATCTCGGGGGACCCACGTTTCTTCTCCAGAGAGGGCCCAGCTCACACCATTGGTCGAGATACAGATCCATGGTGCCAGCTGCCCAAAGGCTTCAGCCACAGCTGGAACTGAAAACTCTGGCATCAGCTGTGTGTATTTGGATAGTAACAAGAAGGTCCCTCTTGCCAGAAAGGGCAAGAAGGGCCAATATAGAATGCTCGGATGCCTTCCCAGTGCCTTAATTCCTTCAGAAAGGGATTAATTTATTTCCTATCCTTTTTTAACTTGCTGCCCAACATTCAAAGAATTAGTTTGTAAGTTTATTTGGGATAATTGTATAATATGCTGTTGTCAAATATCAAATATTATAATGACATTGTAGAATAATATCATGTAAGGGTATTATGGTGTCATGGGAGGTTAAGCAGGGCCTAGCCTAAGGACTGGTCTCCATAGGATATGACATGCTCTAGGCCATGTCAATTCAATGTCAGTCAGTGTATGCTTGATTTCTGGTTGGTCCTTTTTCATATCTGTGAGGGTCTCGTTCATATCCTCAGAGGTCTTGTTCATTTTCTTGTAGGTCTCATTCATTTCCTGGTTGATCTTGTTTATTTCCTCTTTGGTCTGGTTTATTTCTTCGTAGTTCTCATTAAGTTCATCGGCCTTTTCTAGGATCCTCTTGAAAAGCCTTATAACTGTGGTTTTGAACTCTATGTCTAGTCATCTTTTTTCCTCCATTTCTTTCACATCTGATTTCTTTCCATATCTCTGCATGGTGGCTGCTTTATGTGGTAGATGTCCTCTTAAGGGTCAGTGGCGCAGCCTCCCCAGTTACCTGAGGTGGGTACTCTTACTGCAATCCTTTATGGGTTGTACAATATTTTTTAATTTAAGCCCAGGTTGTTGTTGTTAGCCCTAGGAGGGTTTGACCTCCAGGCCAATTGGCTGTGAAGGGAGACTGTGTTCAGGTTGGATGGGCGGAGTCTCTGAGCTGAGCAGGCAGCCTCAGCATCAGCCACATCCTATGTGGCTCTCGCACGCGCGGGTCTCTGTTGGGTGGCAACTGTTGCAGGCACCTCCAAGAAAAAGCCGCTATTCTCTTCCCCTTGCCAGACAACTCTGCCTCTCCCCAAATGAGTCTGCATACCCAAAGTCTCGCCCAGGGTTGTAAAACAGAGCAGTCCGGTGGTCTCTGGGACCAGGGGCAAGTCGCGCGTCTGTGCTGTCGTGCAGTTTGTGCGCAGACCTCTGCCGAGCCCGGCTTTCAGGATGCGTCCCCTGGACCTCGGACCTCGCCTGGCGCTGGGGAATCTGTGCAGTGGGACGTCTCCACGTACCCCGGATCTCGGACCTTGCCTGGTGCTGGGGAATCTGTGCAGTGGGACGTCTCCGCCCTCCCTGTTGGAGAAATCCAGCCGGGATTGCTGCTGCCAGCCACAGCCCGCCCGCGCGGCGGCTCCTAACCTGTTTCCGTGCGTATCTTCAAGGCTGCACTCCCGCTGCTCTTCTGAGTCTCAGTGTCCCACCTTTACTTTTATTTGTGGAGTTTTCACTCAGCCAGCTGTCTGGTGATTCTGGGTGATGTTTGTTTTGTTGTTATGTTGTAGTTTTTGAATTGTTGCATGGGGCAGAACAATAGATGTTTACCTATGCTGCCATCTTGGTTCCTCCCTCCTTTTTCGAGAAACTTGATCTTAAAATAAGATTTTGAAAAAAGGAATAATAGTCAGTTTCTTTTTAATTGTGAATTCCTGATTTGTTAGTGATATCACTTTCATTACAAGTGCTTTCCCCCCATTGTGAAATATTTAAATGTTTCCCTGAGCAAAATTCAGTTGTGCCTTAAAGCTTTTACCCAGTAAATCATAAAGCTTGTGGTAGTTCAGTTCTCTCTTTACTTTCCTTCTCCCACTCCCAGCTTACCATTTCCCCCTTCTCCCAACCTAATCTTCAGGAAAAGCTTTGGAAAATCTATTAGCATACCAAGAGCAGGCCTTTACTTGCTCCTGTTATGGCACATTATACTTTCTCAAACCAAATACAGCTCCATTTTCTAAAGTCCCAACAAGTCTTATCTGAAAATATCGTTTTATAGACTAGGTAAATTTGTTTGCCAAAAATCAAATGACAGACATAAGTCAATTCATGATGAATTTGGGACCTAATTAGCAACTTATTCATCACGACTAAAATAGCTTTCATTTTTGTAACTCACATATAAATAGTTAATTATTTTAAGAGAAATGAGGTAAAAGAAAATTGCTTTTACTGAAAATTGTTTTTATTGACCCTTTCTTTGAACTTAATTCTGAGTTACTTGTATCATCTGCTGCAACTGGTGAACTTGAAAAGACTTAAAAACAGCTGTCATTGAATCTGAGCGCTAGAATGCACTCCAAAGGTTACCTGGTTCAATTCCTCCGTTTGACTGAGTCCTAACGGGATGAATGGACATGATCAAGTTCACACTGCTAGTAATGGCAAGTATAACTAGAATTTTGTTCTCTCTTGAGTTCCTGCCCTGGTGCTATACTATTATAGTAATACTATAATAATATTTTTGGTACTAAGAAGGAAAGAAATGGGATAAATATTCTGGAAGAAAGAACAGGAAGCACATTTCAACTCTCAGTGTTGTATTTTGTAGTTTAGCTCATGTTGTTAAGCAAAAACAGTTGTGCTGTGTGACTATTTTTTAAATTAGGGAATTGAAATAAGTAAAACAAATAGTTTTTAAATCATAAAACAAATCTGTCCTTTTTGTTATAAAGACTATTTCTTCAAATATAACATGTTATGGAAGAAAATTATATTCTCTATCTTGTTCTTTGTTGACATAGGATATTTTCTTCCTAAATATAAGTGAGGTCCTACCCAGTTTGTCTCAGTGGATAGAGCATTGGCCTATGGGCTAAAGGGTCCCAGCTTCAATTCCAGTCAAGGGCACGTACCTTGGTTGTTATCTCCTCCCTGACCCGGGCCCCTAATCGATGTATTTCTCTCACATCAATGCTGTCTTTCCCTCTCTTTTCTACTCTTTCTAAAAATCAATGGAAAAATATCCTTGGGTTGGGATTTTTTAAAAATGTGTGAATGGTGAATTAAAGATAATTATTTTTCTCTAGTGGCAGAGTAGCCAAATAATCATCCCATATAATAAAGAGCTAATATGCTAATTAGACCAAATGGCAGAACAACCTTCCCGAATGACCATCTGGAATGACCAGTAGGCGGAGCTGCAGGGCCACGAGGCAGCCAGGGCTTTGAGGGCCGAGCCCCTTGCATGAATTTCGTCATGGGGGCTCTAGTTTAATTATATGTGGAAATAAGTGGATACAGAAGTCACACTCCTCACTGGGTTTTGAAAATTCTAGGTGAAACACTGGATTGAGTAAATATAAACGATAATAAGTGCCATTCAAAATCAAAATAAATAAGTTCTAAATTATTTTTAAAAGTTCCCTATTTAAAAAGAAATATGAACCTTTGACAAGGATATCTTATAAAATTTGTGGTGTGAAATGAAAGGCAGCTATCAGGGAACACATAAAAATCCAATCAGAATTCCAACAGATTGTTTTTTTTCTTTCTTTTAAAAAATATATATTTTATTGATTTTTTACAGAGCAGAAGGGAGAGGGAAAGTCAGAAACATCGATGAGAGAGAGACATCGGTCAGCTGCCTCTTGCACGCCCCCTACTGGGGATGTGCCCGCAGCCAAGGTACATGCCCTTGACCGGAATCGAACCTGGGACCCTACAGTCCGCAGTCTGACGCTCTATCCACTGAGCCAAACCGGTCTCGGCCAGATTGTTTTTTTCTTAGTGGGATTGCATTGAGTTGAAAGCTCATACACAAGACTAAAAGAAGAATTCAAAACAATTTTTAAAGACTATAGGCACCTTGACCTATCAGAGATTTAAAGTTAATATTAATTAACTGTAATAACAAGGGTATAGTATTGTACAGGAACAACACATATTAGTGAGATAGAAAAGAGTTTAGAATCAAGAAAGGTAATTTGTAAGGTAACTTAACATTTCAATTCAGTGAGAAAATGATGGCATGATTTGTTCTCCATTTGGAAGAGAATAAAGTTAGAGCTCTTCTACCTCCCATCATAAAGAATTTCAGTTGAAGTTTCAAATCTTCTATCTATATAACAGAGGGATATGCAAATTAGCTGGGACACCATAATGTCATGATCAAACAGCAGGGACTTGAGGCTGCATGGCACCTGGCCAGGGTGAGGGACCTCAGGCCATGCCCCCTGCCCTATGGGCTTGATGGGGGACTTCAAGCCATGCCCCTTGCCTGCTGGGGCTTGACAGAGGACCTCAGGCCACATCCCCCACCCTGACACCCGGCTGGGAGACTCAGGCTGCACCCGCTGCCTGGCGCTGGGTAGGGGAACCTCAGGCCGTGCCCCCACTCTAGCAACCAGGCTGGAAGACCTGAGGCTCTGCCCCCCTGGAGGAGTTTGACAGGGGTGGGGCTAGCCAGGTCTGGGTCTCACCCAATGGGGGTAGGGCTGGCTGGGTCTGGGTCTCACCCAATGGGGTGGGGCCGATTGGGTTTGGGTTCTTTGCGTTTTCAAAGCATGTGTGGGCGGTGGGCAGGGACTTGACTCTAGGTCTCGCAGCATTCCCCAGACTCTGACAGGAGGGTATTTTTCATATACATTTTATTAATTTTGTTTCTTCTCTGATACTTCTATTATAGAGAAAAGGCAAATAGCAATATTAAAAAATTTCCTCTAATTAATTCCCTTTTAATGTGCATGAATTTTGTGCACTGGGTCACTAGTATTAAAATAAAATCCCTCTATGATATTAAAAGAAAAATTTAATAAATATTTTTAATGTCTCAGGCTGGGGAAGCTTACTGAGTAAAGCTTGTAACCATAAAGAAAAAAAATTATATTGTTTCCTTAAAACAACATCATTAACAACAAAACCTTCCCAAAGCTAGAGACTGTATAATGCCATTCGTGGAATAAACACTAAATAATTGCTGAGTGAGGTAAAGTCATATTAAACATAGGATTCCAAGTGAGTTAAGCATATTGATCTCAGTTTATTATTTTTGATCATATGTTTCTTATTAATGTAAAAATTTATTAAATTCATATTATAGGACAACTTGATGGCAATATCTCCAATAAGTATTTATTGAATAAATTCATTTTAAAAATTTACTTTTTCTTTAGAGTGTGAAGCTTGTAAATACATAAATTTCAAGGCTCCGTCTGTTATTTAGATAGCCTTTTAAATGGAAAAATTGCATTTGTTGTTTGAAATATTTTGGATACAATAACCTGAAAAAAAAGTCAATTGATTACTAAATGCCTTTCTCTCTTTTTTCTCCTAGTGGAACGAAACTGTTGAGCTTTTTCGAACTAGAATGCCATTACGGAAACATCGCTGTCGTTTCAAAAGTTACGAATGCTGCTTCACAGCGGCTGAAGCTGTGGACTGGCTACATGACCTGCTGAGGTGCAATCAGAACTTTGGCCCTGAAGTGACCCGCAAACAAACAGTGCAGCTGCTAAAAAAATTCCTAAAGAATCATGTTATTGAAGATATCAAGGGCAAATGGGGTCAGGAAGATTTTGAAGACAACAGTCACTTGTACAGGTAACAGCAACCAGTAAATCCTGAAGGGGAGGAGTATGGGGAGGATGAACGGATCTGTCCGAGTCAGAAACTTGCTTATGTATAAGAATTTACCTCGTCCCTTGGAGGGCTGCTTCTCCTGTGGTTTGTTAAGTGGAGGACTGAATGAGTTGCTACAGTAAAATCGATTGCAGTGTTTCCTGACTCCATAGAGCATCCCATAGCAGTCTTTTGTTGCAGTGACTTTTAGTAAGGAAATCTTTTCATGCCTGCAAGGATGGCTGTCTTAGCTTAGTACTTGTCCGAGGGGATCTGAAAAGGTTAAACAGTCGCTCTGGGTCAGCCTTTGTGAACATGAGAAGGTGCATGTTCAAGGGATCTAGTGGCAGAGTGGGTCTGATCATTAAGCAGAACTCTGGACTCAGGTGAAGAATTAGACTAGAATTCCCTGGTGATATAGATTAACCCTGGCAATGCATGTCTGCTTTTCTTCAAACATTTTTGCTTGTTTCAGTGCTTTCTTATGATTGGACGCTTACTACCAGATAATCCCTCTGCTTGTGCTTCCATGCCCACTACTTACTAGGCTGTTACTGCTGGATGTGGAAGGGCCCTGCCTAAGATTCAGGGAATGCGAGAACACTAAAGAGGGAGTGAAGTCACACTAGTTCAGAAAAGAATTGTTGAGTTACCTACAGAGAGGCTTACTAGAGTGCTAAGAAACTGTGAGGGATTTTAAAAAATGGAGAATATGGATTCTTTTTTTCTTTTTTTAAAATATATTTTATTGATTTTTTACTGAGCAGAAGGGAGAGGGATAGAAAGTCAGAAACATTGATGAGAGAGAGACATCGATCATCTGCCTCCATCCCCCACTGGGGATGTGCCCGCAGCCAAGTTACATGCCCTTGCCGGAATCGAACCCGGGACCCTTCAGTCTGCAGTCCGACGTTCTATCCACTGAGCCAAACCGGTCTTGGCGAGAATATGGATTCTTAATTGCTTTATTTTACAACATTAAAATAAGGAATTGATTCTCCATCTATTTGCAAATCTAGTCTTCCTCTAGCTCCTAATCTCCCTTGTCTGCTTTCATTATAATTTGGCTGTAGTGCTATTCCACTGCAAGCAGCACTGGAAATGGAGCAGGTAGGGCAGCCTGCCCCAGAAAACTAAGGAATCCTCTTACAACACAGTTATTGAGGGCATTTGGAGGCCACTGGGACACCTGGCCTGAGTAGAGAAAAACCTGACTTTTTCAAATCTCAATTTCTTTGGCTTCTTTAAGACTAGCTACTGAGAAAGGCTGACGAGCAAGGAGAGGGTGCCAAGGCCAAGACCAGACGTTGCTGTTTGTTTAGACTCTAATTTCCTCACAGGGTTTCATCGGCAGTCAACAGCTTCTTTCAGTCGATGTCAGGTTGTCATCTGGGCAGTTAGTTGTTTCTCCATTTGGCAGTTATTTCTGACTTGCTGATCCAACTTTTAATTAGGATCGTGTGTGATGTTCGGCGATCATAATCCTCTAGCCCTGGTTCCACATGCTGCACTTCAATGGGGATTCTTCTTTGATTATTTTTCTTGGGAAACTAATTGCTTGTACCCCATCAGTATTTAGCCAGCACACTGCTAACAGATTCTCTGGATGAGCAACTTCCAGTCTGTTCCTTGGGCCCCTCTCATGAGGCACCCATGCGGCACCGAGTCACCAGAACTGTGAAATAGGATCGTGCTCTAGGAGCTGACCACTCAGCACTGATTGTGAGAGCATGTTCCCTTCAATGTGAAGACTTCTCCGTGTTTCCCCTTTAAGAACAGTGTGCACAGATTAAATTTGTTCATGAAATAATGATCCAGTTTTTCTTATAGAATATTTGAGTCATAAGGGAGCAGTATTTTCTTTCATTATTTACCACCTGAATACTCACAACCTTCCCTTTTCCTGAGTGGAAGTTCTATAAGTTAAGCCCTGATTTCGATGTTCTCAGGTTAATCTGGGATGAAATCTATGTAGAGATGTACTAGTAAGTCATTTGTTAAGGAGCTCATGCCTTGAATGGAGAGTAAGCTAATGAGTGTGGAGCATAGCTTCTGGGACTAGTGCTCAGGATCGTCACCGTTACATGCCAGTGCTCCAGGGAAGAGTGGGGCAGGCTGCCCTACCTGCTCTATTCCCAATGCTGCTCGCGGTTGAATAGCACTACAGCCAAATTATAATGAAAGCAGACAAGGGAGATTAGGAGCTAGAGGAAGACTAGATTTGAGAATAGATGGAGAGTCAATAAGGTGAAGAAATTCCAGAACATGATTCTAAATATTAGGCTTTATGGAAGAGGAGCCTTTATAAGTTGTATGAAAAAGGCTGGCATATGCAGCTAAGAGTTCTTGCTGGGAAAAAAGGAATGAAAATTATAGAGCACCTATGATGTATTAGACTTGTTACATAACTGTTTATAATGATCAGAAGTAATGTTGCAGAGAAGTGCCCTGAGTTATTCCCTGTTATGAATACTGGTGTCTAGAAAGGTTCTGGAATTGCTTCTGGTGAGGATAATTTTAGATTTCATTAAAGGGTCCTCAGAGTTGAGTCAGCTGCTATCATCGGTGTCTTAACAAAACGTCATGGCTCTAGGCTCCTGCAGAGGCGAGCCAGTTACTCTATCTGGAATTTTTATAAGAAATTTTAATTTTTGAAGCAGTTTCCCTTCCGTGATCTCAATTGATCTTCATGACAACCTTGTAAGGTGGGCAAGGTGGGTATTTCCCTTTGGAAACCAGACACATAAATATCTAAATAAAATACCAGGAATGTTATATTAAAGAAATTAAATACTGATCATGGAATCTCCCCCTATTTCTATGTGAACAGACTATTATATAGGACTAAATGCCCGGTGCACGGAATTCATGAGTAGGTACAGTCCCTAGGCCTGTCCGGCGATTGAAGTGTGAGCGTCTGGTGTGGAAAGGCAGGTCTCAGCTGTCCTCTGGGCCCTGGACAGCACATGGGCCCTCGGGCCCGCATGCTCCCTCCTCTGCCTAGTCCCCATTTGGAGATGTGGTGAGCATGGCTGGACGCCATGGGCTGGGGTGGAGCATGGGCCTCTGGGCTGCCCATTGGCACCCATGGAAGCCAGGCGGGCAGCGCCTTCTCTCTCGGCTGGCCTCACAGATTGGCTCGTATGCAAACCCATGGAAGAGGTGGCGCAGCTGTGGGGGGCTCCTCGTGGGTGCCTGGTACCTGAGTGCAGGGGCTTCTCCAGTGCGTGAGCTCTGGTGTCCCAGGAGAGGGTGGCAGGGGGAGTGAGAGTAAGTGTGGTGGACACTCTACATTCTCACTGTACCTCTGTCCAGTCACCCCCACCCTCAACCGGCAAGAGGTTAGAGCCCCCCGCCTGGGCGCTGCAGGAGGTTGATTGCTGCCACACACCCCAAGTTCCCCATCCCAACCCCAGGGCCAGCCCTGATCGGGCAATCAGGGCCTGCCGGATACAGGTCGCCCATCTGCAGGGTGATGGGTCAAGGCCAGACCCCCCGCCCAGCTCCCTCAGTGCTTGGAAGCTGGGCGGTGGCCCCACCCCTGCTGCTGCCAATGGTAGCTGTCTGCGGGGCAATCAGCCAGGTGATCATGCCCCTGCTTATACCCACCTTGGCCTGGCACTACCTGCTCACCTGCTTCAGCATCCCGCTACAGTCCCCCTCTCATTTCCAGGCTGGCAGCACCACCACTGCTGCCCACTGCCAGTGCTGCATCGCTGATGTCCACTATGTTCTGTGCTGCCCCCTGGTGGTCAGTGCATGTCATAGTGAGTGGTCGTTTTTCAGGTTGAACTCCCAGTTGAGGGGACAATTTGTTTAGTAGGCTTTTATTATATAAGATTATTTAAACTTAATATAATCCTATCTAATAAAAGTAATATGCAAATTGACCATATCTCCACTATATCCATAAGCCACGCCCATCAGCCAATCAAGAGCAAATATGCAAATGAACCAAGATGGCTGCAGCCACTGAGAGCTGAAGGGAGGCTTGGGTTTCCCCAGCAATGAAAGAAGCCAAGTTTCCGCCTGCCCTTGCCAGCCTAGGCCTCCACTCAATGCTACAAAGTTTCAATTATAGAAGATACATAATCCCAACAGAAATGGTGGTAGCCATGCAGGGCTAGGGTTGCCCCCGGCGATGGAGGAAGCCAATCTTCTGCAGCTCTGGCCGGCCTAGGCCTGTACTCCAGGCTACAAAGTTTCAATTATAGAAGGTAAATAAATCCCAATAGAAATGGCTGCCGCCATGGAGCGAGCAGAAGGCTTGGTTCCACTCTAGGCTACAAAGTTTCAATTGTAAAAGATAAATATATTCTAGATCCCAGGGCCTCCACTTGGGTTGCTGGTGGGCGTGTCCTGCCTGTAAACCTCCACAGACCCCTCACCCAGGCCGCCCCATGCCCCAAGGGAACCTCCACCCTGATCTGGGACACCCTTCAGGGCAAACCAGCTGGCCCCCACCCACGTACCAGGCCTCTATCCTATCTAATAAAAGAATCATATGCAAACTGACCATCACTCCAACACACAAGGTGGCTGCCCTCATGTGGTCAAAGATCCTGCCCCTATGTGGACACAAGATGGACACCACAAGATGGCCAGCAGGGTATGGCAGTTGGGAGGGACCAGGTATGTAAGGGAGGGCAGTTGGGGCGATCAAGCCTGCAGGTGAGGGCAGTTAAGGGTGACCAGGCCAGCAGAGGAGGGAAGTTGGGGGCAAACAGGCTGGCAAGGGAGCAGTTAGATGTCAATTAGGCTGGCAGGGGAGTGGTTAGGGGGTGATGATGCTGGCAGGAAGAAGCAGTTAGGAGCAATCAGGGAAGCAGGCAGGTGAGCAGTTGGGAGCCAGCAGTCCTGGATTGTGAGAGGGATGACCGACTCCCCATTTAGGCTCGATCTTACTGGGATTGGGCCTAAATAGGCCGTTGGATATCCCTCGAGGGGTCTCAGATTAGAGAGGGTACAGCCTGGGCTTAGGGACACTCTCCCTGCCACCCACCCTGTGCAGGGACCTGAGGCTGCATGGAGCCGGGCCAGGCCAGGGAACCTGAGGCTGTGCCCCCCTCCCAGTGTGGCTTGATGGGGGACCTCAAGATACGTCCCTCCCATGCCCCCCGCCCCCCCCCAGCACTGGCCTGGGGGACCTCAGGCCCTGCCACCTGCCAGATGCAGGCCGGGGGACCTGAGGCTGCACCCCCACCTGGTAGGGCTTGACAGGGGTGGGGCCGGCCAGGTCTCGATCTTGCCCAGTGGTGGTGGGACTGGCCAGGTCTGGGTCTTGCATGATTTCGAGGTGTGCACAGGTGGGTGGGGACTTGACTCTGGGTTCCACGGCACAACCCAGACTCTGACAGGAGGAAGATTTTCATATACGTTTTACTAATTTTCTTTCATCTCTGATACTTCTATTAGAGAAAGGGCAAATAGCAATATTAAAGTAATTCCTCTAATTAATTCCCTTTTAATGTGCATAAGTTTCATGCACTGGGCCACTAGTGGGTTATATAAAAATAGAAGTATGTAATATGATAGTTGCTTGTTTTGGGCTATTTAATGAGGAAAGTGTTTGGCTTAGTGCAGTAGTTGGCAAACCGTGGCTCATGAGCCACATGCGGCTCTTTGGCCCCTTGAGTGTGGCTCTTCCACAAAATACCACGGCCTGGGCAGTCTATTTTGAAGAAATGGCGTTAGAATAAGTTTAAGTTAAAAAACTTTGGCTCTCAAGAGAAATTTCAATCCTTGTACTGTTGATATTTGGCTCTGTTGACTAATGAGTTTGCTGAACACTGGCTTAGTGTATGTAGCTCTTTAGCCTACACCTGGCTTTTGACCTCTCACTACTAATGCTGGCTTCATGAGTACTGAGAACCCAGAAATTGTTCAGATTTTACAGAGGGCATTCACTTGTTCAGCTGTAGTGGTTTGGAGCTAATGTGTAGGGTGCCATTTTCTTTTTATTCTCCTACTTCTCTGTTTCTCTTTCTCTTTCTATCTCTCCATGTGTTATTCTCATCCTCCTTTCTTTTTCCCTTTTCGTTTCTTCCTACTTCATTTTTTCTCTTCCTTTCTCTCATATTTGCATTTTTTTCTGGCTTATTTCCAAAATACTGATTCTAATTTGAAACTAAAATTTTTTATGTAGATGCTGTCAACTTTGTTGAATACTGTTACTTTCACAGTTCTTAATTAAAAAACAATAACAAAGGAATCATACTACCCAGTTTTAAGACCTACTGTACATAAAGCCACAGAAATGAAGACTCTGGTGTATGAAGATATAGACATAGGTCAGTGGAACAGAAGAGTCCAGAGCCACACACAAATATGTCCAAGTGATTTTTGACGAAGGTGTAAAAATAATTTAAATGAAAAAGAGTAGTCTTTTCAGTAAATGGTGTTGGATATCTAGCCTTTATATGTAAGAAAATGAGCCTTAACCTAAACCTCAGACTTACACAAAAAATTCAAAAATGTAAAACTACAAAAGTTTTAATTAAACAGGAGAAAGTGTGATTTATAAAAGAAAACATGATAAATTGGACTTCATCAAAATTAAAATCTTTTGCTCTATGAAAGATACCAATAAGAGGATTAGAAGACAAGCTACAAATGGGGAGAAAATATTTGCAAGCTACATAAATAACAGTGGGCTGGCATAAAAAATATAAAGAACTAGCCCTGGCTGTAATGGCTCGGTTGAGTGTCATCCCATCCACCCAGAGGTCACTGGTTTGATTCTAGGTCAGGGCACATGCCCAGGTTGCAGCCTGATCTCCGTGCAGGAGGCAGCCAACCCATAGTTTTCATTCAGTGATGTTTCTCTATCCCTCTTTCCCTCACTCTCTCAAATCTGTGTAAAACTCAATAGTAAAAAAACACTCAATTAAATGAATAAACACTTTACTTAATCGGATACTTTATCAAAGATAACCAGATAGCAGATAAATACTTGAGAAAATGTTTAACACAGTTAACATTAGGGAAATGCAAATTAAAATCATGACGAGATACCACTACATATCTATTAGAATTGCTACCATAAAAATGCTGACAATCTCTAGAGCTAGTGAGGATGCTAAGCAGTTGGAAATCTCCTTTATTTGCTGGTGGAAGCCTACATTGGTAGTCACTTTATAAAATAGTTTGGCAGAGCTACGCAATGACTCAACATTCCTGCTCTTGGGCATTTACTCTAGAAAAAGGAAAACATGTTCATACAAACATTTGTACACTAATATTTATAGTAGCTCTATTAATAATCACGGCTAGTTGAAAACAGCCCATATGTGCTGCAGTGGATGAATGGCTAAACAGTGTATATTTATACAATGGAATGTTATTGTCTATTGGGGGTGGGAAGTGGGAGTGTTCAGGAGGCTGTCACTATAAAGTCAGAGCAGGAGGGAGTTCTTTTTTGGGGGGGGGGTAATGAAACTGTTTCCTGATTGAAGTGATTATACAAATGTTCTAAAATTGATAGAAATGTACACACATAAAAATCTGTTTTATTATATGCTAATAACATTTCCTTTTAATGCTGGGGATTTGAAAAGCCTCTGTTTTCACCTCTAGTGAAAAGAAATCTGAATTTACATTGTTTTAGGTATTTGGCCTTTTAGTCATTTTCAGTGCTCTGGGAAAAGTTCTTTATAACTACCAGATAGATCTTTTGAAGGGAACTGTTTTAGGAACTTCACTTTCAAGTTAATGCACTATTGGCTCCCTCTAGTGGACATCCTTTGTTTTAGTAGTAATGCTCGGAATGTGTGCTTGTGATTTTTTTTTTTTTAAATTCTTAACCTGGAGAAAGATAAAGGAAGAAAGAAACACTGATGTGAGAAAGAAACATTGATGGGCTGCCTCCTATATAAGCCCCAACCAGGGATCTGCAACTTATTGGTGTGTGGGATGACACTCCCAACAGCTGAGCCACTCGCTGGTCAGGGCTGAGTTTGTTTTCATTCACTTCCTCAGGTCCTAGGTTCTTGTCCTTTAATAGTTAGATAAGTTCCTTAGGCTTGCTAGGCATCAGTTTTTTTCATCTATAAAATGACAGGGATGAACTAGACCTTTAACTCATTTTTAAATTCCAAGCTTTAATAATTTCAAATATTGAGTACATGATCACGTTTTTCTTTTTTTAATAATTATTTATTGTTGAAAGTATTACATATGTCCCCTGTTTCCCCCCATTAATCCCCTTCAGCCTGCCGCGCCCTTCATTTCACTGCCCCGTTGTCTGTGTCCATGGGCCATGCATATATGTATACAAAGTCCTTGGTTGATTGCCTCCCCCCCCCACCCACCCACCTCCCACACCTTCCCTCCTAGGTTCTGCACTCTGTTCTATAATCACATATTTTTTAATGCAAGGCATTGAAGGTGATAAAAAAATATAACATGATTCTTTCCCTCCCTAACTTTGCAGTTTCTTGTGATAGAGTTACATATGTGATAAAGATAAGTAGCAGAACTAAGGCTATTTAATTAATCTGTAACAAACAACAAATTGGAGGTGCTACAATGGTGGTCCTTGGGATGGCACATGTATTTTGTTTGACTGGTGTAATGTTTTGGGCATTAAAATTTTTTCTATATGATTTTTATTTTCCATATTTTGTGGAGGTAATACTTTCATGTGGTTCAAAATTTGCTAAGTACAAAAGAGTATCCTAATATATAAAAACCTGGGATCCGTAACGAATAACCCAAGGCGTGATCAAACATCGGAAGTCAGTCCTGCAGTCAGTGCTGGGTTGCCCTGTTGACCCAGCACTGACTGCTGAGTGGGCTGTGAATCAGGCCCGGAGAGAGGCCCAAAGAGAAAGGCAGGGTCTGGTCCTCAGCCTCCATGGCAGCTGTTGGTCAGCTATTGCCTCTCTCTTTCTCTCTAGGCTTTGCCAGCAGCCACGCCTCTGTTTCTCTCCGGGCCTTCACGGGGGGCTGCTGATCAGCCCTGAGTCTCTGATCAGGTCCGTTGATAGGCCCAGAGACACCGACTGGCACAGAAACTGACCAGTGAGAACCAAATCTGGGTGAACTGTGAGGAGCCAAAGACTGCCTAGAAGGCAGAGCTTTTGATGCTGGCTGACGTAGAAACTGAACAATCAGAACCAAATTAGCCGGCAGAGGAGGGCAGTTGGAGGTGAGATCAGGCCTCCAGGAGAGGGCAGTTAGGGATGATCAGGGAGGCAAGAGGCAGTTAGAGATGATCAGGCAGGCAGGTGTGCAGTTAGGAGCAAGCGGTTCCAGATTGTGAGAGGGATGTCTGACTGCCAGTTTAGTCCCAATCCCTGTGGACATCCCTCAAGAGGTCCCCGATTAGAGAGGGTGCAGGCTGGGCTGAGGGAACCCCACCCTCTATGCATGAATTTTGTGCACCAGGCCACTAGTGTACAATAAAAGTCTTGCCTGACTGGCATGGCTCAGTGGTTGAACCTTGACCTGTGAACCAAGAGGTCATGGTTTGATACTCAGTCAGGGCACATTCCGGGGTCACGGGCATGATCCCCAGTGTGCGGCATGTAGGAGGCAGCTGATAAATGATTTTCTCTCATCATTGATATTTCTATCTCTCCCTCTCCCTTCCTCTCTGAAATAAATAAAAATACTTTATTTATTTATTTATTTTTAAAGTCTCCCTTCCAGCTCTCTTCCCCAGCTACCCAATTCCCTTTCCCAGAGGCGTCACAGAGATACATTTGATGGAGTTTCTTAAATACCTGGCTGGGGAGTAGACTTTTATTTTAAAAAGCCAAGGCAGTCATGGTTAGTGTTTTGAGTAGGAATAAAGTCTGTGTTCTAGACTAGAGTTAAGTGAATAGTAATAATAGGATATACATTTGACTTTTTTTTGTTCATTGCTGAGTATTCTAAACATTCCTGTTTATTTTGTGGGATTCCTTGTTTGTATGAACCGTGGTGGGGCCCTGCTTCCACTGAAGCCTCAGTAGGCAAGATATTCCCTCTTCCTACCCTGAGCAATTAGGGTGCAGGCACGTGCCCTACCCTGCGCAATTGGAATGTTCCTACCTAGGACTGAATCTTGAGTGAGGGATGCAAAGAAGAAGGGACATCTTAGAATTCCCTGTGATGGTGGTGGCCTGCATAGAGGCAGAGGCATCCAGAGGCTGTGGTGCCCGCAGTGGCTCTCACACGAGGCTGTCACTTGTGGTTCCTGCTGTGCCCGCCTATTAATTTTGTGACCTATTTGGTTGTTTTCCAAGTTTCTTTCTGGTTAAATTAGTCAGAATTGGTTTCTGCCACCCAGAACTCACTCAGACTGATAAAACAAGCAATGTCTGTAAAGGGAGCAAATTGGGGGCAAATTTAGTGTCAGGATTTTGGGGACAGCCAAAAAGCTAAACAACAGATCAGACCGGCCTGCAGCAATCAGTAATAGGGGACGTATTCCAGCTCAGGATCCTGGTAGTCCTTGAGGCACAGGAGCACAGTCCACTAGAGTAAGTATTCCCCCTGGGTTGAAAGTTCTGTATTGGATTGTTAAGTCCATCCAGTTCTGAGGTTATATTACCACTGCCTTTGGATGTAAAAGATGTTAGTACATGTAGGTGTGTTAAATAATGCATTGAAACAGACTGTCCTAAGAAAAAGCAGTTCCTAGTTACTGACAAACTTTTGTTTTGTAATTTTTATAGGATTTTTTAATAATTTGTAAAAATTTCAAATCCATGATTTATCTGTCTATCCTAGCTCTTCATTTGTGGTCTTAGTTTCTGTGTTTCATTCTCTCTGTCAGGTGTCTATTTCCCTTCCCTTTATATTTATTTGCTTTATCCTCTTGGTCTTCACCGAGTTGCCCTTGAAAAATCCTTTTTTCTTTAATCCTTACCTAGGTTCCTTTCCTGTGAATTCATATGCCTGGTTATTATCATTGATAGGAAATGGAGCAGTGGAAGTCAGAAAAATCAAAGGAGCATGGCTCACTGAATACTCTTCTATTTTAGATGAAGAGAAGATGGATTGAACAGGAGTACTTCTCAAATACTGTTAATCTTGAAACAAAATAATAAAGGTCTTGTAGGTATCAATCAGTTTTCTTTCCTTAGTTAACCCTAAACCCTAACTTTCTGAGAGGAGTAGGAATTTGCCTTGCGGTACAGATTATAAGACCAGATTTATTAAAGACCTTTAAAAGTGAGACTCTACCACTCTGGACTTGAGTTTATAAGCTTGCAGAGTAGAAGTGGGAGAAGGCAAACAAGTGTTTTATATGAGTATCAAAAAGCATAGTCTATTTAAGCATTTTTATGCAATTGATGTCCAATCAGTATTTCACCAGTTTCTTGATTAATATTTATGTTATGGCCTTTTCTTACAGCTTTCGGTGTTTTTTGGCTCAGTGTTAATTAGATGCTCATATATGCTGCATCTCCCCATCTTTCTCCCTTCCTGCCTCTTTTTCCTTTCTCAAGTGGAGTGCCTAATTATGCCAGCCACACCACAAAACACTTGAATGCATGATCCTATCTTCAAGTTAGTTAAGAGGACAGATAAATAAAAATTCATTGTCATAAATGCCATTATAAGGAGGTGCATTCAATGCCATTTGAGGATTGAGGAATCAAATCTGCTTGAGTAAGTCAGAGAATATTTTGCTTCAGAGGTGACACTTGGGTTGAGTATTGATGCATTAATAGGTGTTTGCCAGGCAAGGAAGGGAGAGAAAGTGATCAAGGTAAGAAGCCTTACTTATAAAGTCTGTCATCAGGTCATCATAAGTGAGGTTACAGTATGTAACAACATGTTACCTGTTATTACGCAGGGAGTGTTGTCAGGTAAGGTTGTGAAAGAATTTGTTTTTATCTGTGTCCCCCACACCCAGCACAGTGCCTCGTATTTATTGAGAAAGAAGTTCAAAGGTTAGTAAGTGAAGAGTTTCCTTTATACTGGGAAGAAATGAAGCAATAATCACCGCACCTCTAGTCCTGAGTAAAAGTGACTCTTTTCATTTCCCACATCAGGTGAGCTATGGTTAAGTGTAACACAAGCTCAGTAATAGAAGGGCTATAACAAGTGCATGGTTTGGAGTGAGGCAGGCCTGGGTTCGAATCCCAGTTCTGGAGTTACTGCTGCCCATGCAATCTTAGGCAAATTGCTTACACTCTGAACCTCTGTGTCCTCATCTACAGAGTAAGGATGTTAACATCTCGCTCTTGATTGGTACATGGTCTCGTTAGACAAGGGCGCAGCAAACTTGTTCTGTGAAGGGCCAGGTAGTAAATGTTTGTGGGCCAGACTGCTGTTTAGGGTGACAGCAGCCAGAGCACATGTAAAGGATTCCGCATGACTGTGTTCCATCCAGTAAAATATATAAAAGCAAGTGGTGGGATTTGCCTGCAGGTCATGGTTTCTTACTTCTGCACTACACTGTTTCTTGAGGGCAGGAACTGGTATAAATTCTTTTTTTTTAAAGATATTTTTATTGATTTCAGAGAGGAGAAGGAGAGAGAGAGAGAAAATCAGTAATGAGAATCATTGGCTGCTTCCTGCATGCCCCATACTGGGGATCGACCGCGAAACCCAGGCATATGCCATGCCCAGGAATCAAACTGTCACATTCTGGTTCATAGGTCAATACTCAGCCCCTGAGCAATGCTGGCCGGGCTGGTATTAATTCTTACATCTCTTACTTAGTGGTATCTGATAAGTAGTAGGCACTTACATTGTTTGAAGTGAAGTCATCACACATAGATGATTACCAATTACTAGATGATTCTGTTAGTTCAGGCCCTCTGAGAACAGAAGATGCCAAAACGGACTTAGGGAATGCAAGTGATTTAATGCTTGGGTTCTGGGCCACCTGGAAAGGATAAAGGGAAAAGGAGCAGGAATTGTAGTGAGCCTTCAGCTTGTGATGTAGGCCTGACCTCTGTGAAACAGAGATGATAAGAATTGGGTAGGAAGAGCCTCAGACCACAGGATGCAGTTCTGAGAAAGTCAGGCCAGGCTGAAGGGGAGTCCTTGGGCAGAGGCTGCCTGCTAGAGGAGTCCTGTATCTTCTGTTAGGATAGAACCCCCATTGTGCTCACTTATGTGCTGGAAGCTTCCTGGGAAAAGCCTGACAGACATAGCAGCTGAGACTGGCGTCTGTTGGGTCTTAAAGGCAGATATGGGCTGTGCGCCTCTGTGACCAGCACAGTCCATTTCTTGTGTTGCCCAGAGCTGCTTCTCCACACATGTTCATGGGACTCTTTCTGAAGCGAAGTCTAAGAAATGGAGACTGCTAGGAAGAATACAGTCAGTCCCTAATGTTGCAGCTGGTTTCCTGGTGCTCATCTTCTTCATGCTCCATTGTAAATTTCTCCACCCTCACCTATCACCTTGGCAGGTTTGGGTTTGCTTACTGGTAGTGTGACCCAAAAGTTCATTTCTGAGAATAGGAACCTTTGATAACCAGGCACTTCTTAGGCTGGTGTTTTTCACTTGCCCATTCAAGAGCTGCCACAGGTGCTCTTGTGTTGATGGGTGTGAGAAGCTGCCCGCTTTCTGCTGGTCAGGACACTTACTGCTGCTGGGTTAGTGATTCCTCCTCTTGCCTGCTGCTCCCTGCTTGAGGAGACCAAAGTGCCCTATTAGTTTCCTGATCTGAGTGCTCTGTAGGGAACACCTCTAGTTGTGGAAATGGGTCACTGGGAGGGATGGTGAGTAAGGCTATTCCTGCTCTGCCCCATGGTTTTTGGCCATTTATTCATATAGAGTCCCATATTCCAGCTTGTCTCCAGTACAACACTGTGTTGATTACAGTGGGTTTATAATGAATCTTGAAATCTGGTAGTGTGTCCTCCAACTTTGTTCTTTTGCAAAATTGTTTTGGCTGTACTAGTTCTTTTGCCTTTTTATATAAATTCAGGGTCAACTTGCTTATTTCTACAAAAATTTCTGTTGAGATTTGAGTGAAATTATGTGGAATATATAAATCAGTTTGCAGAGATTTGACAAATTAACAAAATTGAGTCTTCCAAATCATGAACATGGTATATCTCTCAGTTTCTTTAGGTTTTAAATTTCTCAGCAGTGTTTTGTAGCTTTAAGTACACAGACTCACAAGTTTTGTTAGATTTAGATTTAAGTAGTTCATGGTTTTTGGTGCTATTGTAAATGCTATTTTCCTGTAAATCATATTTCTCCCCTCTCCCTCTTAAAAATACTCATTTGATCCTTTACTTGTAATGGAATCTTTATTCACTTGGAATAAGGAATAAAGAATGATTTCTGAGTTGGGAGCTCAAAGGTTTCCTTAGTTTGACATCTAATAATTTCTCACCTCTCATTATTCTTCTTTTTTTAGTTTTGTTAATCTTCACCTAAGGATATTTTTTTCCATTGATTTTATTTTAGAGAGAATGGAAAGGGGTGGGGGGAGAAACATTTATGTGAGACACATTGACTGATTGCCTCCTTCATGTGCCCCAGAAGGGTACATGCAACAGAGGTATGTGCCCTTGACCATAATCGAACCTGAGAACCTTCAGTCCACAGGCCGATGCTCTAATTACTAAGCAAAATAAGCCAGGGCATCTCTCATTCTGCCCTCAAATACTTTATGCTTCTGATATACCTTTAAGCAAAACTGTGAAATATAATCGTTAGCAGTTTTCAGCATTTAAATGGCATACTATTATATAGCACTACTGGGCTAGAAGAATACGTTGAATGGGTACAGCATACATTTGAAACCCAGCAAATTGCTATGGGTTTGCCTAACCCTGTAGTCGGCAAACTGCAGCTTGCTAGCTACCTGCTGCTCTTTGGCCCCTTAAGTGTGGCTCTTCCACAAAATACCACAGCCCAAGCGAGTCTATTTTGAAGAAGTGGCATTAGAGGAAGTTTAAGTTTGAAAAATTTGGCTCTCAAAAGAAATTTCAATCGTTATATTGTTGATATTTGACTCTCTTGACTAATGAGTTTGCCGACCACTGGCCTAACCCATGGGTGTCTCTGGGAAATGTCAGTCTCAGAGTAGTCAACTCCTATAATAATCACTGCCCTGCTAGCTTTTTTATACCAAGGGCTTAGGTACTTCTGAAGGCAAAGAGACAGGCTCAGGCTGACAAAAGCTGTAGATGCAAATTTCTGCTGATGCTAATGGAGTAATTTCAGTATATATTATGGTAAGGAGTTTAAGACATTGTGTTCTCTATCATTTAATGGTCAAATTTATTAAAATATAAACTGTGTTTTTCTTGTGGTTTAGATGCTCTTGTTGATTAGGTAATGAATTCTTAATTTGTTTCAAGTAAATTCATCAAAGGATACTAGTTGTAGTATAGATTATTTTCTAATTATTATTATTACTAGAGGCCCAGTGCACAAATTTGTACACGGTGGGGGTCTCTTAGAGTGGCCTGTGAGGACCAGGCCCTGCAGCCAGCCTGGTACCCCACCATTGCCCGGTGCCACCCCTTCACCTACTCCACCATCCCAACTGCAGGGCGATTGGCGGGGCAATCAGGCCCCCCCCCCCCCCCCCCCCCCCGCCGCTCACACCTGCCTTGGCCTGGCACTGCCAGCTCACCTGCTCTACCATCCTGCCGCAGTCCTGCTCTTGTGGGGGCCTATTGGGGCTGGCAGTGCCTCCACTGCCGCCCTCTGACAGAGCCGCATCGCCAATGCCCTCCATGTTCCACATCACCCCTGGTGGTCAGCACACACCATAGCAAGCAGTTGAATTCCTGGCAGAACAATTTGCATATTAGGCTTTCATTAATAGGATTATTTTTTGCAGTCAGTATTTGGCAATGGAGGTGGCAGTAGGAAACCTGAATTTTTTTGTTGGATTATAACTGTGGTCAGAACCTTTTCTAGCCTCAATGTACAAATGTGGAGTCTGTGCTAGATAATTTCTAAGGAACTTGAAATTCTGGAATCCATGATCATGTTAGTATTAAATTTATAATTTATAAAGCAGAAACCAATGTAGCCCACTAGAGGGTGCACTGTTCTTTTTAAATGCTCTCAGTTTTATTGAAAAATAGATCTTTCATATAAGAATGTATAACTCGTAGCTGAACAGTTTATATAATAAAGATAAAATGAACATCTGTTTACCCACAATTTGCATATTTTCCTCAGAGGTCATCAATATCCTGATTTCTGTCTTAATCATGCCCTCATTTTTCTTTAGTGTTTTAACACTTAAATCCTTAAACAGTATATTGATTTGTTTCTGAAATATTTTTGTTTTGAAATTTATATAAAAGATATTAAAGAATGGGTGTACTTCTCAGATTTGTTCTTATATTTCTCATGATTTTTGAAATTCATCCATGTTGATATATTTAATTATAGTTCCTGGGTTTTCTCATTTATATTCTATGTTATATCAATATATCTGTTTTTCTGTTAGTGGTGATTTGGGTTGCTTTCAGTTTTTTTGCTTTTAAACAATACTCCCACGAACATTTATGAACCTGTTTCCTTTTGCACATGTGGAAGTTTCTTTAGGATACCCAGAATTACCTTGGAGTGGAATTATATTAGAGGATATGCCAGTATGCATGTTCAACTGTACTAGGTAATGCCAAACTTTTCCATACTGAGTATGTTAATTTTTATTCCAGTAGAAAACATTTGATATTGACTGACTTAAATTTTTGCCAGTCTGGTAAGTGGAATGCTGTCTCCTTGTGATGTTATTTTGATGGCTTAAAGAGTTTTATTTATTAAAATATACTTTATTGATATTTTTACAGAGAGAAATGAGAGGGATAGAGAGTTAGAAACATCAATGAGAGAGAAACATCAATCAGCTGCCTTCTGCACACCCCCTACTGGGGATGTGCCTGCAACCAAGATACATGCCTTCGACCAGAATCGAACCTGGGACCCTTTAGTCCGCAGTCTGAAACTCTATTCACTGAGCCAAACCGGTGAGGGCTTAAAGTGTTTTATTTTGCTCATTTTTTTTTTTTTTTGGTCAAAAATTTAAAATAGCTTCATTTGGCAGTTTGCCCTTTACCATAAGCCATCGGTTGAGCTAGAAAATTCACTTGGAAAATGACTTCTTTCTCTGCTTACAAATATGGTGCTTTTTTGCTTTTTGGCCTCTTCTTTCTATACGAGGTTTCATCATCAGGACATCTATATATGGGTTTTGCTTTTTGTGGCGGGATGCTCTTAGGGTAGTTGCTGTCCTTATAGTGTTGCTGGAATTATATGCAGTATAGTATGTGAATGTGAGAATGTATGTAAGTGAGTGTGTATGTATGCATACATGCTATACTTTGGCTGGAAATAGGACTTTTGTTGTGATTTTTGGCATGTAATAAAAACAAAACAGGACTGAATTTCTATAAGCCATGCTCTACTTATGAACTAGGGTAACTTACTGGTTTTAGAGTTCGATTTAATTAGTATTTTGGAATCATTTGGAGATATCTGTCTTGGTAACTTAACACCAAAAATTTAAGCTATCTTTTAATTTATTTATTTTTAACTTGATTTAATGATTTGCAGACCTCATTATTTTCTTACTGACTCAAAACTGACCTTTCAAATAAAGTGTAGTTATTGGATGTTCTTTTCAGAGAAGATGAAACTTACCTTCTCTTGGTCAGTCATCTTTTTCCAAGTCCATTGTGATTGCTTTTGAAATGTTCCATAGTACTCTTTATTTTGATTCTTCTGATTCATCTCGATAAAAGTTTCCTTGTAAACAATAGACATTTAAAAATTATTCATTTTTGCATTTGTCTTAGGAATAAGATCTTTATAATTTATTTGATTGATTTTTCCAATGGGTATCATGGACAAAATTTTAAACCTTTATTTTGGCTTAAATAAGTAAAAAGTCAAACTAAAAAGTTAGTTACCACCTACCTGGAATGGCTCAGTTGATTGAATGTTGTCCTGTACACCAAAGATTGCCGATTTGATTCCCGGTCAGGGCGCATATCTGGGTTGTAGGTTTGGTCCCTGGAACAGAAGGCAGCCAATCAATATTTCTCATATCAGTGTATGTGTTGTGCAGGATGATGCTCAACCAACTGAGCCACACTGGCCAGGGCTGAATGAATATATTTTTGAAAATATATTTTTACTGATTTCAGAGAGGAAGGTAGAGATAGAAACACCAATGATGAGAATCATTGATCAGCTGCCTCCTGCATGCCCCACCCTGGGGAACTAACCCACAACCTGGGCATATGCCCTGAACAGGCATCAAATTGTGATCTGGCTCAACCACTGAGCCATGCCAGCAAGCCTGAATGAGTATTTTTAAAAAATATTGTTGGTTATAATTAACCATGTATAATGATTTGATTAAGCATGAACTCATTTAGTATACGAAGTTTGCTGTTATATAAATTCTCAAGGATACAAGAAGTGACTATTGTTAAAATATCTGTGTTTTCCACTGACTATAATAATAATGTTTTTTTTCTTGGGTTTTAGATTTCCTCCTTCCTCACCCTTAAAACCATATCCAAAGAGGCCCCCATACCAAAAGGATGCTATTAAATTTCCAGAATGGAATGATTCCCCACCAGGCGTGTCACAAGAAAACATCCCAGTAAGGCCACTTGTGATGGTAAGTGCCATTACTAAAAGACTGATGGCTAGCAGCAGGAGGAATAAGTAGTAGTCTGTGAACCACCAGGCTTAGTCCAGTTCTTTCTGTTAGTTCCTTATGAACTATGGTCTGAAAGTACTTTAAAACAATACCTTACGTGTCAATAGCTGAGAAACCAATAACAAAGACTGAGTTTTGCATTTTATCACTCTTGCCCATTGAGGTTTTGACTGAAGATATGGTAGCTGTTTTCATATGTTCAGACCACAAAGTTTTTTGTTAAAACTCGTTTATTCTTTTCCTTTCAGTGCTATAATTTGTCCTTTTCCCTCTTTGTCTCTTCCTCCTGCTTTTTATCACCAGTTGAGAGTGAGAAGGTTGGGACATAGAGTATTGTGGAATGAGCCCTATACAAAATATGAACAAAGGTAGAATCTAGTAATCTTAGAAAACCTATGCTGATTATGCAATGAACTTTTTTTGGGACCTACTTTTTCTTTAAAATATCTCCATTAAAGATTACCAAGATTGAAATAATGCTTAAAAAATAAAACGCAGAGACAACTTTTGTATGGCAGTTTTTAAGAATTATAGTAACACCAATGTGTTTAATTAATCTAGTTTTATATGACTTGCTTTTGTTTGTAAAGGTTTGATGTAAACATTTTTCGGCAATGTAATGAAAAGAAAAATATCTGAAGAAGTTGTATTATCTCAGTTTGGAGAGTATAGTTAAGCAGCTTAGGCTGTATCAAAGATAATTCAAGAAAAAGTAACACTGGTGACAGAAATGGGGACTCTATAGGGCTTACAGATATGTCAAGGATATTGATGAATTTGGTTTTAAATATGTTTGATGATAAAGTTGGGTTGTATTAAATGAAGTGTCTAATAGGCAGATAGAGATAATGGCGCTGGAACTTAGGGGAGCAGTCATATTTGGAAGTCATTAACTTAATCACTCAACAAAGATTAATTGAGTGTCTACTGTGTGTCTTGCATTGCACTAGGCTCTACAGATACAGTAATATGTGATACAGTTTTGTTCTAAAAGGATTCAAAGTCTAGTGAAGCATAACAATACAAACAGATTAATAGAAAACATAGTGGAACTATTCTGAAAGAGTGAGCACAAAGGGTATTTGAAGACTATTTAATTCCTAATAAGGAATACTTAATTAAGGTCTGCTTGCTAGTCCCTATTCTAGAGAAAATTAAAATGTAAGTTCTGTGAGATAAGGTATATTATTTTTGCACACTCACACTTAAACATCTAATATGAATCCATCCGTAGAATTGTTATTCAACAAAAGAGATAGAATCCCATATTAAATTAATGTGTGTTTATGCCATCAATAATAACTTCCCTTTTCTCTTCTATTTGTTTCTTCAAAGTCGAAATATTCCTGGTGTTACCTCTAGGAAAACCACCTGCTCGTTAGCATACTTTAAATGCACCAAGGATAGTGACTTCTGTCTTCCATTCAGTTTCAAATCTTTCTGGATCCCTGAAGTGGTATACCAGTGTCTCAATTCATTCACCTCCTTGCCCCCAGTATATCATTTTCCTGGTCATCTGAATCTACATTTGTTTTGATAACTGTTGTCTTGCTTTTTCTCATACTTCCCCCTTAAATGGAGTGGTAGAAGTTTGAAAGCTCCCTGCTTGTTAGAATTTCTCTAACACCTAGACTGCTGTTTCTTGAGAATTGTCCAAAGAAGAAATGGCAGAGCAGGATCTGTTTCCCTTTATACAGGTGTTAGAATTATGACGGTAATCAGTAGAGAAACAGTTCATCATCTTGAAGAACTTAAGCTTATTATTCATTTTTTTATTTCATACTTTCCCTCTTTCTATTTCTGCCTCCACTTTGTTGGTTTTTGTTTTATCCTATCTTCTCTCTTGCCTAGCCATTATCAAATAGAATGAAATACATAAATTTATTTCTTGTGTTTGCTGAGGGGGCCAGCATAATGTGGAAAGTAAGTGTGGGCTCTTGAATCTTGGCTCCTCCTTGTGTCTCTTTCATTCCTGTGTTTCTGTCTCAGTGTTCTTTTGGGCAGATCTGGGA
Organism: Antrozous pallidus; assembly: GCA_027563665.1. NCBI lineage: Eukaryota > Metazoa > Chordata > Mammalia > Chiroptera > Vespertilionidae > Antrozous > Antrozous pallidus. Next base: position 32,424,620 of record CM050512.1, on the reverse strand, counting down.
TGATAATACCCCTCTAGGGTGGGGTTGGTTTGAGAATCAAGTGAGTTCACACAGGTACTTAGTAATGTATTTGAAAGAATTATTTACAGGCAGAAACAAAAGAAAAAATACACATAATACCATCCAGAGAGAATTAATATTAACATCTTTCTCCTTGCCTTCTCCAGCTGTTCTCTATGGAGGTTTGTTTTACCTGCCTTTTACACATGCCTATGTTCTGGGGGCTGCTGTTCAACACTGTACTTATTCGATCTTTGCTTACAAAAATGAGAGAACTCTTGAATGTAATATAATTTTATTTTACATAACCATTCAATTTGGACAGTGTATAAACTTGGATAGGTATTCTACTTAATTTTGAAATAATAAAATTTTCATTTCTACTTCTCTTGATTATTTGAAACTCCCACAGGAAATGTCATGCTTATCATCATAGCTCTTTTGTAATTCCTGAATTTTAATTTATAATATGACCTGATTTTTAAAAAAATATATATTTTATTGATTATTTACAGAGCGGAAGCGAGAAGGATAGAAAGTCAGAAACATCGATGAGAGAGAGACATAGATCAGCTGCCTCCTGCACGCCCCCTACTGGGGATGTGCCCGCAGCCAAGGCACATGCCCTTGCCGGAATTGAACCCAGGACCCCTCAGACCGCAATCCGACGCTCTGTCCACTGAGCCAAACCGGTCTCGGCTATGACTTGATTTTTAATAGCCATACTTTATTTCTCTGCACTGCATGCAAAGAAAGTTAGTTTATTTCTTATTTTAAATCAAATTACAAATAATAAAATCAAGGAATTTCTTATTAAACAATACCACTGTCCATTGAAATATTCTTTTTTTTTCTACTCCCTTCCCTGCCATCAGAATTCTGAGATGTGGTACAAGCGTCACAGTATTGCTATTGGAGAGGTGCCGGCTTGCCGCCTTGTCTACCGCAGACAGCTGACAGAGGCCAATGTAGAAGAGATATGGAAGTCTATGACATTGTCACAGTATGTGCATTTGATATTAACGAGACTTTTTAGTGTTTTTTTCCTAATTTGCTTCTTCATTAATCTCTGAATAATTTTCTGAAATTATGTATAAAAATTCCAACTTTGCATTATTTCCAGCTGTGCTGCTTATCAAACATAATTTAACTGGATTCTGTTTTATTTTCTATGTAATTTATATAATAATTAAGAGTAGACATTTGAGAGGAGAAACCAAGATGGCGGCATAGGTAAACACCTAAACTGCTGCTGCGCACAATTTCAAAACTACAATTAAAAGAAAAAAATGAACACCATCCAGAATGACAAGAAAGCTGGCTGAGTGGAAATTCTACAACAAGAAGGAAAGAAAAAGCACATTGAGACTCCGAGGAGCCGCAAAAGGCTGAGGTACAGAAATGCGCAGGCATGTGGAGAGGACTGACTGCTGAGTGCGCGGCTGGCTTTCTCAAGTGGGAGGGAGCCGGAAGCTCCTGATTGCGCTGAACTCCGGTTCCGGACGAGACTGGGAACCCAGACTCATTTGGGGGGAATCTGGACTGTCGGGAAAGAGAAAAGTACACTGAGACTTAGGGGAGCTGTGGAAGGCAGTAGTCCGGAGGCATGCGCACAGAAAGGAGAGGACTGACTGCTGAGTGCACAGCTGGCTTTCTCAAGCCGGAGGGAGATGGAAGCTCCCAACTGCACTGAATTCCAGTTCCAGGTGAGACTCTGGGAACCCAGACTCATTTGGGGAGAAATTGGACTGTCTGGCATCAGGCAAAACTCGAGGGCGGCTTTCTCTCAGAGGTGATTACAGCGATTACCAAGGGACACTGAGACCCAGGGACATCATAGGGCAGTGCTGATGGAAAGCCCTGAGACTCCACCCCATCTAAGCTGAGCACAGAGGCTTTTGCAATTTTGCAAGTCTTGTCTCTAGCACAGAAGTTCTCCCAGTGTAGATACAGCTAATCCTCATAGCCAGCTGGCCTGGAGGTCAATTCCTCCCAGTGATACCAACAACAATCAAGACTTAACTACTTACTACAAGGCTGTAAACACAGTTCATAAAGGGGTGCACCAAGAATGTCCACCTCAGGTAACTGGGGAGGCTGAGCCACTGGGCCCCATAGAACAACTAGCACACAATGCTATTCTATCAACTCATGGAAGCGGCCAAAATGCAGAGGCAAAGAAACAGGTCACAAATGAAAGAAAGGGAGGAAAGCAAACTACTGGATATAGTTCAAAACCACAGTTATAAGGTTTTTCAAGAATTTTCTAGAAAAGTCCGATAAATTTAGTGAAGACCCTTGAGGATATGAAAAAAGACAAACTAGAAATTAAGCATACACTGACTGAAATAAAAAAATAATATACAGAGATCCAACAGCAGACTATAGTATCACAAGAATCAAGTCAAAGATTTGAAATACAAAGAAGCAAAAAACTCCCAATCGGAAAAGCATAAATAATCCAAGAATCTGAAGATAGTGTAAGGAGCCTCTAGGACAACTTCAAGCATAACAACATCCAAATTATGGTGGTGCCAGAAGAAAAGAGAGAGCAAAATATTGAAGAGCTATTTGAAGAAATAATGACAGAAAACTTTCCCTACACAAACCTACAACCAAGATAATCTACCCAGCAAAGATATCATTCAGAATTGAAGTGCAGATAAAGAGATTCACAGATATGAAAAAGCTAAAGGAGTTCATCACCACCAAACCAGTATTACATGAAACAAGTGGCCCGGTGCACAAAATTTGTGCACAGGGTGTGTCGGGGGTGTGTGTGTCCCTCAGCCCGGCTTGCACCCTCTCCAATCTGGGACCACTCGAAGGATGTCCTACTGCCAGTTTACAGGGATTGGGCTACAACCGGCAGTTGGACATCCCTCTCACAATTTGGGACTGCTGGCTCCTAACTGCTCACCTGCCTGCCTGATTGCGCCCCTAACCACTCTGCCTACTGGCCTGCTTGCCCCCAACTGCCCCCCTGCTGCTCATTCCAAACTGCGCCCCCCGCTATCTTGATCACCTCCAACTGACCCCCACTGACGTCCTGCTTGCCCCCAACTGCCCCCCTGCTGATCTGCTTACCCCCAGTGGCCCTGCCTCCCATCAGCCTGATCACTCACAATTGCTGTTCCATCCTAGCCTGATTACCTACAACTGCCCTTCCCTTTTGGCCTCTAAACACCTCTACTTTGGCCCTGCCACCATGGCTTTGTCCAGAAGAACATCTGGGAGGTGTCCTGGAAGGTCTCCCAGCCTAATTAGCATATTATCCTTTTATTAGTATAGATGCTGAAACCTATTCTTTGAGAAGGAAGAAGACAAAGGTAAAGATAAAAATTATGAACAACAAATACATAACTGTCAACAAGTGAATCTAAAAACCAAGTGAATAAAAAATCTGATGAACAGAATAAACTGGTGAATATAATAGAATCAGGGGCATAGAAAGGGAGTGGACTGACAATTCTTGGGGGGAAAGGGGTGTGGGAGGTGTGGGAAGAGACTGGCAAAAAATCAAATACCTATGGATGAGGACATAGGGGGTGGGGAGGTAAGGGGGGTGGGGAGGTAAGGGCAGGGGGAGGGTGGAAACCAGATGGAATGGAGCTATGGGGGGAAAAAAGAGAAACAATTGTAATAATCTCAACAATAAAGGATTAAATTTAATAAAAACAATAAAAAGAGTAGATTTTTGAAAGTTTTTTAACTTTCTAGTAATACTGAACTCTTAATGAAATACAGTAGAAATTTGGTCTTTTTAATATTTTATGTACTATATAATTAAAGTTAATAGCAGGGTTTTTTTCCCCCTCACAAATATGTACTAGTAGCTGTTTCTTATCATTGGATAAGTTAATTCTTGTTTTAATAAGATCTTATGAAATTTTTTTGGCATTTAAGGTATTATATCATTAAATTACTAAAGCAATATGTTAATGGCAAAAGGATATTTTTCAGTGTGTTCTATCATAATCATTTTCTAGCCTTTTGCCCCACAAGAATTGGGTGAAATGCAAGAAAACAATACAGTTTAAAGATTGATATTTTACAGTGCTGAGATTTGGGGTAAATAATGACCTTAAAAAACTTAACTAAATAATGTAATTATCATCTTTCTCTTTAGTTTACAGAAAATCCTTGGCCTAGATTCCTTAGAAGAAGTTTTAGACATTAAACTTGTCAAGTCCAAGTTCATCATACATAATGTATATAGTGTGAGCCAGCAGGGAGTTGTTATCCTTGACGACAAATCAAGTAAGTGCATAGAAACCATTTTGTTTCTGGTTGGTTCATATGTTGGCTGCTTGATTTATCACTTTCAATTTGATGTTTCTCTAAATCCTAACTAAATTTATACTTCTTCATCTCGTATCCTGATACCTATTAACTAATCGTTTGGATTAAAGAAATGTCATAGAATGATGAATACTCAGGAGTGAAAATGTTAGCAAAATCCATCCAGAGGCCAGTTCAATTAGCCTCAGTTGGGCATTAAGAGGTTCTGTATTATCCTCTTAAAATTCCCCAAAAGTGAGTAGGTTTAAGACCTACCTTAGAGCTTGAGTCAATTTTCAGGTGGTTCCTGGGGTCTGATTGGTTTTAGGTTCTCATTGACCTTTTTGTTATGATATTTCGGTCAGTGTTTCTGGGATACTTTTGGTTTATGTCCTTTTTTTTTTATAAAGGTAGTTTTTCAGAGGGTGAAGGTGTTTCAATTTTGTATACTTTTTTTTTTTCAAGCCAGTTTACAAAGCAGGAAAAAAACAAACATTTACCAGTTACCTATCCTGGTTTTTTTGTTTGTTTGTTTGTTTGTTTTAAATATATTTTTATTGATTTCAGAGAGAAAGGAAGAGGGATAGAGAGATAGAAACATCAGTGATGAGAGAGAATCATTGATTAGCTGCCTCCTGTATGTCCCCTACTAGGAATGGAGCCTGTAACCTGGGCATGTGGCCTTGACTGGGGTGGAACCCATGGTCTTTTAGTCCGCAGGCTGACACTCTATCCACTGAGGCAAACTAGGTAAATAAGGCCCTGATTTTTGAAAAATACTCTCAACAATACATGTAGTGGGCCAGAATCTCCTTACTGATTTTGTAACTTCCTTCCCCTGGATACGGGATGGGCTAGAATTGAATAGGCTCTTTGATTGGGTCTTCCTTTACTTCAAGCACTTAATCCTGGGATTTAGCTGGATTAGAATCACCTTTGGATGTGGGAATGTGGTGTAATACTTTTGGATTTTATTAGAGTTGAGGCTGGAGGCTCCTGGCAGCAGACAGAGCTGTACCAGAAGGAGCCGGGCAGTGGTGAGAGGGAAGAGTTTGCTCAAGGCCAAGTTTCCTGACAGGAACAGAATGTGTCTTTGAAACTTGAAATACTCCCCCTTTTTAGCCCTGTATCAGGAATGAAGGACACCAGGAAACAGAAATAGATTTGTGAATTTATGAGTTGTCTGGTTAATACCAACATATAAAATTAAATTACATAGAATGACGGGGGTGTTGCCTTTGAAGTAGCTCTAAAATACTTTCACATTCTCTGAGTATAGCAAACATTAATACTTTTAGCTACCAGCTGGATGACCAGTCTTTTTTTCTTTCTTTCTTTCTTTTTTTTTTTTGTCTTATTAAGTAAGTTCTTCAGCAAGAAGAGCACTCACAAATCTCAGGTTCATTAGGTCTAACAATTCAACCAGTGTCTTTTCAATTTTACCGAAAGTAGAGAAGATAAAGAAGTGGACGTGTGAGTGCCAGCCCATCTCATCAGATGCCTGTGACAGGGCTGGGAAAGAGGAAAATACTACCAAAATGGCTCACGTAGGATTTTTTTGTAGCAGTGTTAACTATTATTATTTTAAGGCTGTTCTAATATGAATAGCCTACACTAATATGTCAGTAGAACCTGGTTTGCTTAAAACATTTTGAAAATTGAAACATAAAGTGATACCTATATTGGACCTTGGACATACAGAATTCACCTTTTTAAAAAAATTTTTTGGTGAACTGGTTTCACAAATGCATTTCATGACTACTCTTTTTGCTTTTCCTCTTTTTTTCATTGCCTGATATAATCTTGGGATAATTGATTTGTTTGTTAGTTTGTTTCTCTGGAACAAATAATCAAATTTCTTCTTGTCACTAAAGCTTTAAAAAGTTCATCGTGTCCTTAGAGAATTTTGTAGGCATGATTTATACAAGCAAATGTACCATTGCTGCTAAGGAAAAATTTTCATCTTTTAAAGTTTTAATACATAAATAGGTGATTTTGATTAGCAGATATGTTCCATACTACTTAGGCAAGTACTGCATTCTTATGATATCAATTATGTATGTAATTTCTAGAGTTATATAAAATTGAACAAACTATCTTTATTTTTCTGCAGAAGAACTTCCTCATTGGGTACTGTCAGCAATGAAGTGTTTGGCAAATTGTAAGTACTTATTGTCTGCCAATTTTATGAAATTAACAGAAATTGGCACCCTGAATTAGAATACATTTTTTCTCATTGACTTGATTCTGTGTCTGATAGTTAATCATTTTGAGATTACTGTACTTTTACTGATAAATGTGTGACTTGGTGAAAGGGCTGATTATAGAATGCATTTAAAGGAATTTGTGTTTTCATTTTGTGTTGTCTGATTTTTATTCCTAAAACAGGTGTTCCTAAGTATGTCCTATATTTACATCATCAGTTTGCTTAGCCGATCCTGTCTACTATTGGCTTTTTACAGGGCAGTAGTTTAAGTGGGAGAGAAATGTTTTAGAAGATGAATCTGATTGGAATGCAGGATGGTCTGGAAGGAGAAGAACCTGCATGCATAGAAGCAAGAAAGACTTTCAGTAACTTGGACGTACGATGAAGGCACCTATGTCAGGGTGGTCCCTTTGAGGTTTTTCATAGGCATACAAAATCCATTTCATAGGTAGTTGATAGCTACTTTATTCAATTATCCTAAGAATTATATCACTTTATCAGATTATATCACTTTATTGGATATCGTAGGTACTGTGAAATGATAAATAATTCAAGTATCTCTTTTAACATTACTATTTTGGGGGGATTTTTCAGAAGGTTTGACCCAAAGAAGGAATTTTAATGGTTAATGGCTTAACTCAAACCAATGGTTTTAACAAGAAGAATTCTAGTTATTTGGCTGACTGATAGTGGTGATATTCTCTGGGTCTTTTGAAGCCTCACAGATCACTGCAGAGAGGTAGTTTCTTTCTTCCCTTTTGGGTTACACTAGTATGAGCAGAGATGGGTGTATACATTCTTGAATTAGTAGACTCTGAATTACTTAACTGAAGTTAGTTTTGCTTGATTATAGAATGAAATTAAAATAACTATTCAGATGATAGTGGGTGATCTCAGTGGTAATATACAAAAAAGATCATATATTATTATTCTGACTATGAATAGCAATATTAGTTTATGTGAAGCCCAGAGTTCTCAATGTTTAACTTAAAATTTTTGTTCATTTTTGGTTAATATTTTGGAATCTCTCAGATGTAGAGTTCTATGGTTTTACCTTGGGAGAGTGATTTTTATTCTTGCTCAATCATTTGAAATCACCTAAGTTTAAATTATATATTTGGTCAGAGTTGCAGTGACAAGATAGAAGGTGTAAACGAGAGGTTAAATTGCCCATTTCTGAATTCTCGGCAAACTTAGGACTTGGAGGTTGAGGAAGGCAGAATAACAAATCTGGACTATAGTATGTTGTAAAGTTTTTATTAAGGTGTATCTATAATGTTGAATTTTCAGTGATGATCAAAACTTAGTGAAGAGTATAGTTTTCCCTCAAGGAAGATGTATATATAAAGCCACCAAACTTCTGCAGAAAAGGTTAGAATAACTGGAATTGCTCATAAATGGAGAGGAAAGATATGAGAAGCGACTCAGTAATGTTCTCCATGTGTGTCAGGTGGTGTTATATTAAGTGGAAATTCTTGGCACAGGAACATGTCTCATATGTAGCAAGTGCAGTGGATATTGGATATATTGGCATATTCGTAAAGATGCTTGTTTATGTGTCAAAGAAAACAAGGTGGTGAAAGGGCAAATTCAGTCTTTTGATTTATTTTATAAAATAATTAATTTTTCCAAATTCTCATTGGTCTCCAAAATTTATTTTGAACCTGTTAAATTTATGAACTGTTTCTTATACTTTTTATTATTGATGAGTGTAGATTCTTGTTATATCATCTAAAAGGAAGCAGAAAGGATAGACTGATTATATAATGTTTTGAAGGCCTAATGCCTTCTTTTCTATAAATCTGCTGCTCCCTTCTTTAAGCCTGTCTGCATTTATTGTAGACCGTGCCCACATAGGCCTGGATACTCTCATTGGTGACTAGCCTTGTGGTTGACCGCAGAATGAAGAAAAATACATAATCAGGTTAACTAATTTTTTTCTTCTTTGTGCATGTAGATTGCAAGAATTCAATCAGAAATGGATACAAACAACTCTTCCAAAATCTGTCATTAATAACATTTATTTTTTATTATTATTTTTAAAATATATTTTATTGATTTTTTTACAGAGAGGAAGGGAGAGGGATAGAAAGTCAGAAACATCGATGAAAGAGAAACATCAATCAGCTGCCTCCCGCACACCCCCCACTGGGGATGTGTCCGCAGCCAAGGTACATGCCTTGACCGGAATTAAACCCGTGACCCTTCAGTCCGCAGGCCAATGATCTATCCACTGAGCCAAACCAGTTTCGGCTGTCATGAATAACATTTATAAAAAACTAGTTTTAAAAAATATTCTTAAGTTCAAGATAATGAAGAAATGAAAGATGCAGTAGTATTTTTAGGAAACTCCCCCCCTTTTTTGCATATTATTATTAAGAATGATGTACAATTGCTTAGAATGAACTGGATACTTATCCTGGGAGAGAGTAAGCCAAGGCAGTGTGTCTTCCTTGCTGAGACATATCAAACTAATGACAGTATTTGACTTGACTTAGCCTGCAATATTTAGAGGAGGAAGCAAGCAAAAAGTGGTGATTGTTTGCTGCTAGGTTAATGTGGTACCACATATAAAGATCTTTCAAAATTTTTGATATTTTAACAAAATTATAAGAAGTGTTCAGAATATTAAGAGATAAGAGTTTTTTAGAGAGACCAACAAAAAGTCATATTCACTGTGTCCCAATTACCTTGAAATGTGAAGGCCCGGAATGCTTGTCTGTTTCAGTTTGATCTTTTCTAGTTATAGCAGTTCTTTCAGTTTTTATTGGCTTCATCTTTCATTCTCCTGAGGGAAGAGACCTCTTTGGGTACAGTTGTTGAGTCTTGTGTTTTGCTGACCGAGAAGTGGCCAGTGTAGTTGAACTTTTTTCTTCCATGTGGTGATGGAAATAGAGAAGGCTGGCCAAACTGTTCCTCATGGGACTGTTGGCCATTTCCCTAAAGACATGGGCAGCTCATGGGTAGTTTGTCCCTCCCCTTATAGTGTGAGTCGTGGTCTCTGTAGGTATTGTGGGGGCATTTGCTGCCAGCTCTGAAGAGAGCTGAGCATCTCTTGTTCTTCTTTAGCCCCAGACACAAGTGGATCTTTGCCTTGCTGCTGGCATAGGGCAGAGCTACACCGAGGTTGTTTGAGGCTTCTTATAGTTACTCCAACTTTGCAATGTCTGCTTGGTAAACTATCTTTTGATGGTTGGTTGGGGATTGAGTAAAGAGTTTTATAATCAGGATGAAAGACAAAATGTAAAATCCCCCCTTTCAAAATATCTTTAAGAAAGAATGTATAAATTCTATTCAGTCTGAAATAATTTAGAGGCATAACTTGATAATTTCACTCACTCAACTCTGACTCTAGAATATTGTAATGTAGCAATGATAAAATAATGAAAAGCTTTAAGATTGTTTTGTAACTTATCCATTACATGTGTGAGCTAATTGCTATCATGAACTAATTGTTATCATGGTCAGCTGTGTCAAGACTAGGAAAATATTGAATACTCCAAAGAAAATTATCATTGTTTACATTTAATAAAAATGCCTTTCGGAAGGACATAAAAGAAAGAGTGGGTTGTTTTTTTAAAAAAACGGAAGTGATTTTTCTCATTGTGTTATAATAAATTTCAATGTAGTCATAAACCATATTTGTGTAAGCAAAATGTATAATGTCAATTTATTTAATCTTAATCTCCCCCATGAAAACTTTTCTGTCATATTTGTGTAAGCAAAATATATAATGTCAGTTTATTTGAGGTAAGTTTTCCCCATGAAAAACTTTTCTGATCTTGAATATCTGTACAGAACATACATATACACAGAGGTTAGTACTTAGTGGGTGCCCTGTTAATGTTTCTCTTTCTATCTCATTCTCTTTTTTCAATAGGGCCTAATTGTTCAGATTTGAAACAGCCTATGTACGTGGGATTTGAGAAAGATGTCTTTAAGACCATAGCAGATTACTATGGTCACTTGAAAGAGCCCCTGCTTACATTTCATCTTTTTGATGCCTTTGTCAGTGTTTTAGGTAAGTTGGAATATAATGAGCATTTATCTGCATTACTAATATTGAGTCATTTCATTTTCATTATCATGAGACTCTATTAGCCAAACTTCCATAGTGTTTTTGAAGAAAAAACTAAAAGGTATTTACCTAATTGGTGTCCTGTTCCTAAAGGGGGAAATAAAAATGGGTAAGCTCTATTATGAAAATCAAAGCAAGGACAACTAATTATTTCTTAAAGAATAGTATGTTGTATGTTATTTTTGTATAGAAAAGTATGAGTTAGTTGATAAGAGAAGAATGTAAATTGGACATTTATTGTTCATGAGTAAATCTGCTACTCTGGGTGTGATGTCATGAATACGTATGGAAGGTGTATTTTCATTTAGAAATCTAATTTGTTTTTATGGAAGAATCAGATTTTATAGAGCTATTTGTTATTTGTGGCATGCAAAATACAGTAACTTTATCATTTTGTAAAACTTGTTGCTATTCCTCACGTAGATTTGTACTTCAGAATTTACACTGTCAAGAAAATATGGTGAGCCCTAGCCAGTTTTGCTCAGTGGATAGAGCATCGGCCTGTGGACTGAAGAGTCCCGGTTTGATTCCGGTCAAGGGCACAGGCCCAGGTTGTAGGCTCGATCCCTAGTAAGGGGCATGCAGCAGGCAGCCGATCCGTGATTCTCTCTCATCATTGATGTCTCTATCTCTCTCTCCCTCTCCCTTCTTCTCTGAAATCAATAAAAATGTATTTTAAAAAATAACTTAAAAAAAAGCATTGTTAAAAGGAAAAAAATCAACATTTGCTATGGCTCTTTCTGAAACTGTTTATTTTTCAGATTTTCCTCTTGCTTTATGATTGTTCAAAAATACTACTGTTTTGTTGTCAAAAGATTTGCTTTAATAGCCAGACCATTGTATGGGTATCATCCTCTTATGTAAATTTATATGAATTAGAATACTCTTGCATTTGAATATTGTGGGTTTAGCAAACTTCCCATTTTCTTTTATTCCCTTTCTCCTTCTTTTCATCTTCCTTCTTGGAAAGTATGGATATCACCATAGTATCCTAGCAAAATAAAGTATTAACAATATGTGAATAATTTACCTGATCTCATAGCACAGTACTTTAAATTTTAATATTTTGTAGGTTTTTTGATAATAAGAAACAAAAACAACAATTATAAATCATGTACATAAGGGTGAGTCTGTTTTCAGAGATACATTATTGGGAACAGATAAAGGGATTTGTCTTGTTACTGAGTTTTGAAGCCACTGGGTCTCTTGGTATTTTGTTTACAACCAAGGAGGAATGGGGGCTTACGTACTGGTGAATATCATGCCTAATGATGAGTACTTGCTGTTGTTGGGTATGCATATGGACTGACTTGAGTAGATTCTCATTATAGTACTTAATTCCCATTATGCTCTGGTAAAAGAATTCTAAAAACTGGATTAAAAATCACTTAGATTTTTTTTCTCATTTTCATAATGTCTTATTATAAAATTATCTGATTTAAAAACAAAAGAACTTGGAACTTTTAAAAATGAATTCTAATTTGAATCAGTTATATTTATGATGTCTCTTGTCTATTCTATGACAATTGTCCATTTTGAACTCAGCTAGAAATTACAGCTGATTATTTCCAAATTGATGTCAGAGGCAGCCACCCTCTAAAATATCATCAATAGAGGGTTTATTGTGGAGAAGGATAGATAGAATAGAGAATTTATCACACTCGGGTATCAGCAAGACTAGACTAATGTGTGTAAATGGTCATGATATAGTAACCTTCCCTGATCCAATCATTTTCTTTTAAAAAAATAAAGATTGTTGATTTCAGAGTGGGAGGGAGACTGAGAGAGATATAGAAACATCAACGATGAGAGAGAATTATTGATTGGCTGCCTTTTGCACATCCCACACTGGGGTGGGGCATTCAAGCCCCCAACCCAGGCATATGTCTTGTCAGGGAATCTACCATGACCTCCTGGTTCATAGGTCAACACTCAACCATTGGGCCCTGCCAGCAGGACTGATACAGTCCTCCTTAAGTGAGTATGTTTGAGACACCCTGCATTAAAAACCATATCCTTAAGTAGTAAAAGAAGAAAGTCTTCCATATTACAAAAGACTATAATTTGTTTATATGATTAACAAAGATTATTTAATACTAGAGGCTCGGTGCATGAAATTCATGCATGGTTAGGGTCCCTAGGCCTGGCTGGCGATTAGGGCCGATTAGGGCTTTCCACCTGCTGGCTAGGGCCTTCCTTCATTCCACGCTGCCCCCTGGTAGTCAGCGCACAAACTCCCTGGTCGTTCGAACTCCCGAGGGGAAAATTTGCATATTAGCCTTTTATTATATAGGATAGAAATTCTGTTACAGCCTGTGGAAAAATATATCTAGAAACTGTATCTACAAACTAGATATGTAGGTTTGACTCCCAGGAGGGTTAACTCCTTCCTTAAACCTTTTGACTTACATTGATTGGAATAGGATGCCATTAGGTAAACAAATCTTAAAGTAGTTAGTCAATTTTGTGTAGAAGCTAAAAATCCTACAGCATTTTTAATGGAAATGATTTTCAGTTTTGTTAATGAGTTTCTTTTGAGGTCTATTCTTTGATCTCTAGCATAAAATAATGCTAGCTAATGCCAAAGCTGTGACCCTAAGAGCAGGTAATCATTTTTGATATATGAAACAAGACATCTAAGAGTTCTTAAAAGAAAAAAAAGGAGTTTTCAGAGATGTAAGACTTATTTTTACTTATAATTTTAAAAAATGATTTAATTTGGCTCAGTAATCTGACCTAACATAACTGTTCATAATAATTAATTTTTATTTTGAAAATGGTATTAAGATCAGAGTTCATCTGACCCTTGAATTGGATGAATGAGGTAATATAGCATTCTTTACTCACACTCGACACACATCCTAGATTCTGTGAAGCTTGTAATAATTTGGCATAGTGAGGAAAAGGCAGCAGATAGGAAGGAAGCACATAGGGCATGGGAGCAAGGTAGAGTGAAAACTGGGTGACCTATGGGTTTCATGCGTAATCTAAGATCCCACAGTGGTGTTCTGTGGGCCAGTCTGGCTCATACAATCATGTGGCCTGTATGTTTTAAAAAGAAATTTAATTAGTTGCCAAACTCTTAAGAAACAAGAAATTTATGTAAGAATTTATAATATTGGATTCTTTAGAAAAATGGGAGGATCTGACAATCCTGTGCTTGAATTTTGAGTGGCACAAACTGCAGCAGCTGTGTAGTGTCTCCACTAGAAGGAGCAAGTGTTTCAGGGACATGAATTCTAGTTTGCCAAGTCTCCAATGCTCCCCATTGCTTTTCAGACTAAAATCCAGTTCACTTGATCCCCTTTGCTCATTTATTCCATTTTTCTGTTAAGGTAGGCAGTTGAGCCCAAAACTTCTGGTTTATTTGCTAGTAGGCTGGAAGACTGAGATAGTAGCTCTTTGCTGTTCCCTTCTTTCTAAATGTTAAGTTTATAAAATGCCTTTGAAATTCAATAGACTGATTGTGCACTGGATAATCTTACTCAAAGGTTGAGCTCTCCTCCTGTATTTTTAACCTAGAAGTATCCATAAAGATAGTTTTCTATTCTTTGGCTCCTTTTTTTTCTTCAAAGAGTGCTTAGGTAGTGTGCTTGATCAAGCAGAGGGTTCTTGTCTATGTTAGTCCAAAGATCTTGCTGGTGATGCTCTCTGCTCTCAGGGCTCCGGTCTTGCTTATGACTGGAGCTTTTAAAGATGCAGATGGGCCAAGGTAGAGATATTGAATCACCTCCAAGTGTAAGGACTACTGTTATGTTAAGATTGTTGGCAAAAGTATCATTAGGTACTTCTTAAAAGGTGGAAATTTAGAGAAATGCCTAGGTATTCCCTGGTTATAACTAAATGCATAAGGTATTTATAAGCTTACTGTTAGTCACTAGGATGATTGAAAAAACTTTTGGGGAAAAAATATCTTTCTCCCACCATTCAGCAGGATAAATTCCAGCCATGTTAGAGAATTAACTGTAAAAAATCCTTAAATTCTTAAAGCATAGTTGATATTTATCTGATGTTAGATGAAGGATTTTCTAAGCATAAAAGCAAAAGAAGTCATAAATATGCTAAAGCTTTGGGACTCTCCCTGTAGTAAAGGGTATCATCTTGTGTGTGGGTGAATCTATATCAACTTTAAGCATTTCACAAAGGCGTCTTGTTTGCCTTTCGTTAAAAGCCTCTAGTCTCTCTTGCTGTGTCTTTCTTTAGGCAGGGTGTTCTTTCCAATTGATGTGTAGTCTGAATTCTTTAGGCTTACTATAAATCTTTTCCTTTTTATATCTCTTTTCAGTGAAAATGAAACTTGACATGTTTCTTTATTCCTTTGGTTGTTCAAAACCTGCAACAAACCCTTTTTGAATCTCTTGTTCCCTGGCTGAACAGACATAGGCCCAGTGCCTTTCTGGGAACTCCAGGCCCTCTAAAAGTCTTCATATTTCACTTTTTTTTTTAAAGATCCCATAAGGAATAGCTTATTGTTAACATTACACATGTTAGTGGAATGATTGGGTCTACTTTACAAAAATGAAAATTTGTTTTCCTAATTATTTGAAAATAAAAATCTGATATAACCATTGGGGAATGGGAGGGAGTATAACAAGGGAAGGTCATCATGGTCAAAGTGTCACCTAACCTCTAATGATATAGAATATTATAAATTTTCATTGATTTCATTTCTTTCTTTCTTAAGGAACAGTTGGGTTTCTTTGGGTATTGAATTATTTACACTTATTGTTCCTCAGTACAGCTAAATTATGAAATGTTTTCATGACTGAAAAAGCTCACAAATGATTTGGTAGATTTTTAATTATCTTTTTTATTATTTTATTCTTATTTCATCATTGAACACATTGCCAAACTCAGGTAATTTGGCTTGTTGACCTGTTGTATTGACTTTAGGCCCCAGTTTTCTCACTGATAAGTGGCAGTAATGCCTGTCATACTAACAGATATAAAACTTAGTGCAATGGGCAACACTTATTTTCCTACTAGAATATCTCTTTAAAAACTATATATTTTTTTTATTGATTTCAAAAAGGAAGGGAGAGGGAGAGAGAGAGAGAGAGAAACATCAGTGATGAAAGAGAATCATTGATCTGTTGCCCGTCCCTCACTGGGGATCGAGCCTGCAAATTGGATATGTATTTTGACTGGGAATTGAACCATGACCTTCTAGTTCATAGGTCAACACTCAATCCATGAGCCACACTGGCCAGGCCCCCAAATAAGTATCTTTTATGTTTGTTTTGAAAACTACAAAAAATTGGAACAATGCATAAACTAAGATAGGATAATTATATGTTGCTATCTAGTCATTTCTTCTTTCAAATGATAGGATGATTTTTATGTAAAAAAATCTGTGATTAAAATAAACACTATTATATTATTCTGAAAAGGAAACAAGTTACCTGAGGCTACAGAAGGCCCATTTTCTCAAGAGAAAGAAGATTCAGTATTTTTATGATGACATTGAGATTGTAGAAATGATGAAAGATGAGAAAATTACTTTTTTAGCTTCCATTTTATGAAAATGAAATGAATCGAAATAATAAAATAGTTACAACATTAAAACACTTTGGCTCTAAAATGAGAATAGAATGCTAATGTTCTTCAGAAGTTTTAAAAACTGAACCTAAAAAACCATTATACTCTTTAATATCAGTAATACTTTATGATCTTGAAGAACCCAAAAATACTTGCTGAAGATGTTTGTTATACAAGTCTCAGTTCAAACTCAGTAGTTCCCTAAGCCATTATTTCAGAAACGGTGTTGGATGTGAAATCTATGTGGTAGAATAGCATTAAAAAAATAAAAAAAAGACATCCTGTATAATAAAAGCCTAATATGCCAAGTGTCTGGTCCACCGGTCAGCCATTCAACAAATCAAATCATAATATGCTAATGATATGCTAAGGCCATTCAACTGTTCACTATGATGTGCACTGATCATCAGGGGACAGTCGACCAGTCACTATGACATGCACCAACCACCAAGAGGCAGATAGTTGACTGGTTGACCAGTCACTATGACCTGCACTGACCACCAGGGGGCAGACACTCCAACTGGTAGTTTAGTTTGCTACTGGGGTCTGGCTGATCGGGACTGAGCAAGACAGACCGGACATGCACTGGAACCCTCCCGCACTCTCTTCCCAGCTGGGCAATCTCCCATGTCTCTCCCTGGCCCTGATTGTGCTCCGGTGGGGTCCCTTGGCCTGGCCTGTGCCCTCTCGCAAACCGGGACCCTTGGGGGGGCGGTATCAGAGAGCCTGTTTTGGCCTGATCCTGCAGGTCAGGCTGAGGGACCCCACTGGTACACACATTCGTGCACTGGGCCTTTAGTAGAATAATAACAAAATATCACAGTGTATGGTATGTAGTAAGAGTAAGTATTTTTGTAAACATTTTTGTTTTATATACCTATGAATATGCATATGTGTTGTTAAAATATATTTCTTAATTTTAGTTGTAAACAACTTTAAAAAAACCTACCTATATAGTAAGGTGATTGTGAGTATTTAATGAATGTGAAAACTTCTCAGAAAGTATAATATTGCTCAAGTATTACTAGTATTAATAGTTCATTATGACAGATGCTTATATTATGCATGGTTTGTCCTTTATGCTTAGCTAAAACAACACATGGTTTGTTCTTTACACTTAGTTTAAAAATGCCTCTTAACTGTGGCTCATATAGAGTTATATTCAGTTTTTCATTTCTATTATAGTGAAATTAGCATTTTAAAGTGGTGTGAGCTTCTTCAGGCATAAACTACATCCTATTTTTTACTTTATTAGAGGAAACTAGCAGTAGTTATCACCTGGCTTTTCTTTTGAACTCTCAAGGAAATTGTTTTGAAGTGCCCTCCTTAGTATAAAAGAGTCAGCTTCAGATTTAGCTATGTTCAGAAATTCTTCATGCTTTTTACTGTCTCTAATCCTTATCCCCAAGTTGAAGAATGTAGAATGGTATTTTCTTTGACTGTCTGCTTATTAAATGTTTGTGGTACTCTTTGAACCAGCATTTCTACTTCTAGGCCTTATCCTTAGGAAACAATTGACCACATGGAAAAAGTAGCACAGTATTGAGGAGTCCATGCCCTAGACTATATGGGCTCAGAACCATTAACTAGCTGTGTATTTGGGCAAATGACCTAATGTCTCTCTTCTTCTTTTTATTTTTTTTTTTATTTTTTTTTATTTTACAATGTGAAGATATTTTATTTTATTTTATTTATTTTTATTTTTTTATTGTTCAGTTTATTAATTACATTGTTTCCCCTTTCTTATCCCCCTATATCTTCCCTCCCCCCTGTACCTATCCCACCCTCCGCCCTCTCCTACCCCTCCCCAATGTCCTCTCCCATTGTTGCAAGATTTGTGTCCAATCTCTTGCTGTACTTCCAACAACACTTTTCTCCCCAAGAATTGTCAGTCCATTCCCTCTCTATGTCCATGTTTCTGTTATAGTCACCAGTTTATCTTGTTCATCAGCCTATCAGTTCACTTGATTTTTATGTTCATTTGTTGATAGATGCGTATTTGTTGTTCATAATTTATATTTTTACCTTTTTCTTCTTCCTCTTCTTAAAGAATATCTTTCAGCATTTTATATAATACTGGTTTGGTGGTGATGAACTCCTTTAGCTTTTTCTTATCTTCGAAGCACTTTATCTGATCCTCAATTCTGAATGATAGCTTTGCTGGATAGAGTAATCTTGGTTGTAGATTCTTGCTCTTCATTATTTTGAATATTTCTTGCCACTCGCGTCTGGCCTGCATCGTTTCTGTTGAGAAATCCGCTGACAATCGTATGGGTGCTCCCCTGTAGGTAACCAACTGTTTTTCTCTTGCTGCTTTTAATATTCTCTCTTTATCTTTTGCTCTTGGCATTTTAATTATGATATGTCTTGGTGTGGTCCTCTTTAGATTCCTATATTTTGGGGTTCTGTGTACTTCTTGGGCTTTTAAGTCAGTTTCTTTCACCAGGTGGGGAAAGTTTTCAGTCACTATTTCTTCAAGTAGGTTTTCATTGTCTTGGTCTCTCTCTTTTTCTGGCACCCCCATAATTCGGATGTTGGCTTGCTTGAGGTTGTCCCAGAGGCCCCTTACGCTATCTTCAATTATCTGAATTCTTTTTGTTTCTTGCTTTTCTAGCTGAGTGGACTTTGGTTCTTTGTATTTCAAATCTTTGACTTGGTTCTTGTGGCTCTCTGGACTGCTTTTAGGACTTTTTGTAATATTTTTTATTTCAGTCTCTGTATGCTTGATTTCTAGTTGGTCCTTTTTTTTATCTGTGAGGGTCTGGTTCATATCCTCAGAGGTCTTGTTCATTTCCCTGAGGGTCTCATTCATTTCCTTGTAAGTATCATTCATCTCCTTGTAAGTCTCATTCATTTGCTGGTTGGTCTTGTTTATTTCCTGGTAATTCTCATTAAGTTGATTGGCCTTTTGTAGGAGCCTCTTGAAAAGCCTTATAACCGGGGTTTTGAACTCTATGTCTTGTCGTCTTTTCTCCTCCATTTCTTTCACACATGATTTCTTTCCATGTCTCTGCATGGTGGCTGCTTTATGTGGTAGATATCCTCAAAGGGACAGTGGCTCAGTCTCCCCGGTTACCTGAGGTGGGTGCTCTTACTGCAATCCTTTATGGGTTGTATTCAGTGTTTTTGAATTTAAACCCAGCTTTTTGTTGTTAGCCCTAGGAGGGTTTGACCTCCAGGCCAATTGGCTGTGAAGGGAGACTGTGTTCCGATTGGATGGGCGGGGTCTCTGGGCTGTGCGCAGCGGCAGCGGTGGCGGAGGCAGCTGGGTCCTATGCGGTGCTCGCGCGCGCGCCCGGGGGTCTCTGTTGGATGGGGATGGCTGCAGGCACCTCCAAGAGAAAGCCGCTAGTCTCTTCCCCTTGCCAGACAACTCTGCCTTTCCCCAAATGTGCCTGCACACCAAAAGTCCAGCCCAGGGCTGTAAAATAGATGGTTTCCGGAACCAGGAGACAAGTTTCCAGGGGGCAAGTCGCGGGTTTGCGTGCCGCGCCCCGCTTCCAGGGTGCGTCCCCCGGACCTCGGACCGCGCCCAGTTCCGGGTAATCTGTGCAGGGGGACCTCTCGTACCCCGGATCTCGGACCTCGCCCGGCTCGGGAAATCTGGGCAGTGAGACGCCTCCGCCCTTCCTCGTGGGCGAAATCCGGCCTGTCCCTGCTCCAGCCCCAGCCCGCGCGCGCGACCAGAGCGGCTCCTAACCTCTTTCCGACTGAAAGGTTGCGCTCCCGCCGGTCCTGAGTCTGTGTCCCACCTTTGCTCCTATTAGTGGAGTTTACATTCAGCCAGCTTTCTGGCGATTCTGGGTGCTTGTCTGTTCTGCTGTTATGTTGTAGTTCTTAGATCGTTGCGCGGGGCAAAACAATAGGTGTTTGCTTATGCCGCCATCTTGGTGTCTCCTTGTCTCTCTTCTTTTTAAAAAATCTTTGTTGTTGAGAGTATTGGGAATGTAAAATGGCACAGCCATTTTGTAAACTTTTGGTGGTTTCTTAAAAAGTTAAATACAGTAGGTCCTCAGGTTATATTGGAGATCTGTTCCTATGGCGTGACATAACATGATTTTTGCCATAAGTCGGAACCCCCCTACATAAGCATCTACATCACTCACATGGAGCACATACACAGCAGTAATGAAATGAAACAATAAAAAAAAATTTAAAAGATAACAATTCCTGACCTTTACTTGTGATAAATAATTAATAAAAGACATAAAGCACATATGTACATACGTCGAAATGACAGAACTTTTAAAAAAAAATCAACTAGAGGCCTGTTGCACAAATTTTGTGCATGGGGGGGGCGGTCCTCTCAGCCCAGCCTGCACCCTCTCCTATCCAGAACCCCAATTGTGCCTAAACCAGCAGTCGGACATCCCTCTCACAATCTGGGACCACTGGCTCCTAACTGCTTATCTGCCTGCCTGCCTGATTGTCCCTAACTGTCCCCCTTCCTTGCCAGCCTAATCACCCCTTACCACCTCTGCCTCCCAGCCTGATCGCCCTGAACTGCCCCCTCCTGCTAGCTTGGTTGCCCCTCACTGCTCCCCTCTGCTGGCTTGGTCACCCCACGCATCCTGATGTTCAGTTGTTTGGCCATCCCTCACTAACCCCCCTGCCAGCCTTGTTGCCCCACGCAGCCTGTTCAGTCATTTGGTCGTCCCTCACTAACACCACCCCGCCCTTTCTGATGGCCTGGTCGCCCCACGCAGCCTGCTGTTCAGTCAGTTTGGTCGTCCCTCACTAACCCCCTTGCTGGTCTTGTCACCCCACGTAGCCTGCTGTTCAGTCATTACTGTGAGGGCATCCTGACCAATTTGCAGATTAGCCTTTTATTAGTATAGATGGGAGATGGTGACGTAACCACAAAATAATGTACGTAGAATCCGAAGTAACCCGAGAACTGTCTGTATGGAGTTAATGTGATTCGGCAATTCCACTTTGGGTTTTATACACAAAATAATTGAAAGCATATGCCTGTACAGCTTGTACACAAATGTTCATAGCAGCATTACTCAGAATAGCCAAAACATAGAATCAACTGAAATGCCCATCAAATGATAAATGAATAAAATGTAGTATATCCATGCAAAGGAATATTATTCAGCCATAAAAAAGAATGAAATACTGTTACATACTATAACATGGATGAATTGTGAAGACATTATTCTAGGTGAAAGAAGCCAGACTCAAAATCACATATTGTATGCTTTCATTATTTGAAATGTTCAGAATAGTTAGATCTACAGAGACAGAAATTAATGGTTTCCAGGGGCAGGGGAGAAGATTGTAGGAATTAACTGCTAATAGGAATGGGGATTTCTCTTTGGAATGACAAAAGTGTTTTTTGAATGAAATAGTGGTTAGGAGCATAGCTTCATGAACATACTAACCCCCCCGCACCTCCTCCACACAAACCCTTAAAGAGAACAAACCCACTGAATTGTACAAAAGGTAGTCTCATAAAAAAGATAGTCTCATAAAAAAAAAAAAGAACAAAGAAATAAGAACCAAATTGAAGTTTTGCAAAGGAAAATCTCATTGAATGGGATTAAGAGCAGATTAGACAATGCAAAAAAACATCAAGGAACTTAAATAACATAACAATAAAAGCTAGCCTGAACAAAGTACAGAGAGAAAAAAGACCTGTGAATGGGGACTAAACTGAACAGTCTTAGTGACATGTAGGACGTGAATATCAAGCAGTCTGTTATACATAAAATCCCCGAAGGAGGCTCCTCAAACTGGCTCACGTCCTTTTGCCACATTCCCATCATTCTTACAGCACTGGCACTACAGGCTCATCTTGTACTTCCTTTTCCAAACCCTGCAACCAGCCATTTCTTCAAGGATTCTTGGTTCCTTTTAATAAAGTGATATTTAGAAGCCAAGATCTAGTGCTAGATGTGCTCATTATTATTGGAGGTATTGCTCATAAAAAGAAAATGTTCTTAAATAGCACATAAAAAAGGAGCCCTGCAATTTGATTTTCATCAAAATACTATTTGAGAGGTGGTGGTGGAAAATTGGCAGAAGAGAGACTAATATAAGGGACGTCCATGTGCCCAACCTCCCCAATTTAACAAATTGCTTTCCAGAGTGGTTCCAGCAATTTACAAACCCATTAGCATTGTACTCCTATTTGACCATTTCCTTGCTGATATTTGGTTTCATTAGGTTTTTTAATTTTTCTAATCTGGAAATGAATCTTAATGCTATGTATTGGTTATATAGTTTTCTTCTTGGATGAAAGACTTTTTCTATCCTTTACCTGTTTTTTCTCCCACCCCCACTTTCTCTTGTCATTCTAAAATATACTGAATACTAGTAGTCTTTTTTTACCTTCAGTCTGACAGCTATCATTTTGTAGTCTGTGACTTATCTTTAATTTTAATCACAAGATAGCTTTTGTGTTTTATTTTGTCAAATATTTTTTGTGTTTCATGAAGTCTTTCTTTTTTTCACAAGGAGCATCTATATTTCTAAGATTTTTTAAAAATATGTTTTTTTTTATTTTTTAGAGAGAGAGGAAGGGAGAGGCACAGAGCTTGAACCTCAGTGGAGGGCATGCAGGAGACAGCCAATCAATGATTCTCTCTCATCATTGATATTTCTCTTTTTCTTTCTCCCTTCCACTTTGAAATATAAAAATATCTATTAAAAGTAATAAATATAGCCCTAACTGGTTTGTCTTAGTGGATAGAGAGCATTGGCTTGCGGACTGAAGGGTCTCAAGTTCAATTCTGGTCAAGGGCATGTACCTTGGTTACAGGCATATCCTCAGTGGGGGACACGCAGGAGGCAACTGATCTATGTTTCTCCCTCATTGATGTTTCTAATTCTCTATCCCTTTCCCTTCCTCTCTATAAAAAATCAATAAAATATACTTAAAAAAAGTAATAAATATAAAGCAAAAATTTTTTATTTTTATGAACTATATTTCATAATTTTCTTTTATGGTTCATGCTTTTTGTGTCTCAATAAATCTTTGCCTACCTTTAAATATTATTTCACATATAATGTTACTACGTTGAAATATTTTTTCATTTTTCCCTTTGTACTATTATTTCATACATTATAATCTTACATATGTTTTTTAATAACACTTTATAAATCCTACTACACATTGTTATTTTTTCTTTAAACAGATTTTTCCTTCAAAGAAATTCAGAAACATAAAGCAAGTTTTATCTACCCACATATTTGGTATTCTTCATTTCTTTGTGTAGATCCAGGTTTTCATCTGATATTATTTTCCTTTTGGAAAGTATTCTTAACATTTTTTATAGTATAGGTCTATTAGAAAACAAATTCTGTGCTTTTTTGGAGGGGGGAGATGGGGCTTTGAAAAGTATTTGTTTTGACTTATTTCTGAAAGATATTTTCAGTGGATATAAAATTCTATGTTAAAGGTTTTTGTTCTTTCAGCACTTTAAAGTTGTCTATGGTAATTCCTTATTTTGTTCCTCTGGCATGTGTCCTTTTTTCCTCTGACCACTTTTGAGGTTTCCTCTATCATGAGTTCTATGATTTTTAGGAATTTAATTACAGTGTGCCTTTATGTGATTTTCTTTGTGTTTATTATACTTTGATTCGTTGAATTTTTTTTTATTTGTTCATTTATAGATTTCATCAAATTTGGAAACTTTGGGTCATTATTTCTTTAAATATTTTTCTATACCTCCTTCCTCTTTTCTAATTATACCTATGTTAGATCATTTGATATTTTTCCACAGGTTGCTGCAGCTCTGTTCATTGGCGGCACCCCCCCCCCCCTCTCTCTCTCTCTCACACACACACACACACACACACACACATTTCTTGACTTGTTTTCACAGTATGTAATCTGTAATAGTTTTCATCTAGTGAATGTTTGAGGCTTAGTATATTTCATCTCTAGAAGATCCATTTAGTTCTCTTATATTTTTCATTTCTCTCCTCACTATGTTCAGATTTCTTTTAAATATATGAACATAGTTAGAATACCTATGAATATATAGCATATTTTTCTGCTAATTCCTTTATCTATCACTAGTCGCCCGGTGCCCGAAATTTGTGCATGGGGGTGGGGGAAGGGTGTCCCTCAGCCCAGCCTGCACCCTCTCCAATCTGGGACCCCTCAGGGGATAACTAGCAGTCGGACATCCCTCTCACCATCCAGAACTGCTGGCTTCTAACTGCTTGCCTGCCTACCTGATTGCCCCTATCTGCTTCTGCCTGCCAACCTAATTGTCCCTAACTGCTCCCCTGCTGGCTTGATTGCCCCTAACCACCTCTGTCTCAGCCCGTATCTGGGACTCAGGATTCCCTCCTCCAGCCGACCACAGGCACCCGGGGTCAGGGCTTCCCTCCCTATGGTCAGCCATAGGCATCCAGGCCACCTGCAGCCGCAGGGGATGGTGGGCAGGTGGCTTCGCCTGAGCTGCAGCTGCAAGTGCTGGCACGTGAGACCGCAGGGTGGGCGGCTTCTCCATCTCCTGGGCCATAGCCAGCCGCAGGTACTGGTGCCTGGGACTGTAGGGTGGGCAGCTTTTCCATCTAGCAGGATGCTGGCTCTTAGACTACAGGCAGGGGGCTTCTCCATCTTCCCTGGGATGCAGTGTGGGTGACTTTTCCAGCTGGCTGTGACCTGGGATCATTGGGCAGGTGGCTTCTTCATCTCTTAGGCTGCACCCAGCCTCAGGCGCTGGGGCCTGGTTTCTCCATCTCCCCCAGAATGTGGAGCAGGCAGATGTGAGGCTTCTGCTTCTGGCTGTGGCCTGGGATCATGGGGCAGGTGGCTTCGTCTCCCAGGCTGCAGCCAGCCTCAGGCACTGGTGCCTGATTTCTCCGACTCCCACAGGCCCAGAGTGGCTTGGGGGATGGGGCTGCTGCCATCTTTTCAGGTTAATTTGCATACTCACTCTGATTGGCTGTTGGGCGTAGTAGAGTGATGGTAATTTGCATGTTTCTCTTTTATTAGTGTAGATTCCTGAATTACGTTTTACTCTGGTAGCTGTAGATTGTAAGTGTGTAACAAGGAGGAAGAAAAATGCAAGGTTTAGATAAAATAGCAGCTGGAACTGGGAAGAATTAATTAAATTCTAGATCTTTTTCTCCACAAAGCCTTCCACTTTTTCCGTGAAGCCTTCTATCACATTAGCCCACAAATCCCTGTTGTTGCTTTTTTCAATTATACAGAGAGTCAAATTTTACCTTGTCTTATGTTTCTGAAAAGTATTTGTACATACAGAGTGGGGCAAAAGTAAGTTTATAGTTATTCCTATGTGAAATAATATAGTAATCTATAATAATAAAAGGGTAATATGCTAATTAGATCAGATGTCTTCTGGATGTCTTTCCTGATGAAACTGGGGGCTGGAGGGAAGCTGGCCGGGGTTCTGGTGCCTGTGGGTGGCCCAGGGGAAGTCTGTCTGGGTCCCAAGTGCCTGCAGGTGGCCCAGGGGAAGTCAGCCCAGGTCCCGGGTGCTGGAGGGAAACTGTGCTGGCAGCCAGGGAAAGGAAGGCCTACTCTTGCATGAATTTCATGCATCGGATCTCTAGTTCTATAAAACAAAAGGCTAATATGCAAATTGTCCCCTTTGACTGGGAGTTCAACCAGTTAAACTTAGGGTTAGGGCTTGGGATAGGTTTAGGTTTAGGGTTAGTGCTAGGGTTAGGGTTTTGTTTAGGTCTAGGGGTTGGGTTAGAGTTAGGGTTAAGGTTAGGGCTAGGGCTAGGGCTAGGACCAGAGCTTGGGCTAGGGCTGGGGTTAGAGTTAGGGTTAGGGTTAAGGGCGGGGCCATCCCGCCAACTGCCTGAGGCCCCTCTCCCAGGCAGTCCAGTAGGACCCTATCCATGTATGATTTTATGCACCAGGCCTCCAGGAAAATACAAGGATAAACTGTTTCATGTACTCGAAACTGTAAACCTGCTTTTTGCCCGACCCTTGTATTACCCATAATTCTCCAGTGGCTTCTCAGATCACTTACAATAAACCCCAAAGTCATTAATGATAGTCTATAAGGTTCTGTGTATCTCTTGGTTTTTTCTCTAACCTCATTTCTGATTTGAATATTTATTCCACACTACTCTCTTTACACTGGCCTCATTGCTGTTCCTCAAATAATTCAAACATACTCACACATTAAAATCTTAATTGATATTTCCTCCAAATTGAAAATTTGTCTCTGGTATTTCCCTGGCTTACTGTTATTCCTTCAGATCACTGCTCAAATGTCACCTCCTTAGAAAGAGACCTTTCCCAAAACACTAGTAGTATTTTCCCATCACTCCCCAGCTTCTTTTCTTCATAGCATTTTTCTTCCTCACATCATATTTATATACTGGAGGCCCAGTGCCTATACTGGCAGTCAGGCATCCTTTCACAATCCTGGACCACTGGCTCCTTATCACTTACCTGCCTGCCTGCCTGGTCACCCATAATTGCCCCCTGCTGCCATCCAGGTTGCCCCTAAATGCCCCCCACCCCCTCAGGCCTGGTTGCCCCCAACTGTCCCTCCTGCTGGCCTGGTTGCCCCTCACAGCTCCCCAACCCCCACGAGCCTGGTCACCCCATGCAGCCTGCTGTTCAGTCGTTTGGCCGTCCCTCACTAACCCCCCTGCCCGCCTGGTCATAGGCAGCCATCTTGTCAGGACATGAGGGTTAATTTGCATATTACCTCTTTATTATATAGGAGGATGTCTGTGCTCATTAATCTGCTGGGAAGGGAGTTCCATGAGGCCATACAGAATTTTATTTTATTCCCCAGTGTATCCTTTCTAAAACAGTTCCTGGAATATATGCAGGGCTTAAATTTCTTACCTAATAATAGACAAACATGTAAATTGACCATACCTCTGCTACGCCCACAGCCAGTCAGAGCGAGTATTCAAATTAGAAGGCCAAAGATGGCAGCCACCCAGCTGCTCCAGGGGTGTGACCGGGTGGGGCAGGATGCCTGCTATGAGAAGGAGGGCAAGGGGGGCAGGGGATGGAGGGATCTACAGGAGCAGAGTGTAGAAGCAAAGACAAGACTGCAGACTCTGGAGTCTGCAGCGAAGATGGCAGACTCTGGCTGGAATCTGCAGCAAAGATGAAGAAGGCAGACTGGCCAGAGCGAAGGAAAACCGGTGCTGGAAGCCAGGAGAAGGAAGGCCTATTGCATGAATCTCTTCGAGCAACAGGCCTCTAGTTTTTTAGATAAATGAAAGAATAAATTAAAACATCCTCATAAACCTTTTTTTTTTCATGAATTTGGTTTTTTGGAATTGAAAGCAGATCTATACAAACGACAATGATAATCAGCAGCAGTATTTCTGGTGAACATTTAGGATCTGAACTTGTATATAAAAGCTCCCTCCCCCTTCCTCCTTTCTCTCCAGGCTTGTCCATTGCCTTTAATCTGGTATTCAAGGGTTCTAAGATCTCATCTCTGCTGATATTTTTAGCTTCCCTTCTACACAAGCCCTTCTACCCTCAAAGCCTATGCTGCATTCATATTGAGTAACGTATTGTTCCTCTAATATGCCTCTTGCAGATGTCTCTTGAAGCGTCTTTTACATTTATATTTTGGGTTTTTTTGGGGGGCGGGGGGTTGTGGGTCTCTCCACAGGAAAGGGACCTGCATAGTTTTTAAAATTCCAAGACCTCCTTACATATCATAAATGGTCAGAAAATATTTATAGAATGTTAAAGATGATTTTGCCTTCAAGTCAGAGACTAGAAACTTGAAGATGTTGGATATGGATTAGTAAATTGGTGAAAGCAGTTTGATCTCTGTAGTGGGCTTGGAATGGCTGTGTCCAGGGACAAAAAAGAGCACATAATGTTATAATTTTTAGCAAAATAATACTGGGTGCAGAGGAATGGCATGTAGCATAATTGAATCAGCCCCCTTAATCAGAAAAAAATAGCTTAAGAGGGAAGAAGGGTTACTTAGAAAGAAGCAGACCTATTTGGCAATGGATTAGCTATAGGAGCATTAGTTCTACTGTTTAGTGTGAGAATTGTGTAAGATGGTGATCTGCTCGTCATGAGGAAATAATCAAGGGGGAGAATTCAGGGAAGTGATGGCACATTCATATTCTTGCTCATGGGGGTTAGGGGTTAATCTGACTGCTGTTGGTTCAGTGGGAAAGACTGACATGAAAATTCAGTTATAATCTGTCAATGGTATGGAGGGGGAAATGGCTGTATTTGTTCAATACTAGTTGATGGTTTGTGTTTTTTGTACTAATTTGACAATGACCGTGGATCTATAATCAGTTGGCCCAGTAGTTGAATATGTAAACATGTTCTACATAATTTTAGTAATGTATATTTTATAAAAACGTGAACTTTATAGAGTCAAGTAGGCTATAGGTTTTTAAGATTAAAAAGATTAAAAACTTTTTTTCTAAATTAGGTTTGTTACAGGAGGAGAAAATGGCCATTGAAGCATTTCAGATTTGCTGCCTCCTCCTACCACCTGAAAATAGGAGAAAGTTACAGCTGTTAATGAAGATGATGACAAGGATCTGCTCAAATAAGGAGATGCCACCACTTTGTGATGGCCTTGGCACCCGAACACTAGTAGGTTGGGCTATAACATCTAACATGACTTGAGTTTTTGGAATAAAATTAACCTGAGTAAAGTATACTAGCTTGGCAAGCTGAGAAAGACACTAGTACATGGCAGACTTGCTTATGTATCCATGACTTGGAATCCACCCAGACTGGTATTATGCTTTTGGTCTTAGTGTCTTAAAGAACATAATAAAAGTGAGTAGGGTAGACTCTGAGTGTAGAGATACCTCCTGTATCCTGTGTACTGTCAACACAGAGAAAGAAGGTAGACAGGAAGGGTAAGTGATTTCTCAAAAAAACAACACTCTCCTCCAGCTCAAAAGAGTTGCAGAGCCATTATTACTAAAACATAGGGGAGATGCAGCATATAAAGGGATTAATGAGGGAAGAAGTAAAATATGGAATTTGACCAGATAACTGAGAAGGGGAAAAGAACTTGTATCTCCGAGGTAAGACCTAAGGGTCCATGAATGAGGGTTTTTCTTAAAATATGCTCCATTTTTGCTTAAAATTGAGAAATTTTAAATTCTACTTTGTATTGTCAGCATGTGTTTTAAAATGGGGTTTATGTTTGGAATTGCTAATTAGCTAAGTTAATTTATCTAAAACAAAAAAAGTCTTGGAGTGAAATTGATGCTTCATGGTGTGTATATGTTATTCCCATATCCCATACAGTTGAACCCTGTATACCTCTGGGGGTCCACTGGCCCAGTTTTAGAAGTGTGGAGTAAGATAAGAGGAGTCCTCAGTGTCCAGGGGAGTGATTCCTGTCCTTTTGAGGGAAGGAGTTGGTAGGGAGGCTAGTAGACCTTTCTGAAAAGCTGAAGAAAAGTTTGCACATATTCTCCAGAAGAACACATGTGTAAAATTTTGCATACAATTTCAAGGCATTCATGGGTACCCTGGTACTGTAGTCTCCCAGTACAGAGTCTCTTGGGCACATAAATGTGAATGAAGATCAAGTGTCATCTGTAGTGTTGATAAAGTGATGCCTTATTAGACAGAATTACATGTTTATAGGTTTTGAAATACGATCGTCAGCAATAAAATTGCTAAGAAAATCAATCCAAAGGGTAGCATTAAAAATGGAGTAGTTAATATGAATTCTGTTTATATTTCTGCTTACTGTAAAGGCTCTCATCACTTAATGCACTTCTTGTAAAGTCTCATGGTTTCTTCAAGGTCACTGTCAAATGTATATTCAAAATCCTAGAGAAAATAACAGTTAACTAGGAAAATATATAGTGTCTGAGACCCATAAAACTGTGCTAGTAGATTGAAAAAAAAATCAATGATTAAAAAAAACCCAGTGATGTAATTAGGATATTATCAGACTAAATGGCTATACAGTACACCGATCTGAAAAGTGTTACATGATCAAGGTCATGGTGGTAATAATAAATTACAGAATTTGTTTAAATATATATATATATATTTAAAACCATCTATGAAAGGGGTTTAAAAGCCTTCAGACAAGCATCTCTGCAAAGTCTCTGTGAGATGCGATGCACATTCTGCTCATGCTGATTAATGAGGAAATCAACACATCTGAGATGACCAAGTGTGGCCAAGTTCCAGGTAGGATGTTCACCCTGTGCTGTGGGCCATTTCTCACTGACTAGTCACGTTTGGTTTTTGCAAATTAAGATGGTACTCATGAGTATTCAGAGTAGGGAAAAAATTTCATTGGTATTTAACAATCTTCCCCACCTTTTTTTTTCCTTCTTTTAGATGATTCAGACATTTTCCCGTTGCATCTTGTGCTCCAAGGATGAAGTGGACTTGGATGAGTTATTAGCTGCTAGGTTGGTAACATTTCTGATGGACAATTACCAAGATATTCTGAAAGTCCCTGTGGCCTTGCAGACCTCCATAGAGGAGCGTGTGGCTCACCTACGAAGAGTGCAGGTAAAGGAAGAGATATTCTCAAACCCTATGAAATTGTCAGCTAGGCTTCTTGGGAGTTTGTGTTATGAGGACAAAGTGAATTAATATGTACAAGGTCTCATACAAGCCTTACAACAAGGCTTGGCACAATAGTAAGCATACAAGTTTGTTATCACTGAAAATTTGTGAGTTGCCTACTTGGTTTTGCTATGTCAATCAAAACCATATACTTGTGATTGCAAACTCCTGAAGTGAATTTGTTCAGAGTCTATATATACTTGCTGATGGAAATTATTTATATGAAATTCATGTCTTCATTCTTAATAGCCCTGCAGCCTACATACTGTTATTATATATTTTGGATGAGAAAGCTTTGGCACAGAGAACCTAAGCAGCTAGTCCAAGGTCATAGTGCCAGGATTCAAATGGATGACAGCAATCTCCAGAATCAGTGCCCCTAACTCCTGTGCCATACTGCCTTACTTCAAAACATGGTGTGGTATGCGAACAAGAGCCATAAAGACCTGGGCCAGACTCCTGGCTCCCCTCTTTCCTAGTTGTGTGGCTCTGGGCAAATCCCTTATCCTCTTGATTTTAGTCCCTTCAGTTGTTAAAATGGGCCACACATGCTATATAAAGTGGTTGTGAAGCATTTCACAGTATAATACCAAATTATGGATTATTGTAAAACCCCTTGCACAACTGACTGACATGGTAGGTACCTCTTTGAAAGGGAGTGTTGTTGTTATTGTTATTGCTATAGTATGTGGACCTTAAAATGGGGTTTGTATGTCAGCCTATAGGAGCAGAAACTTTTGGTAATAAAAAGTCTTGGCAGAAATTCTGCTTGGTTCCTTAAGAATGATTCTACTTCTTCAATAAAGTGCTTTTTGAGGTTCCTCAATTTGGGGGCAGTTTGGGGCTGATCTGGGGTAGATCAGTTGTGAGACAGGCATTGTTTTTTACACCAGCCTTCTATCAACCTTATTTGCAACCCTTTTCTCCCTGTTGTGCCCCTTTATGATAGATATCTGGTATTTTTCTCCTTTTACCTAGAACTCACCTTTTATTTCGGCCCTTTCCTGGTTTTACCGGCCAGAATAAAGGGTGAGTTCTAGGTAAATACAAAGGAGTATCCTTTCTTTCCCTTCTGGTTCTGGTCTCTCTTAGGTTGTCTCTAACTGATTTGGTAAACTGATATTGAGGGATGGGCTATACCTAATGCACTAACTCTTCTTGGCAATGCTTATTTTTAACTGTGGCTTCTGGAAAACTATCTTAAGCCAAAGAAGTGGATAGTTGCAATTTTATCCACTGTAGAAGATTAGTACATGCTCTGTTTTTGAGAAGATGACCCTCTTGGACTCTGAAGTTAAGTAGTTTTCATGGATACTCATTTATTCACAGGCTTCATTTGCCCTGTACAGTGTCTGCACACTTGTTGTTTTCACCTGATTCTCACTATTCACATGTTTGACGATGGTTGTAGGACTTCCCTCTCCATGACAGCTGGGCTAAGGTGTGCAAGTAAGGGAACACCAGACTCTTCAGATGGGGAAGAAACCTGACAATTGACTGTGTGTCCAACATTGGTTTTTGTTTTGAGTTATTTTAGAATTTACTTGTTCAGTTTATGTTTCAATTTCAGACATTATTAAGAGTTTTCCCCAGTTAAAATTGAAGAATGACATGACATTCCTAATAGGAAATATGCTGTGTTTAATTTAAACAAACTCATTTGAAAATATATTTTTCTTTCTCTGCTAATCCTTTTGCTTCAGATAAAATACCCAGGAGCTGACATGGATATCACTTTATCTGCTCCCTCATTTTGTCGTCAAATTAGTCCAGAGGAATTTGAATACCAAAGAGCATACGGCTCTCAGGAACCTCTGGCAGCTTTGTTGGAGGAGGTTATAACAGATGCCAAGCTCTCCAGAAAAGAGAAGAAGAAAAAATTGAAGCAGGTAAAAGGGATATTCTTTTCTCTCTCTCTCTCTCTCTTTATGTGTCTCTTACATATGTGTCTTTATCCGCCATTGCCCACCCCCCCACTCATGCACTCACCCCATGAGGTTAGGCTTATATGCATGCATACAAGTCCTTTGGTTGATTTCTCCCCTTTCTCCCCACCCGTCCCTGCCTTCCCTCTGAGGTTTGATGGTCTGATCGATGCTTCTCTGCCTCTGCATCTGTTTTTGTTCATCATTTTATGTTATTCATTATATTCCACAAATGAGGGATATCATGTGATATCTGTCTTTTCTCTGACTGGCTTATTTCGCTTAGCATAATGTTCTCCAGTTCCATCCATGCTGTTGCAAATGGTAACAATTTTTTTTTTTTTTTTACCGCAGTGTAGTATTCTATTGGGTAGATGTATCAGTTTTCTAATCCACTCATCTGCTGCTGGGCACTTATGCTGTTTTGAAATCTTAGCTATTGTAAATTGTGCTGCTATGAACATATGGGTACATATATCCTTTCTAATTGGTATTTCTTTTTTCTTGGGATATATTCCTAGAAGTGATATTACTGGGTCAAATGGCAGTTCCATTTTTAAATTTTTGAGGAAATGCCATACTGTTTTCCACAAGGGCTACACCAGTCTGCATTCTCATCAACAATGAAGGAGGGTTCCTTTTTACCGAATCCTCGCCAGCACTTGTCATTTGTTCATTTGTTGATGACAGCCATTCTGAAGGTGTGAGGTGGTACCGTATTGTTGTTTTGATTTGCATCTCTCGGATGATTAGTGACTTTGAGCATGTTTTCATGTGTCTCTTGGCTTTCTGAATGTCCTCTTTGGAAAAGTGTCTATTTAGGTCTTTTGCCATTTTTTGATTGGATTGTTTATCTTCCTTTTGTTAAGTTGTATGAGTTTCCTATAAATGTTGGAGATTAAACCCTTATCAGAGATAACATTGGCAAATATGTTTTTCCATGCAGGGAGCTTTCTTGTTTTGTTGATGGTTTATTTTGCTGTGCAGAAGCTTTTTATTTTGATGTAGTCCCATTTGTTTATTTTCTCATTAGTTTCCATTGCCTTAGGAGCTGGCTGTATCGGTGAAGAAATTGCTTCGGCATATGTCTGAGATTTCTCTGCCTATGGATTCCTCTAGTATTTTTTATGGTTTTTTAATTCTCTATCTTAATAGTTTCGTACAAATCTCGTCTTTTGGGATAGCAGTTTTGAAAGTATTGTTTAGTTCATGTATTCCAGAAGTCTCAGTGATTTACACATGTAGATTGTGTGGTCAATTTTCCCCATCTGTATTCTCCGAAGTACATCTTTTACTATTTATTCTCTAATATTTGTCTCACTTTGATTTGTGGCGTATGAGTTAGTAGAGAAATTACTTTAAATTTATAGAAGCTATTAAATGAGGAGAAATTTCTTTGAAATTAGACTGAATTTACAAACGTAAAATGACTAGAAATTAAAAGCCTTTGGTTTTAGATAGCCAGTGTCAAATTGGTTTCTTGCCTCAGGTGTCACTAAGTTTCCTATTAAACAACATGGCTTAGGGTTCAGACGATAGTTTTCAACTCAAAATGTTTACTATGACTATTCTTAAAATATTGATCCAAGGTTAAATGAATGAATGGTTTTTATTTTTAAAGACAGAATACTGTATAGCTTGATTCCTGATCACACCATACATATAGGATTATACACAGAGCACTGGAGTTCTGAATTCCCAATCATGTTTTTCTTAGTCATTTTGGAGAAGAGTTCAGTGGTAAGGAGAGAGGAAAAACTTATTGCCTCTCTTTAAGTTTTCATAATATAATATATACTACATTGTTTTCAATTTAGAAGCAGGTGGGATGAAAAACAGTGAAAGTAGTTTGACCAAAATTTTAATTATTTAGAACATGTTATTTTCAAACCAGAGTTAATTATGATTATTTTTAAAGCAAGGTTTATTGGGGGAAACCCCCAGTTGGCAGTGGGGGAAATATAAGACGTGACTTAAATGAGAAGTTTATTTGAAGGTTGGATCAAATTAAAGATGAATTAGATATATAGAAAGTGGAATCAAATGATTCAACATAAAAAATGTATTTGTGTTCAAATAAAATTGACTCTGATCTGTTTTCTTTGTTCTCTTTTTTTTCCTGTATGGGAAACAGCATTAAAACAAAACAAGAACAGGAAAATATAGGGTCAGAAACTCTTATTATAAAATTAGATTGCCCAATTTTATTGACTCTTATCTGTTTTCTGGTTTCATTGTAGATCTCTCTCTCTTTCTCTTTTTTTTTTTAGTTTCAAAAATCCTACCCTGAAGTCTACCAAGAACGATTTCCCACACCAGAAAGTGAAGCACTTCTGTTTCCCGAAAAACCAAAACCAAAACCACAGATGCTGATGTGGGCACTAAAAAACCCTTTCCAACCATTTCAAAGAACTAGAAGTTTTCGGATGTAATACTTTCACAGCCAGTGGCAATCTCTGATGTTGTTTTGAGTAAATAGGTGGTTAAAGAGGATGATGGTGGAAGGAAGAGGAGCAGAAAATACAGACTAGTGAAACATAAATATGGTCTGACTTCAAAACATGTTGAGTTGCTCAGCTGGCGTGGCTCAATGGCTGAGCGTCAACCTATGAACCATGAGGTCATGGTTCAATTCCCGGTCAGGGCACATGCCTGGGTTGCCAGCTTGTTCTCCAGTGCGGGGGCATGTAGGAGGCAGCCAATCAATAATTCTCTCTCATCATTAATGTTTCTATCTCTGTCTGAAATCAATAAAAAGATATTAAAAAGACACACATAAAAAACCAGGTTGAGCCATTATCAGTATTTTTCTAAAATTCATTGCTAGATTTAAAGTATACAAATCAGTTAAACATGAAATATGTAGTAATGTTAACATGTTTGTAATTATTTGAAAATTCAAGGCTTTTTTTTACTTGTTTTTCATGGTGTTTATGAAATAATTACATCCTATTATTGATGTCTTTGTTATAACCAAGTCTTAGAAATAGTGTATATACTTGAATAAGAAGACACTGGGTACTGTTACTGTGATGCTATTGACTTAATAGCCAATTATGATAGCTCCTGTGTAAATTCTGATTTTCACTGTTTCACAAAGAGTCTTAAATGTCCTGTGTTGTGATATCTGTATCTTTTATTGAAGGTTTGTTGGCTGCTATGACAGATTTTACTAAAGCTGGTTCTTTTATAACATATACTAGTGGCCTGGTGCATAAAAGTCATACACATTAAAAGGGAATTAATTAGAGGAACTATTTTAATATTGCTATTTGCCCTTCATAATAGAAGTGTCAGAAATGAAAGAAAATTAGTAAAATTGTATGAAAATCTCCCTCCTGTCAGAGTCTGGGGCACGCCTCGGGACCCAGAGTCAAGTCCCCACTCATCTGTGCAGCTCGAAATTACGCGAGACCAAGACCCATTTGGCCCCACCCCTGTCAAGCCCCGCTGGGCGGGAGGCACAGCTCAGGTTCCCGTCAAACCCCACTGAGAATGGGGCACAGCCTCAGATCCCCCGGCGTGAGGGTGTGATGACCATTTGCATATTAGCTCTTTATTATATAGGATATTAGTTGGTGTCAATTAGAAGTGGAGTAGATTTTCATCTGACTGCAGTGGTATAATTTCAGTCATGGCTAGCAATGGAAAACTGAACAGAATAAATGCTTTCATTCCCTGTAGACATGTGATTCTAAGTAAAATCTTTGTTGTTTCATTAAAAAAACAAATGGCTTAAGTAAAATGAAACTAGTTCTTTATAACTCTGTTTCCCCCAGCTTCCTCATTCTTTTGAAAGTAAATAGAATGTAAATAAATACTATTTGGTTTTTTAAAAATACTGTACATGGTGTTTTATGGAGTTGTTTTTTTTTGGTATTTATTTAATGCTTAACATCATTGCCTTGGCCACTGTTCTCATATTGGTCATTTATTTATATGATAGAATAAGAAGTGAGATTTGGGATTTTGTACTAGCCTTTAGGAGGGTGCTATGTCCTTTTTTTT
The DNA here is from genome assembly GCA_027563665.1 of Antrozous pallidus. Classification (NCBI taxonomy): domain Eukaryota; kingdom Metazoa; phylum Chordata; class Mammalia; order Chiroptera; family Vespertilionidae; genus Antrozous; species Antrozous pallidus. The sequence continues at coordinate 32,388,078 of CM050512.1, read as the reverse complement.
TTTTTTTTCCTTTATGCTTTTGCAAATAGTGGTACACTTGGATTATGGACTATCTAAAAGGCTTCTGAGAAAAACTACCCCAAAAGTTCAGGTAACACTCATTAATGGGCATGCTTTGCTCTTTGTTCTAATTTCCCCCTACACTTGAGATCTGCCTGGTTCTTTTGTAGCAGAATGACTCCAACAATCAACTCAGATTTTGCTTACTTAAAATGGATAGAAGTATTTATACTAGCTTTGGTACCATCTTACTTTGCAAATATATAAAGTAATGGGAGTGTTTAGGGTTTCAGGATTTACTCACAAACCTTGAAATTCTGCGTAGAGCAAAGACTGTCTACTTTTTACTCAATTTGCTCTCTAAAGTAGAGTTTACTTTCCAGAGCCTCCTCTCCTATTGTTTATCTTTGGAAATATATGTTAATTTTTCTTTTTCCCTCGTACTGTTACTTTTAAGTATTGAGAGATCATAAAATATCCCTATCACCTAAGTGTAAAATTGGTGAATGGATAATGCCAGTTTTTCAAAGTGGTTCTAACAATTCACACTCCCATCAACAAAGTATGAGTTCCTTTTGCTCAACATCCTCACCAAAACTTGCTGTTGTCAAGAGTTTGATATGTCATTGTGGTGGGTGTATCATGGTATCATTATGATTTTACTTGGCATTAGTATGTTAAAGACTATTTTCAAATATATCTATATTTTTGGACAGAGAGGAAGGGAGAGGGAGAGAGAAAAATAAACATTGATGTGAGAGTGGAACATCAGTCAGTTGCCTCCTGCACGCTCCTCACATGGGGATCGAGCCTGCAACCTGGTTATGTGCCCTGGACAGAAATCAGCAACCTTTTGATGCATAGGATGATGCCCAACCAGGCTCCAAATATTATTATTTTTAATTCTCACTAGAAGATATTTTTTCTATTGATTTTTAGAGAATGGGAGGGAGGAAGGGAGAGAGACCCTGTAGTTTGCAGGTGAATGCTATATCCACTGAGCAGCATTGGCTAGGGCCATTTTAATAATTTTTAAGTGTAAAGGACATCCTCATTCTTTAAGGATATTTTTGCTGTGTATAGAATTCTGAGTTGATAGCTATTTTATTTCAGTACATTGTAGTTACCATTCTTTTGAATACCTTCATTATTATTATTGAGAAGTTAGCTGGCACTCTATCACTTATTTATAGTCTAGAGGTCCAGTGCATGAATTTGTTCACTGGTGGGGTCTGGCTGCCCTGCCCTGGTCAGGGCTGATTGGGCTGGGCCGGCTGAGGGGAGGGGCCTCGGGCGGTTGGCTGGCTGGCCCTGCCCCCTGGTCAAACTCCTGGTAGCCTTTTATTATATAGGATTTTATATATATATATAAATTTTTTTTCTTTTTTAGGATATCCTATGTCTGGTTGTCTTCACTTTATGTGATAGGCTTTTTAAACAATTATTCTTGGGATTTGTAGTTTTTTTTAAATAAGAGGATTAAAGCCTTTCATCACTTTAAATAATGTCATTGTAACAGTCTCTGCCTTTGAATAAACATATTTCTTACTCTATCCTCTCTTATTCTCTGAAGTAACTTTTTCTGTGCTGCATTTCTTTCATTTCAGCACTTCTTTCTTCAGGTAAGTCTAGTCTCCTATTAAATTCTTAAATTCACTACTAAAGGCCCAATGCACAAAATTTGTGCAAGAGTAGGCTTTCCTTCCCCCAGCTGCCAGCACCGGCTTCCCTCTGGCACTCGGGACCTGGGCTTCCCTCACAGCCCCAGCTTCATCCAGAAGGATGTCCGCTTTAATTAGCATATTATTCTTTTATAGTTATAGAAGATTATGGAAGTTGTATGCACTCTACAGCTCAGGAAACTAGTGAGGTTGGGTTACTTCCCTAAGATTATCAGCTTGTGAGTAACAGTAGGCTGTCACAGTCAGCTCTGACTGCAGAGCCCAGGCTCCTGACTAACATGTCTTATTGTCTCCCAGTGAACTCGGATCTGTGGTTTTTCTGAATACTTTTTAGATAGTTACATACAAGCTCACATTATTTTTTTTTCAGCCTATACTTTCTAAAACTTAAGATCTCTGATTTCTTTTTGATTTGCAGTGTTTTCATTGTTCTAGCCTAGCTTTGCCAAATTCTTTTCCAATTACTTTTGGTCACTTTCTACAGATACCTGCTGACAATTTTTCACTGAGTTTCCCACAAATTCCCATAAAAAAAATACTGCAACAGTGATTTAAACAAAGTGTTCATTTGGAGCTCTGTGAATTCAATCATGTATTTGTTTTATTGTAGGTATGCTTTTTAAAGTATTTTTATCTTTATAATTGCTTTTATTTTTAGGTATGATAAGTAGAAAATGCCATAGCGATTATCATTCATCTCAGAAACTAAAGGAATTTATCAAATGAGTGTTCTGTATGGAAAATTTGAGAGTGCTGCAGCACATTTTTAAGGTTGAAATACCTCCTGTGTGAGCAGGATGATGGAATTCAGCCATACATCATTCTGACTTCTCACACATCTCCTGGATCTGCCTTCAGGGAATCCTGTCTGGGGTCTAGCAAATGTAATAGACATGTGGGCTATGACTCAACGTTTGTGTTATCCAGGAGCTTGATTCTGATTCTTACATCTAGAAGAGAGTTTCTATACATTTTTATAAGAAATATAGCTTTAAAAAAAAAAAAAGCCAGTATTTGTGAACTGCTTATGTACTAGAGGAGGAAACTAGGCCTGCTCAGCATTAAAGTGCGAGCATCTGGCATAGAAGGGCAGGTCCCAGCTGACCTCTGGGCCCTGGGAAGCACCTAGGGCCCACCCAGCTCCCTCAGCACCTGGTGGCCCCCTGCCGCCACGCTGGTTGCCATCTGTGGGGCAATTGGCAGGGTGATCAGGCCCTGCTCGCACCCACCTTGGCCTGGCGCCAGCCCTCTTACCTGCTCCACCATCCCTCTGTGGTCCCGCTCTCATCTGGGCCCATGGGGCCAGCAGCACCTCCACTGTCACTGACGCCTGCCGTGTTCCATGCCGCCCCCTGGTGGTCAGTGCATGTCATAGTGAGCCGTCAAACTCCTGGTTGAGGGGGCAATTTGCATATTAGATTATTATATAGGAAATCTTTACTTTCATACCAAAGAACCTAACCCCTCAAACTTTAAAGGACTGGAGAAAAGTAAGACTATTACCTACTAAAAGCCATACCAAGAGGCAACTCAACTATTTCTATGCATCATAGTAGTTGCCTACATTTGAAGTACTCACTTAAAAATGAGACATTAGGAATTCTAATCTTAGGGCATTGGAATCATTCTAGGATTTCCTTGCTTAAGGCAAAAAAGTATATCTTGACATCATTGCATACTGGGTCTCACAGGCAAACAAATTAATACATAAAATACGATTATTGGGCCTTTAAAAAATTATTTGCTTCTGAGTACTCAAGTGATTTGAAAGTTGGGATCTGGACCACATTAGTAAATAAAATTTGCTTATTTGTATCAACTTGGAAATACATTTATTTAATTTTGTAAAACAAATACACACCCTGGGATAGCTGGAGGATATATTGTCCAACAGTATAATAATAACTTCTAATAACCTTTAGATTCAAGCTTTCAATTTGAGAAAATAAAATGCAAACAATAATGGGAAAATAGGATACTAGCCCAATTTTTAAAAATATCATTTTCAGTTGTTTTGTGCATATTTCTGTTGCTATGTAAGACTTAGAATTTCCTAATGAATGTAAGGTTTAATTAAAAATGATTAAATATGTACAGTTTCTGCAAATTCCACCTCAGAGAGTTGTTAAGTGAATTGCTTGCTTCATTTGGGGATCTAGAATAAATTATGTTTTCCATAAACCATGCCTATTTCAAAACAAAATAATATATGTTTTTGGCTACGTCTGTTCACTCTGTAACATCTCCCTTGGGGGCTCTTCTGTCAAAACTGAGGACACTTATAGTATCCAAAGCCTTTTCTGTGAGAATATAGCAAAAGTTATTCTCCCTTCTTCCGACTCCCACAAATTTTACACGTTTCTGTTAACATCTCTCTAATAGTACAAGCAAGATAGTATTCTAGTGAAACAAATGCAACCTTATTTATTTATTTTTTAAAATATATTTTATTGATTTTTTTACAGAGAGGAAGGGAAAGGGATAAAAAGAAACATAGATCAGCTGCCTCTTGCACACCACCTACTGGGGATGTGCCCACAGCCAGGATACATGCCCTTGACCGGAATCAAACCTGGGACCTTTCAGTCCACAGGCCAATACTCTATCCACTGAGCCAAACCAGTTTTGGCCAAATGCACCCTTATTTAATTAAAAATAAAACAACATACCAGAGGACTAAGGACTTTAATTTTTGTGAAAATAAGTAAACTATGATTGATATTTAAAACTGAAGTACTTTTGTTTTGATTAGTTGTAGGCTAATCCAGCATGGGAATGAAAGAGGCCTTTTGCTCACTGTTTCCACTAAGAACTTGTGACCTTTTCAAGAGTGCTGACAACAAACATTTCAGTGATAATTTACCAAGATAGCAAGCAGTTTTGCTGATAAAGGTAGTTATGCCAGGATAAAATGCAATTTCTGATTTTCTGAGAGCCCATGATTCCAATTTACCTGGAGTTACTGGTATTTATTCTGATATTTTAAAATCAGGTGTATTTTAGAGTTCCCTTTTTAAAAAAGCAAAGCCAAATGGGAAACCTGTTTTGAAGATTGGAATCAATGTGGCTGAAATCAACTGCACACAACATCTGAAATCAGACCATAACAGGAGTCACAGAGGAAAATAACTGAATTCAGTCATATACCTAGTAGGCTCTCTCTCTATATATATATATGTTGACCATCATTCTGCTATGTCCACCAGCCAATTAGAGTGAGTATGCAAATTAATCCAACCAAGATGGCAGCGGCCACAGAGCTAGAGCAAGCAGGAGGCTTGGGTTGCCCCCAGCAATGGAGGAAACCAACCTTCCCACCCACTCTGGCCAGCCTTGGCCTCTGCTCAAAGCTACAAAGTTTCAATTATAGAAGATAAATAAATCTCAGATACCAGGGCCCTCACTTGGGTCACAGGGGGGCGTGGCCAGCCTTCAAACAACCACAGGCCCCTCACCTGGGCCATCCCATGCCCTAAGGGAACCCCCACCCTGATCTGGGACACCATTCAGGGCAAACCAGCCAGCTCCCACCCATGCACCAGGTCTCTAATGAAAGAGTAATATGCAAATTGATCATCACTCTAACACACAAGATGTCTGCCCCCCAGGTGGTCAAAGATGGCTGCCCCTATGTGGACACAAGATGGCTGGCATAAGATGGCAGGGAAGGGCAATGGGGAGAGACCAGGCCTGCAAGGGAGGGCAGTTGTGGGCGATCAGGCCAGCAGGGGAGGGCAGTTGGGAGGGACTAGGACTTCAAGAGAGAGCAGTTGTGGTCAATCAGGCTGGCAGGGGAGTGGTTAGGGGGTAATCAGGCTGGCAGGCAGAAGCAGTTAGAGGCAATTCAGAAGGCAAGCAGGTAAGCAATTGGGAGCCAGCAGTCCTGGATTGGAGAGGGTGCAGGCTGGGCTGAGGGACACACCTCCTTGTGCACAAATTTTGTGCACAGGGCCTCTAGTATATATATGTATATAATTAAACCTGGTTTTTGTTCATATGCAAGTGTGTTGTAAATATTCCAGTCTTTGAAAATCTTTTTTATGTGTATGTACAGTGTAGCCACATCTGATTGGATAATACTGCTTCAGTGTTCTCTTGATTATCTGAGCAATAATTATAATTTAAAACCTAAAGTGTCATCATTTGTAAATTTATTTTTCTACTTCTTAAAATACCAAGTATAATTAGACACAATTACTGCTTAAAGATGATGAAGGCTTTGATTTAAGAAAGTTCCTTTTACCTCTTCACAGAGAATTAAATGATCTGTCCAGGCTATTGGAGGCGTCGGTTTAGGCTGTTTGACTTTTCACACGTCATATCAATCTAACAAGGACAGATGCTCCCAGTAGGGCTTAGTCTTGTGTTGGTAATTATTGTACCATCAAGGAAAATCTAGGGCTTTTATTTTAAAGTCATTAATTATGAAAGAATAAAAAAATCAATTATTGTAACAAAACTAACTGGGTTATATTTGTCCCCTCTGTTATGTTTCCCCTCCAAACCTCCGAAGGCTAAATTGCTTGCTAAATACCCTCCAAAAGTGAACTATAGTGATAAAAATGAGTAATTATCTAAGTTCAGTTGCATATGATTTGGGGAAAATGTCATATTACTAGGTTTTAAAGTGAAAAACATTGCCTGCAAAATTCAGTTTGAGGTGAACAAAACCTGGTAAGATAATTTTGTGCAAATCAGCCCCTAGCCTTAGCTGTGTTCTGCATTGTGGGTATAACTGCCTGTTCTCTTGACTTAAAATAAGTTTTACTCTCATTCCTCAGACTGAGCTAATCTTTCACTCTCTAAACCAAGCACTTTATAATAAATGCAGACATGAAAATAAGATAAAAACAGGAATTTACAAATAATACCTTTGGCCTCGTTGACTTACAGTTGTCATCCTACTATAAGCAGTCAAACAAGCATAGTCCAGAAGACTCGGACCTCCTTTTGGAGGTGAATGGGGCTCTGGGAAGAAGGGCTGTGTGGTAGCAACAGCAGAGAAGCCACTGAGCAGCGTGGGGAGCCTTTATCCCCCACAAATGATTAAGTAAACGCTATGTAATTGCTACTCAAATGCAACCTCAAGGCAAGACTCAGACCCTTCTTCCCAACTAAATTGCTATCCAAGGACCCTTTCTATTAGAATTCGTAGCACCAGTTTTGGTTAGAAATCAGACTATTTGGATTTTAAGTTGTAGCACTACCTGCCCGTAAAGCATTGAACAAGTGGCCTCGACCAGGTCACAATCTGTCTGGGCTTTGGGTTCTTCTCAGTGAAGTAAAGGGGTTGGATTTCAGAAGTCACAAAGTCCACCCAGTAGGGACAAGAAGAGAGAAATTGCTGTGCATAGTGGGGCCTACAGCAAAGTATTTGATCAAAAAATATGTCCAAAACCCCACGTTGGCGGAACCAATCCTATGTGTAGAGGTGACATTCTTTGGCTTAGATGATTTGTAAGGTTACTTCCAGTGCTAAAGTTTCATAATTTGTTTTTAACCATTTTGCACATTTAGCCCCTTATTGCCTTGTGCTTATTTTCCTACATGCATTTTTCTCCTCTGCTTCTGAGGGAAACATTGGTATCTGCAAGTTTAGTTCTGTATCAGAGAGAAGAAAGCTGATCAGGGTGAGTTTAAAGTCAATGTTATGCACTGTCAAATGTTTTGTTTTCTGTAAGAAATTTTATCCTTATCCTTTGGCTTGTCATAATGTGCCTAAATTTAATTTGAATTAGCATTTGTGTCTGTTTATATTAGTATGCCAGTTGGTTTAATCCACAACAGCTAGCAAAAGTTTTCCTTCTTTAGTATCAATACTGTTTCATCAAAGCTGTTGATAAACTACTCAAGAATTTTTGGTAGTCATTGTGCCAACCTGTCACTATAGCCAATCTTTAATCCCCTTACATATATGTTTATTTTCATTAACAGGTGGTTTTTTTTAACTTCATTGTCTTGTTTAGATCAAAACAAATAATACACTTCATTCCTAGGGGACTTTGTACAGTGATTTCAGGTATATTTTCTCCGATTTAATCCTTTCAAATCCCAGTAGGCAAACAAAGTAAGAGAAGGAAACAGATTCAGAGAGGGACCCAGTTACCAATGCAGAACTTCCTTTCTGGTCTTTTCCTGATCTCACTTCATTCACTCCTCACATCATCCCCCCAAATGCACACTCCTGGAGAGTAGGTGGGCTTGATCCAACCAGATCTCTGTAGAGGGGTTTAATTTTGTTTCCCTGTATCCTCCATCTGTGTCCTCTCTTTCTTATGGCGGTCTTTTTCTCCTCACCTGCACCTCAGCTCTGCTCACGTGTTCATTATTTTGTATGAGACACCTTTGAGGAACTGGCAAGATAGCCCCACCCTCATGGAATTGCCCTCTTGCTTCAGGACAACCACGCTGGTGCTCACTCTTGCCCTCAGCATAATCCATCCAGGCTGCACTGTTTCTTCACCGAGATCAGTCAGAGCTTTCCGAATGTTGGAGCCCTTTCACTCATTCATTTTATTTTCAGAGCCTACAATGTCAGCCTCATGGCTAGGCAATGATGGAGAAAGCTCTCACTTCCAAGGACCCTTAGCCACTGAGGAAAACGGGCATGCCTCCATGTAACTATGGATGATGCTCTTGGTGCCGCAGAACCCTTTAGAGTGCTGGGGACACGGAGAGGAAGGAAATCTTCCCAGGGTGGACGAAGGGGTATGGAAGGTGTCACTGAGGAACTGGTACTTAAGCTGAGCCCTGGAGAATGTGTCTACCAGTGAGGGAGGCCGGGCAAAAGGCATTTCCTCAGCAGGACCAGGATGAAATAAAACTTGAGTAGTACCGGCTACAAATGATTTCATTCTATATTGTCCAGAAACCCAATACTTATATTTTAATACAGAGTCTTAAATGACTTTAAAGAAGTGAATAATAAGAGGATTTCATGAACCGTGGCAAGGAATTATTTTAACTAAAGAGCTTTGTAGCATCTCTTGAACATCTCCAAGGTGGCTTTCTTTTATTCCGGCTCAGCGGCTCCAGATCCAAGTGCTTTTTGGAATTAACTTTTGGATCCTTTTTAGGTTGCTGCCACATTCCGGTTTCTATTTCCAAGTTCTCACAGGGCATGCCGGTGTTCATTTGTACCAATACGTTTACAAAGCTTGTAAAAAATTGTTGGTGTTGATGAACCTTCCTTGTGTTTTATTTAAAAGAGCGACCCCTTTATTTGCCTGCTTCTATTTTTCCATCAACAGCTATTCCATGCCTCTGGGCCTATACTATCTCATTTCATGACATTTAATGAATGTTAGAACTGGCTTTGCAAGTGCATTGCCTTAATCTTGTTGCCCGCAGTGAGATGCTTTTAATATTTTCTCCACATGTGAACTCAGTGTTTTTCTTTAGCTTTTCTTTAATTTCCATGTGGTTAATCCCCTTCTCCTGCAGGGAGCCTCGATATTTATAGATTTTCCCCCTTCCACTCTATCTTCAATAATTTCCTTTTTACATTCAGTGAACACATCCATCACAATAAATGGTCTTTTCCCTATTAGTATTGATGTGCGTTTATATAACCCAGGCTCCCTTTTTATATATTGCTGTTAATGTTCATGGTAATTTTCAGTCGCTTCGGAAGCTGGGTATTAGAGTTGGCATAGTTTCAAGTCATGATGCCTGGTTTCAAGTTTATTACTAAGTCAAAAGCAAGGCTATCTGTTTTTTTTCTTCTTCATTGGCCCAATATAAAATGAAAGTATTAAGTAAGAATCTCTAAGTTATTCCTTATTTCATTAATATATTCTTGACTTGATAGCCCTTTTACTCACCAAAAGATGCAAAATATTCCCATTACAAGTGCTTGAATATTTTCATATTCAGAAGCTCGGTTTTATAAAATTTTATAGCCTCTAGTAGATTTAAGTAGGGGGTTGAGTTATAAGCAGTTAGCATTGGTCAAACTTAGATGCTATCTCAACTTATTTTAGCAGAGTCTACAATGATATAGTTTTAAAATTCTTATATTCTTTCTATACTTCATTTATATTCTTTTTCTATCACTGTGCATGTCACCATATGTAGGGAAGGATATAATTGGCAGGACTTGTGCTGCTGTTTATTTATTTATTTTGCTTTTATAGCTTGTGCGGTTTTCTCTGAAAACATCTTTCAAAGTAGCCCTGTGTACTTCCAAGAGCCTCCTGAACCAGTCATTTTGCTGGAAGACAGAGTCCTGCACCAACCATTTTGATTGTTCAGCAAGCTTGGCAGATATCAATGGGATTTTCATGAGTCCAGGTGTATCTGCTTTTTCAATTCATAACTGAACCACGTGAAGTGGGAGATTTTGATAGCATTTAATATTTGTTTTAAAAGCCTACATCTTTGTTATATCTTTCTATAGTAAAATCTGTATGTTGAAATATTTCTTTTTTATTATTCCAGAAATTCTTGTTTCTATTTATGAATTTTGTAACTTTTTTTGATAACTTCAATATAATTTTAAATAATCAGTTAATTTTTGTTTTCTAGGATTCACTCATCTTTACATATTTTATTAAATTATTACTAGGGGCCCAGTGCATGAAATTCGTGCACTGGAAGTGGGTGGTCCCTCAGCCCAACCTGACCCCTCTCACATATTGGGAGCCCTCAGGGGATATTCTACTGACAGCTCACCCCTGGCCTGCCCAAGGCTGAAAGCCTCTGGGCAGGGGACCTTGGTGAGGGAACCCCAGCCAGCCATCACCCTGTGATCAGGCCAATCCCCCAGTCTTCCCAGCCTGCCCGAGGCTGGGGACACCCAGGGAAGCGATCACCCTGTAATCCGGGCTGATGGCTGCCTGGCCAGGTCCCCAGCCCACCTGGTCTGGCCTGCCATGGGCAGCAGCCATCTTGGTTGTGTGTTAATTTGCATATAACTCCTGATTGGCTTGTGGGTATGGCTTGTGGGTGCAGCTTATTTGGTGTAGCAAAGGTACGGTCAATTTGCATATTACTCTTTTATTAGATAGGATGGGTCTGTAAGCCTAATTTTTTCTTATCAATTATAAAATACTAGAAGCCTGGTGCATGAATTTTGTGCATTGCAGGGGGTATTCCTCAGCCCAGCCTGCACTCTCTCCAATCTGGGACCGCTTGAGGGATATCCAACTGCCACTGGGATCAGGCCTAAACGGGCAGTTGGATATCCCTCTCACAATCCAGGACTGCTGGCTCCCAACTGCTCGCCTGCCTGCCTTCCTGATTGCCCCTAACTGCTTCTGCCTGCCAGCCTGATCACCCCTTAACCACTCCCTTGCCAGCCTGATTGGTGCCTAACTGCTCCCCTGCCAGCCTGTTTGCCCCTAACTGCCCTCCCCTGCAGGTCTGGTCACCCTCAACTTCCCTCCCTTGAAGGTCTGGTCCCTTCCAATTGCCCTCTCCTGCTGGCCATTTTGTGGTGGCCATCTTGTGTCCACATGTGGGCAGGATCTTTGACCACAAGGGAGCAGCCATCTTGTGTGTTGGAGTGATGGTCAATCTGTATATTACTCTTTTATTAGATAGGATAGAGGCCTGGTTCCTGGGTTGGGGCCAGTTGGTTTGCTCTGAAGGGTGTCCTAGATCAGAGAGGGGATTCCTTTGGGATGTGGGGTGGCCTGGGCTAGGAGCCTGTGGAGGTTTTCAGGCTGGCCATGCCCCCCAGCAACTCAAATGGAGGCCCTGGTATCTGGGATTTATTTTTCTTCTACAATTGAAACTTTGTAGCCTACTGCTCCCTTCTTGGTGGCAGCCATTTCTGTTGGGGTTTATTTATCTTCTGTAACTGAAAGTTTGTAGCCTTAAGCGGAGGCCTGAGCTGGCCAGGGTGTGTGGAAAGCTTGGCTTCCTCCATCACTGGGGAAACCCAAGCCTGCCTCCTGCTATCTTTGTGGCTGCAGCCATCCTGGTTGGGGTTAATTTGCATACTCGCTCCTGATTGGCTGGTGGGCAAGGCTTGTGGGTGTAGTGGAGTGATGGTAAATTTGCATATTACTCTTTTATTAGATAGGATTCCTAGGGCCTCTGTGCCTCCTGATAGGCCACTGGATAGGCAATAATGAAACAGACTTTAATTTACAAGTTATAATTCAAATTAATTCCATCCTTTTAAAGAGTGAGATTAAGAAATGTTAATATCCACTCATCATAATTAACAACGTTTCCATTGTTTAAGACCTTTTTGGCAGCATTTTGTCAGGAAAATGTCAAAACTTGGTAATCACCCCTCATTTATGTATATTTCAGGGTGTGTGTCCATGTGCAGTGTTGACTAGTTTTATCACTTGATTCCAAATGCCTTTGGCTGTTTCAAAATTCAAATCTACCCTTAAAGGGAAAAAAATCATCACTACTGAGAATACTCAAAAGTATTGGCTGAATGGGTCTCACAGAACTGTTGGAAGATTAAAACTGAAGAAAAATAGGCTTGGGAATTTGGAAGGACCTTGGAAATACAAGAGAAACCCAGTGGGGGGTCACACCACATACCAATGTGGCTTAGGCTGTCCCTTCTAGCTTGGTACCATTAGACTGCCCCCACTGGTACCAACTGGCCATGGCATCTGGCATCGCTTCTTTAGATGCAATAGTGCCAGGTGTGATTGTTGGTGCAAATTGAGCTGGTGTGCCTTGCACCCTGAGTGAGGATGTGTGAATCCTTTAGGAAGCAGAACAGTTTCCCAACCAAATTTACACAAGATTTCCCCACAGCTGCCATCACAAGTTTGTTTACATTCAACATTGATATAGGTGCAACGTTGAAGTATTTTAATTCGTTAAAATGAGCATGAATGACTTTTGTACTTTAAAAAGTAGACTACAGAATCATTATAAAAAAGAGACAGCTGTTTTTCTTTCAAGTTCCGGGCACAGAGGTAGCACCTGCGCTACGATCTGGGGAAGCCACCTGGACCTGCGCCCCAGCTCACTGCTCCTCACTCTCCAGCAGGAGACTTGGTGCAGTAACTTCTACACAGTGTGAGTTGGTGGAGAAATCAGGTAAGAAGGAGAAAGAAATTGTAGTGACATGTGCACACATTCCTTACCCCCCCTCTAATCATCAGGAGAGCGCTACGCAGCCCTTCAGGTTAGCTCATGTCTAATTGGGACAGGAGCAAGTCCTCGAAAAATAACCAAAACAAAACAACAGCAATGAGAAACAAAGCTGGAAAGGCAAGTGCTCTGCTCTGTTAAAAGAAACTCTGGGGGAGCCTCTGAGTGTGCCCAGTGTTAGTTGAAAAGTGTGAGCTTAGGGAACTGAGGAGGAAACATTTTCCCTCATTTTCTTCTCAACATAAAGAGAGGAACAAGGCAAGGGGAGACATAGATGAGTAAGTATAGTCATTGTTTTCGTAGGTTAATTGGTGATAAGGTGCTGATGCATCTTTTAATTCTATTTAATTGGCTGTTATCGAAATAGTGTTCAACCCCCACCTCCACCCCCTCCCGTTTATTCATTCACTTCTATTTTCCTGTTAATGTTCTTTTTAGGGAGGGTCAGCTCTACCCTGGTGAATGATCCAATGTTCAGGCTAGCATATCTTGGTGTTGTACGCTCATTAAATTTCTTGTATTTTCGTGCAGGAAGTGGGGAAATGCTGTTTACATCCATTTTTGCAATTAGAACCTGTCTTCTGTGAGAGCGAGAAAGCTTCTCTTCGATAACGAGTCTCCTGTCTCACTCAGAGCCATCACAGTTGCATTAACTGTCCACCTTGTGGATGTCCAGGGCCCTGGGAGCCCCTGCAGCTGCGGCTACAGGTGACACTTTGAGATGCTTCTGGAAGTGGTTCTCACCTTACCTTAGAGCAGTGGTTCTCAGACTTCAGCTGTATTACAACCACCTGGAAGGCTTGTTAAACCATAGCTTTTGGGGGGCTGCACTTGGAGAGGGCCATTCAGCGTGAGATGTAGCCTGGGAATTTGCATATCCAACAAGTTCCCAGGTGCTGTCACTGATGCTACTGGTCCCATGAACACACTTCCAGAGCCACTGGGATTTTTTGCTGCAACAGGCATATGAACAAACACCCTCATAAAAGAGAGAAACGGTGCAGTGAGATTGAATTAGCGTTTGTTAAATATCACAGGACGCAGAGTATTATGAGGTGTATGGGAACTACTTCAGGGAAGTGTATCTCTGCTACCCAGGTTTTTAATATTAACTGTAAGGCAGTGTTTTGGTTTTCCAAGTAATTGGAAAAATCCTACAGAGAATGTTATTTAACAAAATTCTTCCCCCTGTTGTTTAAAATAGTAGCTTTTAAGACCATGGCCTGAGTTTGGCTTAGGCCTGTGGTCAGCAAACTCATTAGTCAACAGAGCCAAATATCAACAGTACAACGATTGAAATTTCTTTTGAGAGCCAAATATTTTAAACTTCTTCTAACGTCACTTCTTCAAAATAGACTCACCCAGGCCGTGGTATTTTGTGGAAGAGCCACATTCAAGGGCCAAAGAGCCACATGTGGCTTGCGAGCCGCAGTTTGCCGATCACGGGTCTAGGGAATCGATAAATAATTTGCCCAAATCTCAGCTCTGTATTTGGAGAAATTATTTATCCTCTGTGATGAACTAATATTTAGCTTGTTGACCTGTCTCCTGTATATATGTTTTCTATTTCTTTACCTCATGTTCTTTATTTTCTTCATTCTATATCTTTGACTTTAATTTGCTAATTTTCTTAGAACTTCATGTGAGATAAAAGCTTAGATTATTGATTATCAGCATTTTGTCTTTTCTAATATATGCATATAAGTCTATAAATGTTCCTCTAAACACAGCTTTAGTAGCCTCCAATGAGTTTTGATGTGTATTATTTTTATTATATGTCTCAAATATATTCTATTTCTATAGTGATTTCTTGATTTTATGAGTTATATAGAAGTATACCAGTTAATTGTAAATACATGGGAGTTATTTAATGTCTTTGAGACTAAGGTTCTTTATCTTTAAAATATAGTAAGTTTCTGGGAGGAATAAATTAGCTAATGTTACCAAAATGCTTAGTATAATGTCTGGCAAAGTTAATTTTCAACAGATGATACCATAGCTATTACTATTTTTTGTGTGATCCAGGGGTCTTAGGTAGAAAACTTAGAAAATGCTTTGGGTTAGAAAAAATACCTAATTTCACTATATCTAAAGCACCCCCAATGTTTGTGTTTTACAGATTTACCCTATGGAAAGTTTCTGACTGATGGATTTAGCTATTCTTTTCCAGGGTTCACTTTCCTGCTGATGTTATTGCATAGGAAAGGCTATAAAAAATCTGATTCTAGTTTTTATTTAAGTTACTTTATATCCCAGAATCTAAGATTATACATGTTTATTTTTGAAAAACATAGATGCATTTAAATTCTGTGTGTATATTTAATATAGTATTATTTTAACAAAACATTGAGCAATTAATGTATCTTAACATTTGTTAGTGTCTTATAATTGAGGGACTATAATTACAGTTTTTGTTGTGGTTTCTTTTGACCTACCAAATTGATCTGCTCAAGTGGATCATATTCCATAGCTTTGCAAAATGCTGCCTTACATGTATCATGGTTATTTCCTGGGTCTGGCAGGTGCGATAGGGTTCTTTAAGCCAGGAAGGTGGACAAATGGTTATTAGGAATGTATTTAACTAGAGTCACAATGTTGAAATGGCTTGTCTTTGGCCTCTTTGCTTTCCTTCTGGTAAATGTCTCTGACCACCTGCTTCTAGTCTATGCCTCCTGTTACAATAACATCCCCAATATGCATAACATTTGGTAATTATAGTTTTAATTAAAAGGTTTAGGGCACACTTTCATGGGTGAGCAATTCAAGGGATTCTGAGTAATTTCAAACACTTTTTTTCTTCAGTACTATCTCATGTATAGTCTTCCCAAAGCCAGAGGAGATTCAGTAAAACTTTGGTATAATGGACTAATTAGGGCAGGGTGTATCCATTAAAGCCAAAAATCCATTATATAATAAAATAGGCTTTCTTAATGGGTATTAAAAAGTTGACAAATTTGTTAACCTGTTTTTACTTTTATAGACACATTTGTGTAATTAAAAATTATGAAAAGTTTAGTTTTGCAGAAAAGTTTCCTGTATGTATTATCGTAATTTTAAATTTATACTGAAGAGGTCTAGTAAGTTTGTGCATTCGTCGGTCACTGAGAGTAAGTGAATGCACATGGCTGGGGTGTGGCTTAACAGAAACTCATGCCATACCACGGGATAACAGACTCAATTACTGCTTTCAAAGAGGTGTGATCGCGCGCTAATCATTTGCAGAACATCGTTTACTCATGGTGATGCCTGGATTGAAATATGTAGAACATAGTGTAGACATGTAATATTTATGTCGATGAAATTACTACAATCTTTTTTTCAACATATGGCCTATTTGCTAAAGTTTGTTAAAAATAACAGTGAATTAATAACAAAAATTAATCTGTTAATTTAAATATTAGACAATCTTGGTTAATTCTCACATTTGACATACAGATTGGAAATTTTGTCCATTAAATCTGAAGTCTGTGAAATCCAGGTCTACAAAACTGAGGGTTTGCTGTATTACACATAGTCCAATGCAGGAACCGGTCCCAAAGCAAGGACTGTCTGATTGGGGTAATGCACTCAAACATTTTGGGAGAGATGTTTGGTATAATAATCTGTTCTCCAAGTTGTTTTTTTTGTTTTGTTTTTTTAAGAATTAATTTAAGACTTAAGAAGTCTGACAATTTTATTTTTTTAATATATTTTATTGATTTTTTACAGAGAGGAAAGAAGAGAGACAGAAAGTCAGAAACATCGATGACAGAGAAACGTAGATCAGCTGCCTCTTGCACACCCCCTACTGGGGATATGCCCGCAGCCAAGGTACATGCCTTGACTGGAATCAAACCCAGGACCTTTTGGCTCTATCCATTGAGCCAAACCAGTTTTGGCCCAAGTTTTTTTTTTTTTAATTAAGTTTTCCCAAAAATTTTAATTACTATTTGGAAAAAAAAAAATTACCCAGCTGATTCTTAAGTGCAGCCAGAGTTGAGAGCCACTTGAGAAATTTCATTTTCCTTTCTTGGCCAGCTTCTCCCCAGAAAAGACTCTCCCCTATAAGACCATGTTAAGAGATGTTGCTTTTTATTTTAGTGTGAAAAGTTAACAGGAGTGGAGCCATTTAAAAGTAGCTTTAGGCCAGCCATTTCAAAGTAACTCCTTGCTCGTCTTATTCCTGAAACCTTTAGAATGTTTGAACAGGCAAAATAACCTTTGTACGGTGCCAAACCAACATTGTATTTCAAACAACTATTTGCAAAGCTAATAGGAAAGCAGACATTCTTTAGAATTAGCATCGCCATATATAGCTAAAGAATAACTTGGTTTATTTGCATCTACAGAAATTCCTCCCTTTAATTCATGTAAATATTTCCTTTCCTTTTTCATAAAACCCTCTTGTCTTCACTCCCTAATTTAAATGCTATAGGGGTTTCTACTTGAATCAGTGCTTCTTGAATAGTTATTTTCTTTAAAATCTCAAATAAACACTTGTTGCCTCTCACTTCAGTCTTTTATTTTTAGGTTAATACCACTTTCAGGGATAAGACTTAAATTGCAGTGCCCTCTCACATCCCTCCCCCCTTGTATGTATATGTTAACATATAGCTATCAGATGAACCAGCAATTCTACTCCTAGTTGTATACCCAAATAAATTGAAATAGGTGTTAAACAAACACTCGCACACTTAATTTCCTAAGTGAGGAGAGCAACAAAAGTGTCTTGTTATGTTAACTAGGTGGCTATTGGAAAGCATCCAAGAATGGGTGCTGGTTATACCCCTTGGCCTCCTAGGAGGAAAGCAGGGCTAAAGATACAATCAATCAACAGCCAATGATTTAATCAATCATACCTAGCTATTGAAGCCTCTATTAAAAACCCAAAAGGAGAGGGCTGGGAGAGCCTCCAGGTTGGTGAACACGTGATTTGGGGAGAGTGGCATGTGGGGAGAGGGCATGGAAACTCCTGTGTTTTCCCCATACCTTCTCCTATGTATGCGTCCCATCCATCTGGCTATTCCTCAGTGTGTGTGTGTGTGTGTGTGTGTGTGTGTGTGTGTGTGTGTGTGTGTGTATTCTTTCATAATTTACTAAGTAAAATGTTTCTCTGAGTTCTGTGAGCTGCACTGGCAATTTAATCCAATCCAAGGAGAGGATCTTTGGAACCTCCACTCTGTAGTCAGTTGGTCAAAAGCACAGGTGATATCATGAACTTCCAATTTTTGTCTGAAATGTGTGTGTGTGTGTGGGGGCGGGGAGGGGGGGTAGTGTTCTAAGACTGAATCCTTAACTTGTGGAATGTGACATCCCTGGATAGAGAGTGTCAGAATTGAGTTGAATTGTAGGTCACCCGGCTAGTGTTAGATAATTAATTGGTTGGTGGTGGGAGGGAAAGAACCGCATATGTTAGAATTGGGTGCAGAGCCCTTACCAGTATTCATGAGGACAGTAGCCAAAAGGTGGAAGCAACACAAATGTCTGATAAATGGGTAAACAACATGTGCTATATTCATACAGTGGAACATTATGCAGCTGTAAAAAAGAATGCAGCATTGATACCTGCAACAACATGGATGAACCTTGAAAACATGCTAAGTGAAAAAGCAAACTCGAGGGGGTGCATATTTTATGATGATTGTGTGAATTTAACCTCAGTTTTAAAAAAATGAAACAACCAAAGGAAATACTACTGAAAGTCTGCATAGAGAGGGCCTTGACCACAAATGTAGTCTTTCCTACTTACTACCAAGAAAACAAAAACAAAACACCCTGGGAGAGGGAAGTAGTAGGTTAGAGAAGGATTTACCCAAAACTGGTGAAGCTTTAGTTGGAGGGTCTCTCATTTGCATGACCCCCATTTTAAGTTCATTTTTGGGGCCCTTGCAGTGTCTTTGAAAATAAGTTACTTCATCTATGAAACATAGAGTTGTAAGGATTAACTGAGTTAATATAACAAAGTCCTAGATTTTGTAAAATTCACAAAAATAATATATTCCAAAATCAATTCGACTCTGACTTCTGTGTTATGGTGGTGAAGTGTGGCCACAGACATTTTTGGAATCCAGCTGATGGTAGGGTGAATGGGACATATGTGGTGAGCCAGCATGGCCACGGCATACTCAGCTCCACGTTGGGCACCTTATGTGCTGCGCCAGCTTAGCCAGGTTTGGTGAGCCTGAGAGGGGGCAGTGAAGGATTGAGAAAAGGCAGAGAAGAAAACTGAGTCTGGGTGGGACGCTATCCTCTCTGAGAGCTAGTGACAGCACCATGGTCTACAAGCCGTATGTTTATTTTACAGCCAGAGTCCATGAGGCAAAGCAAGGGCGTGGTCAAGATGTTAACATTCTCATGAGTTTCGATCCTACTCAATTACACGCACCTGAACTCTATCCAGCCCCCATCACTCAGATACCTGGGGCCACGTGTTCGGACCATAGGTTCAAGCTTACAACTACAGCGGTTGGCTATAACTGTGCTGAGAGGGCACTGCCCTCCAAGCTGGGACTTACACGTGGCCATGAGAGGACTGTGCCCTCTCATTAGTCCGAGGCTTGAACCTGTCCAAACACTGTAGCTGCTCTCAACAGGCACACATTTAGTTTGGGTTAGGTGTGAGACATGTATGAATATATTGCTGATAGGAGAGAATTTATTGAATATATTGCTGATAGGAGAGAATTCCCATTCTGTCTAGTGGTCCCCACCGATAACCAGGTCCTAATCCCTGGAACCTGTGGATGTCAACTTAATGAGGCAATGGAGACTGCAGATATGATTAAGAATCTTAAAATGGGGAAATTATCCTGGATTTTCTGGGTAGGCCTTAAATGAATCAGAATTATCTTTGGAGGAGGAGACACAGAGAGATTTGACTTAAAAACCAAACCAACAAACAAAAAAAAAGAGGGCAAAGTGACCATGAAAGCTAGAGGCTACATTGCTGGCCTCAGAGAGGAGGAAATGTGCCAAAAGCCAAAGTGTGCTGGCTCAGGTGAGGAAAGGATTTCTCCTCTGTAGCCTCCAGAGGGAGTGTGGCCCTGCTGACACCTCGATTTCAGCCCAGTGAAACCGACTTCACGTTTCTGATCTCCGGAACTGGAAGAGAATACATGTGCTGCTTTAAGCCACCAAGTGTGTGATAATTATTTCAGCAGCCCCAGGAAACAAATACAAAATGATAGCAGAGTTATTGCTGACTATGCTGTTGTTGGAATGGCTTCCAGGAATATTTCCCCTGCCGACTGTGTCAGTCCACCCAGCAGAGTAGAGACGTGAAAGGACAAAACCAGAGTTTTGTCAAGATCTGAATGTGTCACATAGTCTTGCAACAGAAGCATGGATGTCGGGTAGCAAGGTTTGAAGTGTAGAGAACCAGAGGTTCATCTGGGAAAACTATTTAATTTCCAGACTTGTGAAATTATTTTCATTGATTTCTAGTCAGAATGGAAATTCTCTCCTATCAGCAATATATTCAATGACAAATACACTATATGCATTCTTTTCTCTTTTAATGCTATATGTGCAAAATAGAGTTTATCAGAATTTCCATGTGAGACCCAAACCTGTTGCTGTACTATAAGCAGTGTGTGTGTGTGTGTGTGTGTGTGTGTGTGTGAAGTCATTTTTAAAATGTTTCCCCATAGAATGGGTTGTTGCAGCATTTCAGATGCACCTTGTCCTGCTAAAATCCTGTTTTTCCAGATGAAATGGCACACAATGCAGTAGAATAGCCAGAAGAAGGAAGTGTTCAAATGGCTGAATTCATAACATTCACTAATAAATCAATGTACGCAGCATAAAAGTTGTTATAAGAGTAAGTCTGATGAGTAATTGTATAGCTTAATATTCTCCAGCAGCACTTTGAAGAAAGTATTTTAATTGCTCTTGAGCAGGGCTTGGCAAACCATGGCCTGGGGACCCAATCCAGCTAGCTGCCTTATTTATAAATAAGATTTACTGGAATGCAGTCATGACCATTTATTTACATATTGTCCATAGCTATTTTAGTCCTATAAAAGCAGAATTCTATAGTTGAAACACACTGTAATTCCAAAAATATTTACTAGCCTTTACTAAAAAATTTGTCAGCTTCTACTCTTGTACATGTCTCAATTTCAGATGAATTATATTGTTTAAGTTATATGACATATTGCATATTAATTATATATTGTGTAAGCTATTGAATAACTAATCGCTACACAAAAATATAGATATGAAAGAAGTATCCCTAAGGAAGGCAAAAACGAGATTGAAAGAAAGAAGGCTAGCAGAAGCTTCAACATAGCAAAAACTCTCTTATTCTATCACAATATAAACAGAAAGCTCTGATGCTCAAAAATCATGAAGATATGGGAAAGAATCAAGATAACCAAGAATTATAGTTAATAAAACTGAAGACAGAAGACAGATGTTTATGAGGGCCAGGACCTTCTCCAGCAGGAAGTGAAAAAGCAGAAGGAAGATGAAAATGACAGCAAAGGAAAACTCAATTTGTCCAGTCACCAGAAGGGCACAGAGGTCAAGAATGGCTGCCTGATGAGTAGGCCACTGATTTAGATAAATACCCATCTTTTACCACTTGTGACTTGAGCAATAGTTCATTCAACAATATTTAGTGACTTTTTCAGAATCATGATCTCATAATATTTACAGAGAAGCAAACAGAACATAAAATGGACAAAAGAGATGTTTCTTAATTAGATATTTTGAAACACACACACACACACACACACACACACACACACACACACATTGTTATATGACAAGGCAACCAAAAGTGTTCAGCTGACATTGTAGAGATAAAAGTATTCTAGGAGTGTGTTAGGCAGCTAATTAATAAAATATTTTTCTCAATTTTGTAACATTTCTGATCTTTATCACCTTTTAAAAGTTTATAAATTGTAATTTATTCATTTAAAATAAATGTGTATTTTGTATCTTAATACTATATATCTGTTAATAGTATACAGTATTCTGTATCAAATATTCTATATATAATTTATAGTCTTTTTATTTTTTATAAGAACATAATTTATTTTATAATTTTGTTCATTTCATATTAACTTATATTGTATATTACTCAGTAAATGCTAAATCTGTAGTTTCTTTTGTATTTTGTGGGTAGAAGAGTCTCAGTCACTGACCATTTTACATACCTACTAAGTTAAATGAAGTAAAGCTTGAGGAAATAAAATTTAAAAAATTCTTGAGCAACATCTAGCTTATAATTCATTGAAGTAAATAGGAATTGCTCACACAGTTTCCAAAGCCTTGATAAATGTCATCAACATGATTTAAATGTGAGATCAGCTAATGTAAGTAGCAATTAGAATTAGATTTAACTTGTACATTTGGAGGTAACAATGGAAAGCTCTTATGGGGACTCTCTTATTGCACACAGAAAGAAATATGAGGAAAAGAAAGGAATTTCATTTTCCTGTGGTGTATTGTTTGTAAGATCCTCAGGGAGCAAGAGAATAGATGAGGAATGTGAAAGGAAACTAGATAGAGGATTTAATTATTTCAAAATTGCCCCGTTTTATTTTTCAATCAGAAATAACTACAGGAGCCTTTATTTTTTAAAAAAAGATTATGTTTCCTAGGGAAAATGGCAACAAATATAGCAAATAACTGTAATAAATAACTTCTTAACTTCATTCAAAGGTCCTCATTGTCAAGAGTCAGGTTATGTTTTGGTTCCCATCTAGCCTCTGATTTGCTGTTTTGTTCCCTAAAGAACAGTAACATGGTGACTTTGGAGAGACTGTATTTTTAAGCAAATTTTGTAGTTATGGGGCCAATCATAATTCAGCATTTACTTCCAGGTGCAAAATTTGCTTGGATCTCACCCACCCCTATCTTTGCCTTCTATCATTGATAGAAGAATATGAAATCTCAGAGCAGAATCTCAGTCCCACAGAGATGAGTGACACAAGATCCTCAGAGTCCATCTTTTTTCAACACCCTCCTTTTACAGATTAGAAGGGAGGCCCAGGGAGGTGAAAGCTTCTTCCAAAGCCCTGGCTTCTGTTTGTAGAGGTGAAACTAGAAGGACACCCCTTGGCATTTCCCATCACACTTTCTTGCTTATTATCTCTTATGAGCTGTTTTTCAACATCGATTTAGAATCCTGGCACTTTAAATCACACCCACAAAGCATACCCTTCAGGCAGTCTGATGGAATAGCCTATTATAAAATATCAGAAAAACCATCCACTATCCTCTCAGAAGTTTCTCAAAACAACATTTATTGAAAGCAAATAAAACGAAACAGCAAGAAATAGCCAGATCAACTTTTTAAAGTAAAGATTTTGTGATTTACTGGGTTTAATTCTTGGTTTTATTGTAACTTCATTTTGATACATATCATGAACTACAGTGGCAGGACTGAAGCCACTTTTAAAAGACAAATTTCAAAACAGCTTTATTAAGATACTAGAGGCCTGGTGCACAAATTCGTGCATGAATGGGGTCTAGCCGGCCTGATCAGGATGTGGGGGCAGAGGGGAGCTATCAGGGGCAGTGCCGGCTGAGTAGAGGGGCTGTGGGCAGTTGGCCAGCCAGCCCCACCCCATGGTCGAACTCTCATTCAGGGGGACAATTTGCACATTAGTTTTTTATTATCTATAATAATAAAAGTGTAATATGCTAATTAGACCAGACAGCAGAATGACCTTCTGGGTGTCCTTCCAGACAAAGCCAGGGCTGCGAGGGCTAAGGCAGTGGCTGAGACAAGCGGCTGTGGCTGCGAGGGCCTGAGCCTCTTACACAAATTTTGTGCATCGGACTTCTAGGATGGGATAATTCACATAGATTTAAATTTATCTATTTAAAGTGTATAGTTCACTGTTATTCACAGAGTTGTGAAAACATCACCACAATATAATTTTAGAACACTTTCATCAACCCCAAAAGAAATCCCATTTCCACTAGCAGTCATTCTCTAATTCCTGCCCATGACCTTCCTCCCAGCCCTAGGCAGCCATTAATGATCCTTGTGTCTGTATAGATTTATCTGTTCTAGACATTTCATACAAATGGAATCATACCATATGTGGTCTTTTATGACTGGCTCTGGTTTCTTTCACTTAGTAAGACACTTTCAAGGTTCATCTATATTATAGCAGATATAAATGCATCATTTCCTTTTATGGCTATATATTCCATTATATGTATATATAGATATAACATTTTATTTACCCATTTATCAGTTGATGAGTATTTGGATGATTTCCAATATTTGGCTATTAAGAATAAGGCTGCTATGAACATTCATTCTTTGTGTGGCATATGTTTTCATTTTTCTTGGGTATATACCAAGAAGTGGAATTGCTGGATCATAAAAAATTGTATGTTTACCATCTCGAGGAGCTGACCACCATACTGTTTTCCAAAGTGACTGCACTCTACCCACATCCTCATCAAATCATCCACCAACCATGTCTTGGCTTTTATCAACGATGCTGCAATGAACATAAGGGCACATATAACTTTATATAACTTAAATAGCTGTTTTCATATTTTTTTAGTAAATATCCAGAAGAAGGACTACTGGATCATCTGGTAGTTCTATTTTTAATCTTTTGAGAAACCTCCATAGTTTTTCATTAACATTTACTATTGGTGCCTACAGAGAATCTCCTACATTCCAGACACAGTCCTCCTTGCCTCCATTGGGTAGCAGCCCTCTAACTTCCCCTTGGTTACCAGAATCAATCACTCCAGCCAATAGAGTCCCTCTTTTTTTCTGTCTGTTGGTTCAGTGGCATAAGGAGTGCAAAAGGACCTGATGGCACTTTCCTCCTATAATTTAATGGAACAATTTTTTAAAATTCTCACCCAAGGATATGTTTTTATTGACATTTTTAGAGGGAGAGGAAAGAAGGGAGAGAGAGGAGAGAGAAAGAAACCGGTTGCCTCCCATACCCGCCTTCAACATAGGTATGTGCCATGACTAGGAATTGAACCTGTAACCTTTTGGTGCACAGGGTGACAATCCAACCAACTGAGCCAGCAGGCCAGGACTCAATGGAACCATTCTTATGTCCTTTGGTGGAAGCATTGCCTCTTGATAACCTAGACCTCTAAACCAGCAGAGGCCAAAGTTGCTGGGAAGGGAAGCAAAAATTCTGCAAATGGATTTTTATTTATACAGGGTATGGCAAAGTAGGTTTACAATGGAAAATAATTCAATAATTATAAATAATAATACAAGAATAAGCTGTATTTCATGAAGTCACCCTGTATAAGGAGAACCACTTTTTAAATATATATTTTATTGATACTTTTTTTTACAGAGAGGAAGGGAGAGGGATAGAGAGTTAGAAACATTGATTCAGCTGCCTCCTGCACACTCCCTACTGGGGATGTGTCCCCAAGCAAGGTACATGCCCTTGACTGGAATTGAACCTGGGACCCCTCTATCCACTGCACCAAACCTGTCAGGGTGAGAAGAACTACTTTTATTTCCCTCCTTTGATTCCCAGCTCCATTTTCACTAGTTACGGTGCTATATTCTAGCACCATATAAAATCTCTGATTCAAGGCATGTACTTTATCCTATAAAACAGAACCCCATCCTTTCAGAGTATTGTCTCCCCACTGGTGCTGTAACTGACTCTTCAGTCAGACATTCAACATTTTAACGAGCCCAGTTGCTTCTGGGTGATGATTCGTGTGATAAAATTAGTTAATTAGTTGGGCATAAGCTCATTGTTATACTTCATTTGTTTTGAAATCAATTCCTCCATCAGAAGCAGTGCTATATGAAATACTATGAAGATCTCACTCACATGTGGAATCTAACGAACAAAATAAGCTGATGAACAAAATAGATCGAGACATAGGAACATGGAACAGACTGTGGATTCTCAAAGGGAAGGCGGGGGAGGCTGGAAGAGATCAAAGAACTTATACGCATATCTGCATAACCCATGGACACAGACAAGAGGGTAGCAAATACTTGGGGTAGGGGGCGGGCTAGAAGAAAGCCAATGGGGGTTGAGGGGAGGACATATTCAATACTTTCAACAATGAAGATTTATAAAAACAACAAAAACCCTGTAACTTAAAAAAAAAATCCTAAAGTATAAGTTAAGTGTGTCCATCTGAATTAAATAAAACTTGATTTCAGTGTGTGTGTGTGTGTGTGTGTGTAAAAGGGGAATTAAAGAGCCTCTTCTGAAGTGGATGAATGGATGCCCTTTGGTAAGCATTCACAAGGGACACAAATGTCTTTATACTATGCTCATTCTGATTATTCTTTCCAAATACCTCTTCCCATTCTTTGTTGCAACTCAAACAAGGCATTTGGCCACCAGACCTAGAGTTTTCTTTCCTATTTAACCCCATTTCCATGCCACCATTACATCTTTGGTGCCCTTCATGGCAAATGTGTCCATCTGGTGGTCTTTGGTGTTAAATTGCTGCCTCCTGGCTTCTGTCCCCCTGGAATCCCATCATCTCTTTGAAATCAGAGGTCACATTTCCATGGAAGCTCCTTTCATGGCCTACAAAGTGAGCAATCACACAGCTTTTCAAGGATTCAGGTGCTCCACCCAATTATGTATATATCAATGCCACAATGAAGGAAATATATTCTGGGCCTTCATGGGGAATATAATTGGGAGGTGGGTGTGCAGGTCATTCATAATAAATACTCACCAATACTCCTATTTCCCTAAGTATATTTCCTGACATTTTAACCTCATTAAATGCAGACCACTGTTGAGACTACGTTTCAGTCAACAATCCACATAAATTGTTAGAGCCACTTCTTGCTGCATAGTCTAACACAGTGGTCAGCAAATCGTGGCTCGCCGGCTCGCGAGCTGCGGTTTGCAGCTCTGTTGACTAATGAGTTTGCCAACCACTGGACTACGCTAAATGTACTGTGTAGTTGGAAGTTGTGAGGATTAGGCAATTGTGGCATATTGTGTGCAAAGAGGTAAAGGGTAGTATATGACAGTGGTCAGTAAATTCATAAGTCAACATAGCAGCAAAATGCCGACCACTGGTCTAACATATCAATGAATTTGGTTTAGTCAAATATTCCATCCTTATTCTATTACCCTTAGAATTTACTTACACATATATTCCCAGGTTTATGACAATATATTTAGCAAACTCTTACAATTCTTTTTGAGATAAGCTACTTCCTTCTATGTTATAGTGTGTGCCTGACTCTCTGTGTGTGCCCTAGTTATGGGTCAGGGGCCCCTAAAGGTACTTATAGTTGCGGTGGGTCTTGAGAAGAATGATCATCCCCTTTCCAGTCTTACCTGGT
Source organism: Antrozous pallidus (assembly GCA_027563665.1). Taxonomy (NCBI): domain Eukaryota; kingdom Metazoa; phylum Chordata; class Mammalia; order Chiroptera; family Vespertilionidae; genus Antrozous; species Antrozous pallidus. The sequence goes on along the minus strand of CM050512.1, from coordinate 32,361,057 downwards.
TTGTTTTTCAAACAAAGGAAGGCTAGTGTCCTCAGACAAAAGAGGGCAAGCTACTTCCCTAGGTAAGGAAGACTTGGGGATTTCAAATCGTCAACCTCATCTTACCTAATAATAGACAAACATGTAAATTGACTGTACCTCTGCTATACCCACAGTCAATCAGAGTGAGTATGCAAATTAACCTGGCAAAGATGGCAGCTTAATTTGCATATGCAGGCATGGAGCAGCCAAGAGGGGTGGGACGTCTGTTATGAGGGGAAGGGGTGGCAGTGGAGGGAGCTTCAGGAGTGGTGCTCTGGCCAGGAGCCAGGACTTTCAGGCTCCTAGGCAGCTGGGGAGTGAAGCCAGGGGAAGGAAGGCCTATTCTTGCATGAATATTGTGCAACAGGCCTCTAGTTTCAATATAACCAGATGTCCTCATTCCACATTTTAGGCTCCATTCTTTCCAAATCAGTACCCTCACTTCTACCTGAGAGACTTAGTGAGATTGTGAATTCATCTGATGTTGAATACTCAGCAACCTGCACTATTAAATTTTATGTTTGAATTTTAGCAATATCAGTCCTGTGGCTATAATAAGTAAGCAAATGTCTCTGGGCTTTCTGATGCTGTATGGTTAAATAATACTTATTTTGGCCATAATGACCTCTTATTAACATACTAGAGACCCGCTGCATGAAATTAATGCACTGGAAGGGGGTTTGTCCCTCAGCCCAGCCTGCACCCTCTCCAATCTGTGGGATTGGGCCTAAACTGGCAGTCAGACATTGCTCTCACAATCTGCGACTGCTTGCTCTCAACTGCTCACCTGCCTGCCAGCCTGATCACCCCTAACCACTCCCCTGCCAGCCTGATTGACACCTAACTGCTTCCCTGCCAGCCCGATTGCCCCCAACTTCTCACCCCTGCCAGCCTGGTCCCCCCCAACTTCCCACCCCTGCCAGCCCAGTCCTCCCCAGTGGCCCTCCCCTTCTGGCCCAGTCACCCTCAACTGTCTTCACCTGCAGGCCTGATCTGCCCCCCCAACTGCTCTCCCTTACAGACTTGGTCACCCCCAACTACCCTCTCCTGCAGGCCTGATACCCCCAACTGCCCTCCCCTGCAGGCCTGGTAGCTTCCAACTGCCCTCCCTGCTTGCCTGATTGCCCACAACTACCCTCCCCTGCCAGCCATCTTGTGGCAGCCATCTTTGACCACATTGGGGCAGCCATCTTGTATGAGGGTGTGAGGGTCAATTTGCATATTACCTCTTTATTATATAGGATGATGTCTTATTAACATTATGATATTGTAGTTAGAATGCTTTCTGAGGACCACAGGATCCATTAAAAACATGAAACAAAACTACGCAGTTCATTGCTAACCTGCTCTGTTTCAATATTTTTATTGTTTAAAGTATTACAAATAGTAGTACATATGTCTCCTTTCCACTCCATTGTCTGTTTCGATTTTTATGTCTTAGTGTTTTATCTGCAATGTAATGAACTTTTCCTCCTGACCTTCAAGTAGAGGGCACTGTCATTGCAGAAATGTTTGCAGGTTTTAAGCTTCCTCACAACGCACTGGTTTCATAATGCAATAAAAGCAGGTAAGCTCAGTCCCACTAGTATGGCTCAGTAGTTGAGCATTGACCTATGAACAGGAGATCACAGTTTGATTCCTGTTCAGGGCACATGCTGGGGTTGCAGGCTGCATCCCCAGTGTGGGGTGTGCAGGAGGCGGCCAATCAATGATGTTTCTGTCATCATTGATGTTTCTCTGTCTCTCTCCCTTTCCCTTCTTCTCTGAAATAAAAATATATTTTAAACAACTAAAAACAGGTAAACTCAATGAAATGAAGATCACACATGTCTCTGCTTAATTGGAAAGCTTATTATAGAAGATTAAACATTACTCTCATAGTGAGAATGAATCTCAGTCCACAATTATTGGTGTTTTTCCTACAAAACATAATTCCTATTCTCAATTCCCATTCTGCTAGTGCAGTGCAAACAATCTTGGTCAATCTCTCGTTTCATACTTGGAATCCAGTTTTTAGCTGCTGATGTTGAAGATGATTCATACAGTCCTATGCAGCCATTTGTGACTGTGTTCCTATGTGATGCTGGGCCCCTGGGCCTCATGGGTTGCTGCCAAGTCATTCCTGGTGCCTGTCTGCACACCATGTTCACTTCTGATGGCTTGTCTTATTCGTTCATGTCCTTCCTGGCGCTGTGTCATCACAGCTTCCAGCTTCTCTGAAGTGCTGGGGGATCCAGAACCCCCGCACAGGTGCGCCCTCTCTCTTTCTGGAGACTTGTTAGCCAGGGACCTTCTTTGTAGGACACCCCTTCCTCCAGGCTCTGCTTTCCTCTAGTCCTCTTCTGATCTGGGGGAAGGGTGAGGTGGGAAATTATTTTCCTTCCTTGTTTGTCTCAGACACTTTGTGTTTTATTTTCTTAGCCGTAAGTTTACCTCTCACACCCCTTCTCAAAAATTCCATATGCCTTATCTGTCTTCTGCATTAGTTTACCCCTTCCCTAAAACAAGAATAAAGAGCTGACATTCTGCTTGAAAAGGGGGAGTATAGTAAAAATGAGCAAAATAAAATCATACAACTCTTTTTTTCCCCCTTGTCTTTTTTTGTTGTTGTTAATCCTCACCTGAGGATAATTTTTTTCCCCATTGATTTTTGGAGAGTGGAAGAGTGGGAGAGAGAGAGAGAAAAAAATAATGATTTGAGAGAGACACATTGATTGCTGCCTCCTGCATGTGCCCTGACTAGGGCTGAATTGGGGATTGGACATGCAACCCAGGTACGTGATCTTGACAGGGAATAAAACCCATAACCCTTCAGTGTGAGGGCCAGCGCTCTAACCACTTAGCACACTGGCCAGGGCACAACTCTTTTTCCACCTTTTAATAAATATTTATATTAAAATAGCTGCCTAGTTGAAAGTTTGGCAAATAATTAAAGCCTAGCAATTATAAATCATATATTTATATATAATATGCTTCATATATTGCGAGACCGGTTTGGCTCAGTGGATCGAGCGTTGGACTGGGGACTGACGGGTCCCGGGTTCGATTCTGGCAAGGGCATGTACCTTTGCTGCGGGCACATCCCCAGTAGGGGGCGTGCAGGAGGCAGCTGATCGATGTCTCTCTCTCATCGATATTTCTGACTTTCTATCCCTCTCCCTTCTGCTCTGTAAAAAATCAGTAAAATATATTTTTTTAAAAATATGCTTCATATATTATAAATGTCCTTATCGGTGGCATAAATATACATTGTAATCACTTCCTTTGAAGCATTTTCTCTTGAACTTTCAACATTTGAATTGGATTCAGAGCAGAGAATAAGCACAACTCTTAAAAGTGTCAGACTTGCCAGATTTCCTTCTCGGCGCCCATGGAAGAAGTAAACACAACATAGAACACCCATCACATTTTAGACGTTAAGAATGTGCTTTATGTAACTTATGCTAAAAAAATTCTGGAGTTATATAAACTTGTAGATTATAAATGAGTTATTGTCTTTGGGAGATGGCAACAGAGCAATCGGCAGATTAAAGAATTTACACAAAAAGGTGAAAGGATTCTTGAACCAACCAGTTTCCTCCTTTCAGGTCAAACTCCCTGAGTAATACATCTGAAAGTTCTTTAAATATCATGCAGGAATACTTTCAGAATATGCAAAATTATTCAAATTTCCCCCAATCAATCTGGTTTGATTATGTTGAACTGAAAAACAGGAATCTAACAAATGCAGACACAGGAAGAAATGAAGTGAGCTTATTGTGAGCAAGGCCTTTGCCCACTTAAAAAAGGTGATAGTTCATTATTTTGATTATTGTGGAGTGGAAGAAGCAGATAAGCCTTTCATGCCTTTGCAGTAGAATTTTCCTGGCCCATATCTTCCTCATTACTTGCCCCCAATTCTTTAAAAAACAAAACAAAACAAAACAACCCTTCCTATCTTTTCTTCTGGGATAATTTTATAGTTGTGTTTGCCAATCTTTTAAAGCATGGATGTAATGCAATAAACAGTGCAAATAACTTATTCTGTGGTGGAATGTAATGCTTGAGAAAATAGCGTTCTTTTCTAATTCTTTTTTCCTATCCTCATCCTATTAGTTGAGGGTGGCTAGAAGGTTCTGTGTGGAGTCTGGGTTTCTCTTCCTCCAGGAGAGAGTAAAGGTTGGAGGTGTTGCACTGATGCTGAGGCCAGACTAGCAAGGTCAGGGAAGAGGCTGGACCACAGAGGATGTGGAATGCTGAGGCTCCTGGTGGTGGTGTCTGCTGACTGAATAAGACAGGGTGTGGCTTTCAGAGGCAGGGCAAAGAGTCCAGCAGTGGGGTGAATCCTTCGAATAACAGTCACCCAACATAGAATGAGCCACTTGGGTTGGATAATATACTTCAAGATTCTGTGACCAAGATAGATAAAGGATCATACTAGATGCCCTTCCCCAAATGAATTACAAAGGCCCCTTAATTCTTATATGTTGCTGGTGGTGGTGGTGGTGTCGGGGGGAAGGGGGAGGTGGTATATGGTGACTTTAAAATGACTAAGATTGGATTTTCTCTCCAGCCCAGTAGGAGAGGTCTCATTTAGTTAGAATTAGATTTGGAAAGGCAAACAAACACGGCATTTTGTAGACCTGGGGGTTGTGGAACCAATCCATACCCATTACATTCATTTCAAATGCATAAATAGTAGATCCTGCCTTCTCCCTTTTTATTTTTTAATTTAATAAATCTTTATTGTTCAGGTTATTACAATTGTTCTTCTTCCCCCTCCCATAGCTCCCCTTCACCCAGTTTCTACCCCATCCTCTGCCCTTACCGCCCCCACACTGTCCTCATCCATAGGTGTACATTTTTTGTCTAGTCTCTTCCCACAACCCCCCTTTCCCCCCAGTATTGTAAGTCCACTCCCTTTCTATGCCCCTGATTCTATTATATTCACCAGTTTATTCTGTTCACCAGATTTTTTTATTCACTTGAACATAACTTTAAGGAAAAAAAATGTAAATTACCTTAGGAAGAAAGTGAAATCAGAAATCTTGAGGCCTCCTTTGAGGGAAGTCAGAGCTGTTCCTGGAATCAACTAATATTGGTTGAGAACATGAATATTCTCTAATCCAGAGAGGCAAATGAATGTCAATCTTTCCTAGGAAGCTTAGAAGGAATAATTCTCTGATTATCTTCAAATGAAAACAGTAAGTTTAACAACCTACACTGCTCTTCAACCACCATGTCATACCTTACACCACCTTTTGATTTAATTATACACTTCAAAAAATCCCAGATACATTTTTTTTCCCTGAAAGTTTTGTTAATGAATGGACTGTTTTTGATGGAAGTCCAGGCGGGAGCACAGATAGAGAGACCTAATGAACCGGATGTAAAACAGAGACTATAGTGTTCCAGAATTATCTGAAAATATCATCCCAACACCAAGAGACCAAGAGAAGAATAGCAGGGTGCTCTGTGCAATGCAGTCCCCACCAGAAGAGAGCCCAGGCAAGCAGCCTGGAGGAGGGGACAAATGCAGGAAAGAGCCCTATCCCACTAACCCTCAGGGTCCCACAAAGTCTCCTCCCTTGACTTTGTACCATCGGTTTCCTGAGAGTTTCCTGGGCTCCCCGCCCCACTGCCTGTAGTGACCCTCATCTCAGAACAAACTAGCTCACTGGGTTGGGGATGGTGGGCAGGAGGGATGAAATCATTGCTTTGCTTTCAGTGTCCGCTTTTCCCAAGAGGACTTGTGCAGCGAGCGAGTCTATATTTTTAGAATTAGCATGTTCTGTTTGAATGTTGTGAACATTTATTTAAACCTACTATATTTAGTGAAAGTTTAATTATCCAAGTAGGGAAACTAGTTTCAAGCTGTCACCTTTCATTCCGTGCTCATCAAAACAGCCCCCGCCTCTGAGAATGGCAATTTCAGCTGCACCTGGTGAGGGCAATGGCCGAGGAACAGTTCCATTGCTGGAGTTCCCGGGGGCTCGGCAGCAGGGGAAGCTGGCTCTGCAGCCTCCCATTCCGGTCCTCTGGGACCCCACTGCCGCACACCCCCTGTGGGAGGGGTGGTGGGACTGTGTGTCTGCTCCAGTGGGTGGGGACTGGGTTTCCTTCCCACACAGAGACGATGATCAGATTTTCCAAAATAGCACTCAGGTAGCAGGATCTCTTTGTAGCATCTACAAGTATGTAAGATGTTGGGAAAATGTGCTCTGTGTAATGGGATTTCTTGGATTTTTTTCAGCAAGGCCAATTCATTCCTGGATTTCCTCACTCACTCCTGGCAGAGCCTTCTCCAAAGCCACGCCTGGGCACTGACTTGGGCCAGTCAGAGGGTTGGCTTGAGGAGGGCCAGGCGGAGGCAGGTGTGGGTGAGTTTGATGCAGGCAGGCCACCGGTGGGAGAGTGGGCAGGCACCAGCCGACTGGCACTAAAAAACGCTGAGACACAGATATAATATTGTGCACGTTTATTTACTCCGTCAGCAAACAGGTATTGATTGGTTGTCGGAGAGTCATGGAGCCTGGCATCCGTGTTGTCGGGGAGATCCAGGTGAAAAGAAGGAATTGTCCTAATGTATAATGACAGAGTGAGACGCTCAAAAGAAAAGGGACGTTTGGTGAGTGTTTACAGAGAAGTCTGAGGTGACCGGTTGGCGAGGGGGAAGTGATATGTGAGCTGAGATTTGCAGCAGACCCTTTCATAATGTTGTTTTGTTATACTGCTCATGAGGAGAAAACATCCATCCTCAGCCCAGGCCACTATCAGTGTGGAGTTTTCACATTTTCTCCGGGAACTCTGGTTTCCTCCTACATCCCCAAGATATACACGTGGAATGAATTAGCATGTCTACATTGTCCCAGCCCGAGTGAGTGTGGGTGGGTGTGAGTGCACCCTCCGATGGAAGGGATTCTGCCCAGGGTGGGTGCCCACCTTGTGCCCTGAGCTGCTGAACTGTAATACGCTGGTTGGAAACAAATTCTCTTAGTGGTTTTTATTCATTTTCTTAAATGTATATATAGCTAACATTTCTTTTAATATCTAATATTAGAAGTGTTTTGGGTCTTTATGTAGGAATTTGGTAATGTTCTTGTGACCAGAAATATGCTGTAGGGACTTAATTCATGCTTATATTATTAGCCTGTGGAAAAATTGGTTTCGATATGTGTCATTTTGCTTGAGGTTACAATTTTGAACAGCCTATTGATGATGCTAGGTGAGGAACTACTGTACAGTGGTGCTTCCCAGGTGTGGGTGTGAGTCACCTGGGAATCTTGTAAATGCAGGTTCCTATTCTGGTCCTGGGGTCTGGGGAGGAGCCTGAGATTCTGCATCCATGACCAGCTCGCTGTGGTGCTCATGCTTCAGGTCCATTTTGAGTACCAGAAATTCTAAAGGGAGAGGGTAAGGCAGAACAGTGGGTCTGGGGGGGAAATAAGTTCCATGAGAAGGGACCAGAATACACATGGTCTATACATTTGTCTTCTGGCTGACCCTGTGGCCCTGGGAAGGTCAGGGTTCCCCTCCCTTCCATGGTCAGGTTTCAGGACATGTGTCCCCCTGCTGGGACCTTTTTTCCCTTTAAGGCTGCTCTTTAAGTTTACTATAAACTTTATTTTACCTTTTGTAAATACTGGGGCTTCCTTTGAAAAGAGCAGATTAAAGAAATATTTCCCTTCTCCTCAGAATTTGGCAGAAATATGAATTCCACCTTTCATAAAACTTGAAGACTAACCTCCAAAAGATAATATGTAGGGAGGGATGCCAATTTAGTAAAGATCAGCTAAGAGTGCAGAAACACCGGGGCGGTGGTAGGGGTGTTTCAGGATACAGACCTCAGACAAAGCTGGCAGGAAATCTTTTCTTTCTTTATTTTTATTGTTGAAAGTATTACATATGTTCCCTTTTTCCCCCCATCGTCCCTCTCCAGCCTGCCCCTGCCCACCGCCCCAGACCTTTACCACCCACTGTTTGTGCCCATGGGTTATGCATATATGCATACAAGATCTTTGGCTGATTACCTTCCACATACCCACCCTCCTCAGATTCTGCACTCTGTTCCATGCTTCCATGTCCCTGGATCCACTCTATTCATCAGTTTATTTTGTTAATTAGATTTCATATATGAGTGTGATCATGTGATACTTGTCTTTCTCTGACTGACTATTTCACTTAGCATGATACTCTCCAGGTTACTCCATGCTGTCTCAAAGGGTAAGAGATCCTTCATTTTTACAGCTGCACAGTATTCCGTGGTATAAATGTACCACAGTTTTGTTTTTTTTTATCCACTCATCTACTGATGGGCACTTGGGCTATCAGATCTTAGCTATTGTTAATTGTGCTGCTATGAAGGTAGAGGTGTATACATTCTTTCTGATTGGTGTTTTAGGTTTCTTACGATATATTCTTAGAAGTGGATCACTGGGTCAATTGGCGTTTTCACATTTAATTTTTTGAAGAAATTTTATACTATTTTCCATAATGGCTGCACCAGTGTGCATTCCCACCAGAAGTGTACTAGGGTTCCCTTTTCTCCACATCCTTGCCATTTGTTATTTGTTGATGGTAGCTATTCTGACAGGTGTGAGGTGATACCTCATTGTCAAGAAAACCATTATTTTTAAAAATATATATTTTATTGATTTTTATAGAGAGGAAGGCGAGAGGGATAGACAGTCAGAAACATCGATGAGAGAGAAACATCGATCAGCTGCCTCTTGCACACCCCCTACTGGGGATGTGCCTGCAACCAAGGTACATGCCCTTGACCTGAGTCAAACCTGGGACTCTTCAGTCCGTAGGCTGACGCTCTATCCACTGAGCCAAACGGGTATCGGCAGGAAACCACTATTTTTAAGTAGGGGACATTCTGAGGGAGCAAAATCAATGATTCTTATTTTGGAATCACAGAAATAGTATCTGCATGTGTGTGAGGGTACGGGTGTGTGTGAGGTGGGGAGTTGTTGGAGCATTCCCAGACCCTATTTGACCCCACAGAAAAGTGGAGAAAATAGAGCTGAATTAAAAAAAATACATGTAGCAATGCCACATTTGTTCTGACTGCAGTGAGGCAGTTAGAGGATAGACATTGAATTGTGCCTTGTGTCAGTATTTCTTGGCTGGAGAGCAGTAAAAGCTAAAACGAGGTGCACACACACAGCCTTGTAACAAGGACTTTCTCCCTAGACCAGGAGGATTCCTGCTGCTGGACCTGCTTACCCACCTCAATGTGAACCACCTCCAAAGTCCAGGAAGAGTGCACTCCATTTATATATACACTGAGTGGCCAGATTATTATAATCTCTGAACCCATAATAATCTGGCCACTCAGTGTATATGTGTGTGTCTATGTGTGTGTGTGTGTGTGTGTGTGTATTTTGAAGTCTTGGTGCACGAAATTCGTACGTGGGGGGCGGAGGTGCAGCCCAGCCTGCACCCTTTTCAATCTGGGACCCCTCAAGGGATATCCGACTGCCTGTTTAGGCCCAATCCTAACATCCTTCTCACAATCCAGGACTACTGGCTCCAAACTGCTTGCCTGCCTGCCTCCCTGATTGCCCCTAGCTGCTTCTGCCTGCCAGTCTAATCACCCCCTAACCACTACCCTGCCAGCCTAATTGATGTCTAACTGCTCCCCTGACAGCCTGTTGCCCCCAACTTCCCTCCTCTGCCGGCCTGGTCCCTCCCAACTGCCCTCCTCTGCTGGCCTGATTGCCCACAACTGCCCTCCCTTGCAGGCCTGGAACCTCCCAACGGCCCTCCCCTGCTGGCCATCTTGTGGTGGCCATCTTGTGTCCACATGGGGGCAGGATCTTTGATCACATGGAGGCAGCCCTCTTGTATGTTGGAGTGGTCAATCTGCATATTACTCTTTTATTAAATAGGGTAGAGACCTGGTGCATAGGTGGAGGCCAGCTGGTTTGCCCTGAAGGGTGTCCCAGATCAGGGTGGGAGTTTCCTTGGGACGTGGGACAGCCTAGGCAAGGGGCCTATGGTGGTTTGCAGGCCGGCCATGCCCCCCAGCAACCCAAGTGTAGGCCCTGGGATCTGGGATTAATTTATATTTTATAATTGAGACTTTGTAGCCTGGAGTGGAGCCAAGCCTTTTGGTCACTCCCTGGTGGCAGCCATTTCTGTTTGGGTTTATTTAAATTCTATAATTGAAACATTGTAGCCTGGAGTGGAAGCCTAGGTCGGCCAGAGCTGCAGAAGCTTGGCTTCCTCCATCACCTGGGCAACCCTAGCCTCTGCTCTCTCCAGCTCCATGGCTCCCACCATTTCTGTAGGGATATATCTTCTATAATTGAAACTTTGTAGCCTGGAATAGAGCCTAGGCCGGCAAGGTCAGGTGGAAAGCTTGGCTTCCTCCATTGCTGGGGAAACCCAAGCCTCCCTCCTGCTCTCAGTGGCCACAGCCATCTTGGTTGGGGTTTATTTGCTCCTGATTGGCTAGTGGGCATGGCTGATAGGTGTGGCTTGTGGGTGTATCAGAGGTTCGGTCAATTTGCATATTATTCTTTTATTGGATAGGATATATATGAGGTGGGATGCATGAATTCATGCATGGATGGGGTCCAACCATCCTGGCCGGGGTAGGAGACATGGGCAGTTGGTCAGGCTGCCAGCTGGTCAAACTCCTGGTTGAGGTGACAGTTTGCATATTATCCTTTTATTATATAGGCTATACACTGAGTGGCCAGATTATTATGCATTCAGAGATCATAATAATCTGGCCACTCAGTATATAAAACCCTGATATGCAAATAGACCAGATGGCAGAACAACTGAACAACGAGTTGCTATGACATGCACTGATCAGCAGGGGGCATGTGTGGAACATGGCAGGCATTGGTAGCAGACAGCAGAGTGTGGAACATGGCAGGCAGCAGTCATAGTAGGCTGGTAGAGCAGGTGAGCAGAGGCGCGAGACTAAGGCAGGGTGCTGTCATGGGGCAAATTGTTTCCTTGTGCCACAGCCCTGCCAGGTGCTTGCACTTGCTGCTGGCAATGGAGCTACTGTTTGCACCTGCTGCCAGAACCTGGCACCAGCCCAGATAGCCCTTCAGAGTTTCTCCACCTCTCCCTGATCCTGAGGGGTGATTGGGGCAGCAGCCGCCACTGCCACCTGCTCATGGTGCTGCCCCACTGGCATATGCTGCTGGCACCAGTCCCAATAGCTCCCAATTGCTCCGCGCAGTCAGTGGGTGCGAGTGGGGCTGATGCTGTCACCTCATGGGAGCAGCAGCAGCAGTGGGAGTGGGACTGCTGGTAGAGAGGGGACTTGGGACCATGGCGGGAAGGGCTGGGCAGGGATACAGAGGATGGGCCAAGACCTGCCCCTGTGCCCACTGCAGCCTTGCCACCCACATTTCCTTTCAAGCTGCATGAATTCATGCACTGGGCCCCTAGTTTACAGATAAGAATAAAAGGGTACCCAGCAAAGTCTCATGCAGAGCTAGTACATGAGAAAAGGAGGGAGGGGACCCAGCATATGTGTGGTAGAAGGAAATGCTCACAATAAACAAGTGACAGCAAGATTCTGAAAATGATGAGCAAATAAATGGTGATAGACAAATAGAACTCAGTGAATCAATAAAGAGGCCAAGGGAACAATTGAGAGCTCAGAGGAAATAATGGGAACGCCACAGAAGGAGATGAAACAAGAACTTTCAGAGCTCAGGAAGGAAGCAGAAGGGAAAATGAAGTCACCTCGGAAATGCAGACACATTGGAATAATCACAAAGGAGAACATATATTGACATCAGTGAAAACTAGGACAACAGGAATGAGAGAAGCAAGCAAAATAAATAAGAAATTAATGAAGTTAGAACAGATGAAAGAGAATATGAAAGATTTTAAAGACAAAAGAATTACAACATATACATTATTTATATCCTTTAGGAAGAAGCCTGGAGATATTATTCAGTAAAATGCTTTGGAAAGTTAAATAACACTGAATTGATAGGACATGCTGTGGTCCAGGAAAGCTTAATACAGAATGATCAGCACTGACATGTATCCAAGTAAATTTACCAGTGGTCAAAGACAAAGGAAAACTCTTCTATCGTCCAAATAAAAATCGAACTATTACAAGTAAAAACCAAAAAATCAAGCTGACATCATAACAAAGCAGAATACACAGTGAAATATCAAAAGCAAGAGAAGGGAACCGTAATATAAAATGTGAGTACCAATTTTTTAAAAAAATTCTTTATTGATTACTGTGTTACATATGTGTTCTTATTCCCCAATTACCCTCCCTATCCCCCCCCCTTATGCCCTCACCCCCCTGTTGTCTGTGTCCATTGGTTAGGCTTATGTGCATGCATACAAGGCTTTTGGTTGATCTCTCCTCCTTACCCCCACCCTCCCCTACCATCCCTCTGAGGTTTAATGGTCTGATGATGTTTCTCTGTCTCTGGATCTGGTTTTGTTCATCAGTTTATGTTGTTCATTATATTCCATAAATGAGTGAGATCATGATTTAGCTTTCTCTGCCTGGCTTATTTCACGTGAGTACCAATTCTTGACCAAAAATATATAACAATGCATTTAAATAGTGTATCTCACCTATGAAAAGAGACTCTCAAGTTTATAAAGAGAGTGAAGTCCAGTCATGTGTCATATGTGAGGTGCATCTGAACAATGAAGCCCAGAAAGGCTGAAGATGGAGTAGGTGGAATTGTGCACCCCTCCTGTTCATATCTTGAAGCCCAAACCCACCATGTGATTCTACACAGAAGATAGGTTCGTAAGGAGCTGATTAAGGGTAAATGCAATCCTAAGGGTGAGGCCCTGGTCTGATAGAACTGGTGTCCTCACAAAAAGAGGAAGAGACACCAGAGCCTCCTTCTCTTTGCCACGTGAGGACAGAGCGAGAAGGTGGCCTTCTGGAAGCCAGAGAGCTCTCTCGAGAACCTGACCATGCCGGCACTTGAGAACTTTCCAGCCTCCAGAAGCGTGAGAAAATAAATTTTGGTTGTGTAAGCCACCCAGTTTATGGTATTTTGTTAGGGCAGCCCAAGCTGAGTGACAAAGACTGGAGAGAGAGAGAGAGAGAGAGAGAGAGAGAGAGAGAGAGAGAGAGAGAGAGAGAGAGAGGACTAATGCTCCCTCCCTTCTATGTAGTTGTATTCAGAACAAAAAAAGCACACCTTAAATTAAATGAAAAGGGCACTTGATAATGGTAAAGGATGTAACTGAGGGTAATTTTATGTGGCGAATAAATTCTCATGGAAAACATGGTGCCAATGTACAGGAAACTTAGGAATAGACAGAAATACTTTAAAAATAAAATTCTTATCTCTCAATTATGACACACAAACTTTAAAAAAGGCAAGGAAGGATACGGACTGTCTAAATGACATAATCAGTCAGATAGCTCTAATAGATATTCATCAAGCTTTATAGTCTGGAAACATGGTGCTTTCTTTTAAAGTAATAGTAGAGCAGTCACACAAGTTAACTACCTATGAAACCATAAAGAAAATGGCAATAAATCTCCCAAATAAAAATAGGCAGTATACTCTGATGACAATGCAATAAAATCGGACATTAAAAATAAAGATAGTAAAAAAAGGCCTGGAAATTACACTCTAAATAATTCTTGAAACGGAAATTGCAGAATATTTAGAAAATAACAGTTGGTACCAAAACACAAAGTAAAAAGGGGAATATATGCCTAGAGAAGCTGAATCTGAAGTTTATATGGAAAAATAAAAGGGCAAGAATTGCCAGAAAAAGTTCCTGAGTCAGAACAGCAATGAGAAGCACAAACACTCTGTGGAGCAAATACTATAAAGCTCAAGTGATTAGAGCGCTCAGGCACTGGGCACAGATAGCTACAGCAGTGGGGCAGAAGAGAAAGTGCCTTTCTTTTTGTGGATCCCAGCAAATAGGTTTAAAACTACTCTTCTATACATGCCATATATAAATTTCTGTAAAAATACATGTATGTATATATACTTGGATATGTGTAGAACCGCTTTGGAACTATATTCAAGAGACTGGAACCATTGCTGAGCAGCTGAGAGATACAGGTGGGGAGGGATATCCTATTTCACAGTATTTTCTTGTGTAACTTTTGAGTTTTGTACCATTTGTGGTATTATGCCTTCAAAAAATAATTCATTTGTTGTCAAACCCAACACAGGAAGTGAGTCAGGTAGAACATGCTGACCATGGGTATGGAAGGATTTGCTCGAATCACTCCAATTAAGGGTTCTGAACTACTTGCCTGCCTGGCCCAGGAAGCTTCCCAGGACCTAAATAGCTAGAGAGATGTCAGAGACTCCTACCAAAGTAGACACACTGATGGTCGATTTTCATAGTTTTCTTTTCTTTTTTTTAATCTTTATTGTTCACTTTATTAATTACATTGTTCCCTTTTTTTTTCACCCTATAGTTCCCCTCCACCTGGTACCCATCCCACCCTCTGCCCTCACCCCCCTCCACTGTCCTCTCCCATAGTTGCATGATTTTTGTCCAGTCTCTTGCTGCACTTCCCACACCCCTTTTCTCCCCAAGAGTTGTCAGTCCATTCCCTCTCTATGTCCGTGATTCTGTTACATTCACCAGTTTATCCTGTTCATCAGCTTATTAATTCACTTGATTTTTAGATTCATTTGTTGATAGATGTGTATTTGTTGCTCCTAATTTACACTTTTATCTTTTTCTTCTTCCTCTTCTTAAAGAACATCTTTCAGCATTTCATATAGTATTGGTTTGGTGGTGATGAACTCTTTTAGCTTTTTTTTATCTGCGAAGCACTTCATCTGACCTTCAATTCTGCATTATAGCTTTGCTGGATAGAGTAATCTTGGTTGTAGATTCTTGCTGTTCATCACTTTGAATATTTCTTGCCACTCCCTGCTGGCCTGCATCGTTTCTGTTGAGAAATCCGATGACAATCATATGGGTGCTCCTTTATAGGTAACCATCTGTTTTTCTCTTGCTGCTTTTAATATTCTCTCTTTGTCTTTTGCTCTTGGCATTTTAATTATGATGTGCCTTGGTGTGGTCCTCTTAGGGTTCCTATATATTGGGGTTCGGTGCGCTTCTTGGACTCCTAAGTCAATTTCTTTTACCAGGTGTGGGAAGTTTTCGGTCACTATTTCTTCAAATAGGTTTTCATTGTCTCGGCCTCTCTCTTTTTCTGGCACCCCTATAATTTGGATGTTAGTATGCTTGAGGTTGTCCCAGAGGCCCCTTACACTATCTTCAATTTTTTGGATTCTTTTGGTTTTTTGCTTTTTCAGCTGAGTGGATTTTACCTCTTTGTATTTCAAATCTTTAACTTGGTTCTTGGGGTGCTCCAGAGCACTTTTAGGTCTTTGTATAATATTTTTTATTCCAGTCAGTGTATGCTTAATTTCTGGTTGGTCCTTTTTCATATCCTTGAGAGTCTCCTTTATATCCTTGACGGTCTCCTTCATTTCCTTGTAGGACTCATTCACTTCCTTGTCGGTCTTGCTTATTTCTTTATAGGTCTCGACCTTTTGTAGGAGCCTCTTGAGAAACCCTATAACTGTGGTTTTGAATTCCATGTCCAGTCGTTTTTTTCCTCCATTTCTTTCACATCTGATTTCTTTCCATGTCTCTGCATGGTGGCTGCTTCCCTGAGTTGGTCAATTAGCTTTGTGTGGTAGACTTCCTACAAGGGACAGTAGGTCAGCCTCCCCAGTTACCTGAGGTGCATATGGGTTATACAGTCTTGCTGAAGTTAAGCTCAGGTTAATCGTTGTTAGCATTTAGAGGGGTTGACCTCCAGGCCAATTGTCTGTGAAGTTCAGCTGTGCTCAGGTTGGATGGGCGGTGTCTCCAGGCCAAGCAGATAGCGTTAGCTCCGCCCTATATGGCCCCAGGGAGTCTGTGTCGGTGGCAATGGCCGCCAGCACCTCTGAGAGAGAGCTGCTGCCAAGCTCCACTGGCTGCTGGGGAATTCAGACTCTCCCCAAATGAGTCTGCACACCCAATGTCTCACCCAGGGTCCTAAAACAAAGCAATCTGACGGTTTCCAGAATGAGATAGCAAGTCACGAGCGCTCTCTATTAGGTCAGGCAGGTGCGCTGTTCCAAGTTCATGCGCAAGCTGCCTTCTCCACAAGCCGGCAGACTCCTGCAGCACCCGAGCTTCGGCATGTCCTCCCACTGTCCAGTTTTCACCCCAGATGATAGTGGGTTCCCTGGACTTCGCCCAGAGCTGGAGAATCAGTCCAGTGGGACGTCTTTGTCTCCCCGTTCGAGAAAACTGACCGGTTTTCAGCTGCCCGCCTTCTCCGCTGGCGTGCGCTCCAAACCTCTCTCCACGCGAATCTTCAATGCTGTCCGCCGGCGCTCCTCCGAGTCACAGTGTCTTATCTTCACTTTTTTTGTGTGGAATTTTCACTCGGCCAGCTTTCTGGTGATTCTGGAAGGTGTTTGTTCTTTTGTTAAGTTGTAGTTTTAAAATTGCTGAGTATGACGGCAAGATAGGTGTTTTACCTATGCCGCCATCTTGGTTCTCCCGATTTTCATAGTTTTCTAAGATTTTCTTCACTCTGGCCTTTCACTTTTTTACCCACTCTCCAGGAGGAGGCCAAGGGATGTCTTGGATGTAGGGGCCTAATCATCAGCTCCATCAGCTAGAGCTCCTTTCTGGATAAAACCCTGAGCTGTCCAATAACCTGCAGTGTGCATACTAGCAGGGTGCTGCAAATACAGCTTTAAGCAAAGTCCTCTAGGTTCCTCTTCTAGGTAGCTTCCTGCCCAAATCCCTGCCTATTCCCCATATCGCCAGGAGCAAAGAGACATCCTCCTTTCTTCTGAGAAAACACTGCAGTTTATTGGGCAGCATGAGGAAGGCTGCAAGTGTATTTGACTTTGGTTTCAGATGGCAACTCAAACAAGTGTGTGTTTAGGCTGCTCTTTCCGAGTATTCCCACTGGCAAAGCCTTTGGTAACTTGTGGCTAAGTAGAATAAATCGCAGATTTCAAGTTCTTTTTTTCATTCTTTCCCCTTTGAGAAAAGACTATGAAAGCTAAAAGTGGTGGCTGAGTCTTGAAGGCCAGGGCCATTAAATATTTGCTGAAAATCTACCAAGAGCACAGGCCTACCAGGTCAATATACACACAGAGTTGTCCTGGGAAGGAAAGGATTCAAACCATGAAGACTCTCTTGGGAAAATAGCTGCCTCCAGTGCCCTGGATTGAAAATCAGCGCTGCGGGCTTCAGGTTGTCAGAGCAAAAGAATGTCTCTAAAGGAGGCGGGACTAAAACTTGACCTGTGACGTGGGAACACCCCTAAAACGTCCGAGCTCCTGTGTGCTTAGTTTGTAGCTTTCTGTCTTAAAAAAAAAAAAAAAGCAGAAAACAGAATTTTCTTTTAGCTGCTTAGCCTTTAAGTTTTTTTATAACCAACGGAGGAAAACAATACACCACATTTTAACTTACTTTCTAAAGTGGGTTAAGCATGGATTTTAAATAGAAAACATCCTCAAATGAAAAGAATTACAGCTGGATTTTCCCTTTAATATATTTTGTTGATTTTTCATTCTAAGTTCAGTGGAGATAAGGAATCTGACGTGGCTAATTTATTGTGCTTTGTATACAGCAGCAAGAATGATTTTCCTAAAAAAATCATTTTGCTTAAGTGGCTTTCTTGCTCAAATCCGAGTAGCTGCCTACATTATTTGATTTTCCACTGCACAATGTTCTAAGCTCTCACGGTCATGTCTGTTTCCTCCTCAAAATCTCCTCCCCCTCAGCAGGACTCCTGTTTCTTTCCTTTGCCAGCTAGTTGTGTGTCAGAGCAATCACTCGAATCTTATGGCCCTTTGTCCTGGCCCCATGGCGGTGTGTGTGTGTGTGTGTGTGTGTGTGTGTGTGTATGTGTGTGTGTGTGTGTGTGTGTGTGTGTGTCAGAGTCAGGGTGATGGTGTCCTAGGACATCTGAAAATAAAGCGGCAGAGAAGTTTGACATTGGGAGTAAACTGCCTCCACTCTGCTTTCCCTGTTACTTAGAAGTGAAAAGCTCTTGGTGAGCAAGCAGATTCTGTGCTCACATTGTTGCCACATGATCAAAGGAAGAAATATGTATCTTTCAAGATAAAAAATAAATGTTTTTTTCCAAAATATCATTGCATACATCTATTTTCCCCCCTCGATACTGAAATTATTTCAGTATTTCAAACAACACTGGAGGAAGGCATACAATTTTTGTGGCTATCCAAAATGCCACAAATACCATTTTGTGGATTTGATTCCCCCTCTCTAACTTAAGGATTTCTGAGGCACTTTCCAGCTCTGAAAATCATATGACCTGTGAACATGTGCCCTCCCTCAGCTCAGGAAGCCTTTTAGAGCAAACTGACTTATCTGCTTTATCTAAACTAGGATTCCTCCTTTCCACGGCTATCTCCTCCATCTGAAATATTCTTCTTTGACATTTCTGACAAACCGTGAGCCTCTTAACTTCCCTGCCTGAGAGGAATGATTCCATCTGCACTGGACCCCAGGAGCCTCCTTATCTTTAAGGTATGGGCAACATAGAGATGAGAGTAACTATGGTGGTAGAGGGAGTAATAATAGTAGTAAGAGCAAAATGTAATTTTAGGATAATAGAGGCAGCTCACATTTGTTGAATTTTTGTGTGCTAAGCATTCTATATTCATTATTTTACAACCTAAGATGTGGGAAATATTATTTCTTTAAATATATATATTTAAATACATTTGTATTAAATTCAGAGAGGAAGGGAGAGGGAGAGAGAGATAGAAACATCAATGATGAGAGAGCATCATTGAACACTTGCTTCCTGCACGCCCCCAACTGGGGGTTGAGCCCACAACCCAGGCATGTGCCCTGGATCAGAATCGAACCTGGGAACTTTCAGTCCTCAGGTTGATGCTCAATCCACTGAGCCAAACCGGTCAGGGCTGATGTGGGAATTATTAACTCAGTTTCCAGAAGGGGCAAACTGAGGCTTAGAGAGGGTTATAAAGCTTGCTGACGATAGTGACTAGTGGAGTCAGAGTTCAAACCTCGGCCATTCGACTTCCATGATCCATGGTTTTACCACCATTCATAAATATTACCTGTGTCTATTCATATTTTTTTTAATCTGTCCCATCTTTCTTATGAGATTCTTGAAGGCAGGTCATGTCTCCTTTCGTTCTTTTATTCCATGTGAGAGTGCTGTAACCATAAATGAGCAAATAACATTATTGACATTACCTCTTAGGGGAAAAGAATTCCCACACAGGCTGTAACTCAGCCGGATATCTGAATCAGCATGAATTTTCTCCAATAGCAGGGCACATTCCTCAGGCCATCCGGGTGGGGTCAAAGGTTTGAAGATTTTGTTCAAGTTGTTCCTCTTTGTCATTTCTTGGCCATACTTCTGAGTGCTTGAATTGGCTGATGGGGATTTTGAGTAGGAGAGATGCAGACAGCTTGCTTAGAAGTTAGGTTAATGGCAAATAAGGATTTTAGAGTCATTTTAAAAATGATAAGATCAGTAACCTAGGACTGATTTATGTTGCTACATTAATTTCAACTTGTTTTAATGGCCTTTGGCTCCCTACTTAATGCCAATTGAGGCAACAGATTAATTCCTTGTAAGTAGTGGCTTGTCATGTGTTATTGCTTAATTCTGGGTTTTATGAGGTACCAAGACAGATATTTATAGATTGAGCAGATTACTGTGTCCTCTAAAGCCTTGAGGGTTAGTGTCTAACTCTAGCATCTCCAAAACTTTGTATGCAATCAATCAAGTGATCAATAAACATATCTGTGATGATTCTGGAGTTTTAATATTAGATGTTTCAAGAATCACAGTCTCAAAGGACTTGTATGCATGCATATTAGAATAACCAATGGACACAGGCACTGGGGCAGTGGTGGCTTGCCCTCAGGGATGGGAGTGGTGGGAGGGATCAATTGGGAAAAAAGGAGACATGTAATACTTTAAACAATAAAAAACAAACAAAAAAAATACACACACACACACACACACACACACACACACACACAAAAGAATTATAGTCTCAAGAGTAGTTTAGTTATTAAGTGATTTTGGGATTGTGTTATGTCAGAGGAAAATAAACAGGAAGACTTTTAATAGTATAAATTTCTGAGATGTTAAAGATAACATGATACTACCAGGTGTCCACTCCTCTCTTTGAATTGAGATTCAGGTGGGACTTCATTTCTTTCTCTCCGTCTTGGTCAAGAAGAAGCTGTAACTCCTATTTATTCTTCACCTCTCTTATCTCATTTTAAAAAATGTGACAATTTCTAGTTTTTGTTCTCTCTTTTGATCTTTTACCATTTTTAGAATATGATTTTCTGTCTGTCATCTTATAATAAAGTGCCCACAGGGAGGAAAGACAAGATAAAAGTGGGAGTTACCCGCGGTTACTTCCTCTCCGTTTCCACAGGCACTGGCCTACCATTGGTTTCTTTTTCTACTGTCCTGACTCTCTGTTTCACAGGTCTGGTGGATAGTGAGCAAGTACATGAGTTCTGGGATCACACCATCTAGGTTTGAATTCCTTGTGTGACATTGGGCAAACTTTTCAATAAAATGGCACAGTAGCCCTACTTTAGAAGGTTGACAGAGAATTCATGTAAATCACCTTGGACAGTATTGCCTAACTCCCAGTGAGCAGTCTCTAGATGTTAGTTATGATCATTTTCTTTCCAAGGTTCTGGTTTCCTGGCTTACTATTTTTACCCTTCATGTTCTATATAAGGTGGTCAGAGTCATTTACATACAATGCTGTTTTGATCTTATTATTAGCTGGTGAAGAAAAAACAGAAAACTTCTAGTGGTTTCCCATGACAATCAAATTTGAATTTTTTGTTATGGTATTCAAGGTGTTCTATAATCATACCTGAACCTGTGGCTTTGACCGATGCCTGATTCTTCTACTTTTAAAAAAAATTCTTTGTTGTTGAAAGTATTATATGTGCCCCCTTTCCTCCCATGACCTCTCCCAACCTGCCTCCAACCCAGGCCTTTACTCCCCACCCCTATTGTCTGTGTCCATTGGTTATGCTTATATGCACACAAGTTCTTTGGTTGGTGTTTATTTTTTTAAATTCTTTATTGTTGAAAGTTTTACATATGTCTCCTTTTTCCCTCATTGACTTCTCCCAGCCTGCTCCCACCCCCCAGCACAGGCCCTCACCCCTCCTACTGTCTGTGTCTATTGTTTATACTTATATGCATGCATACAAGTCATTTGGTTGATCTCTTACCTCCCTCCACTCCCCCGCCCCCTCCCCTTGCCTTCCCTCTGAGATTTGAGTCTGTCCAATACTTCTATGTCTCTGAATCTATTTTTGTTTGTCAGTTTATGTTGTTCATTATATTCTACAAATGAGTGAGATCATATGATACTTATCTTTCTCTGACTGGCTTATTTCGCTTAGCATAATGCTTTGAATTGTAGCCAGTAGGTTGACAAATCCCCTGGCGATTCTGATAAAGTCTGTCTAGAGGACATTCTGGAAAGTGTTGCTTTATTGTTATCCAGAATTGTATACCTACTGTATGCATTCCATGTTTTCCGTATAAATTTTATTTCCTTAAATTTAATTGTCTCAAGGGTAAAAAGTTGGGGTTTTTTTTTGCAGGAAAGAGTTAACATAGCAGGCCTGACTGAGGCTACCACCCTTAGCAAGTCCTGTTAGCAAGAGTGGTCCATGGCTGACCTCTAGAATTTGGTTCTCAGAGTGCTCTCAGTTAACAGGTAACTGATAGGTGTGGTTCATTGTACCTAGAGTTTTGTGAAAGCTTTAGAATTTATGTTGGACATTGCATAAACTCTGGGAGTTTAAATTTTTTTTTATGTTCTAGGCAGAGAGTATCTGCCTACATGATCAACTCCCAATAAAATTCTCAAGCACTAGGTGTCTAAGGAGCTTCGGTAGGTGATTCATTATGAGCATGTTATATCTCATGAAAGAGAGAGAGAGAGAGAGAGAGAGAGAGAGAGAGAGAGAGAGAGGACATCAGAATGTCTATATATGAAATCCTCTAGACTTCTCCTTTATGATCTGGTTATATGTCCTTATTACATTGCTGTAAGACATCTTAGCTGTAAGATCTTAGCTGAGTTCTTCTAGTAAATATCCAAATGTAGGGGTGGATTTGGATAACCTGACACAGTATCCTTTCCAAAATAATTCTTACAGTAGGTGCTCAATTAATATATTATGATTGTCTCAAGTATCTTTTTTAAAATATATTTTTTATTTTTAATTATAGCTGACATACAAGATAGTGATGAGACATTTATATAACTTATGAAGTGAAACTTTGAAAATTCTAATACCCATCTGATACCATACATAGTTATGACAATACTAGGGGCCTGGTGCACGAAATTTGTGCACTGGGGATGGGTGCTCCCTCAGTCCAACCTGCCCCATCTCACATACTGGGAGCCCTCAGGGGATTTCTTACTGATGGCTCACCTCCAGCCTGCCCAAGGCTGAAAGCCTCTGGCTGAGACTTTCCATCCTTGGGCAGGGAACCTCGGCCAGGGAACCCCAGCCAGCCATTGCCCTGCAATCAGGCCAATCGCTGCCTGGCCCTGCTCCCAGCCCAGCCTGGCCTGCCTAAGGCCAGGGGCCAAAAGGTCTCTTGGCAAGGCCTTTTCGCCCCTGGCCTGGGGCACCCAGTGAAGAGATCGCTCTGCGATAGAAGCCAATAGCTGCCTGGCCACGCCCCCAGCCCTGCCTGGTCTGGGGCATCCAGTGAAGTGATCGACCTGCAATCCAGGCCATTGCTGCCTGACCACGACCCCAGCCTGTCCAGCCTGGCCTAGTGCACCCAGCGAAGTGATCTCCCTGCTAGCCAGGCAGATGGCTACCTGACCACACCCCTAGCCCACCCAGCCTGCCCACCCCCAGCTTGGGGCACCCAGGGAAGCTGTTGCTCTGGGATCCGGGCTTATCACTGCCTGCCTTTCCAGGCCTGCCATGGGCAGCAGCCATTTTGGTTGTGTGTTAATTTGCATATAGCTCCTGATTGGCTTGTGGGCGTGGCTTGTGGGTATGGCTTATTTGGTATAGTGAAGGTATGGTCAATTTGCATATTACTTTTTTATTAGATAGGATTATTGACTGTACACCCCATGATGTACTTTATATCCCTGTGACGACTTTTAATAATTGGCAATTCGTACTTCTAAATCCTTTCCCATTTTCATCCATGACCCCAAGCCCTTTCCCATCTGGTAACCATCAGTTAGTTCTCTGTATCTATGCCTTTGTTTTTGTTTCTTCTGTTATTTTGTTTTTTAGATTTTATGTATAAGCAAAATCATACGGTGTTTGTCTTTCTCTATCTGACTTCATTTAGCGTAATACCCTTTAGGTCTATCCAAATTGTTGCAAATGAGAAGATTCCATTCTTTTTTATGCAGAGTAATATTTCATTGTATGTATGTACCACATCTTATTTATTCATTTGTCTCTCTCTTTTGTTTTTACTCAATAAAATATTTAATGGATCAATTCACACATATAACAATTAAATATCCATTTGTCTCTTGATAGACACTTAGATTGCTTCGCTATTGTAAATAATGCTGCAAGTAACATAGGGGTGCATATGTCTTTTCAAATTAGTGTTTTGGGTTTCTTCAAATAAATTCCCAGACTGGAATTGCTGGGTCATATGGTAGTTCTAGTTTTAATCTTTTGAGGAACCTCCAGACTGTTTTCCATAGTAGCTACACCAATTTACAATTCTACCAACAATGTGTGAGGATTCCCTTTTCTCCACATCCTCAACATTTATTTGTTGATTTATTGATGATAGCCATTCTGACAGGTATGAGGTGATATCTCATTGTGATTTTAATTTGCATTTACCTAATGATCAATGATGTTGAGCAAGTTTTCATATGTCTATTGACCATATGTATGTCCTTTTTTAGAGAAATGTCTTTTCAGGTTATTTGCCCATTTTTATCATATTGTTTATTTTATTTATTTTTTATTTTAAAAAAATATATTTTATTGATTTTTTTTACAGAGAGGAAGGGAGAGGGATAGAAAGTCAGAAACATCGACCAGCTGCCTCTTGCACACCCACTACTGGGGATGTGCCCACAACCAAGGTACATGCCCTTGACCAGAATCGAACCCAGGACCTCTCAGTCCGCAGGCCGACACTCTATCCACTGAGCCAAACCGGTTTCGGCCATATTGTTTATTTTATTTATTTATTTTTTGGTTTTAAATTATATGACTTCCTTATAATATTTTGGATGTTAACTCTTTATCAGATTTATCATTGGCAAATATCTTCCATTCAGTAGGCTGTCTTTTCATTTTGTTGATGGTTTCCTTCACTGTGCAAAAACTCTTTAGTTTGATGTAGTTCTATTTGTTTATTTTTTATTTTTTGTTTCCCTTCCTCGAGGAGACATGTCCCCAAAATATTACTAAGAGTGATGTTAAAGAGTTTATACCTATGTTTTGTTTTAGGAGTTTTATGGTTTTGAGTCTTACATTAAAGTTGACTTAATTTAAAAAAAATATATTATATTGATTTTTTACAGATAGGAAGGAAGAGGGTTAGAAAGTCAGAAATATCACACCCCCTACTGGGGATGTGCCTGCAACCAAGGTACATGCCCTTGACTAGAATCCAACCTGGGACCTTTCAGTCCGCAGGCTGACACTCTATCCACT
This sequence comes from Antrozous pallidus, assembly GCA_027563665.1. Taxonomy (NCBI): domain Eukaryota; kingdom Metazoa; phylum Chordata; class Mammalia; order Chiroptera; family Vespertilionidae; genus Antrozous; species Antrozous pallidus. Next base: position 32,336,355 of record CM050512.1, on the reverse strand, counting down.
GACCCAAACCAGTTTTGGCAGAAGTCTACTTAATTTTGAGTTTACTCTTGTATATAGTGTAAGAAAGTGATACAGTTCTATTCTTTTGCATGTGTTTGTCTAATTTTCCCAACACCATTTATTGAACACCTTAATCCCATTGTATATTCTTGCCTCCTTTATCATAGATGAATTGACCATAAAGTTGTAGTTTTATTTCTGGGTCCTCTATACCATTGATCTATGTGTTTGTTATTATGCCAGTACCATGCTGTTCTGATCACTATAGCATCTATAATAATAAAAGTATAATATGCTAATTAGACCAGGCATCCTTCCAGACTGGGGCTGCGAGGGCCGAGGCAGCCTCCACAGCTGTGCAGACTGAGCCCCTTGCATGAATTTCATGCATCAAACCTCTAGTTGTAGTATATTTTAATATCAGGTAACAGAGTGTCTTTTATAAGTCTCTTAAACATTGTGGATGCTTAAAAAATTTAAGTACTTTCTTTTCCTTGTATCATTTCTTAATTTGGCATCTTTATATCTATATATGAACAGGCCATTATTTGCAATGTATGATATTTTTGAGGCATGCCTACAAAGAATGATTCTGGTTTTACTTATTTTTTTTCTATTTCCTAATTTCCTGCATGGTTTAATATTGCCAGACCAGTTCTGTTGAGCTCTTGTGATGCAAATAAAGGGAAACAGTAGAGTAGAAGGACTGAGATTTGAGGATGAGGTCTGGAAGAGGCACTTTGGCGGGAGAATCTAAAGGAGAGAGTTAACACAGAGTTTGAGTGATATGAAGTAACCATATAAAAATAATAGGGCTGTATGAATTGTTGCTGTGGACTAAGATTTCCTTTGACAATGTTTGAGAAGTGAAAAAATAATTTTATTGTTTTGAAATCACTTCTTGGTTGCTTAGTTATTTTTCTTTGATAATGTCCTATACCTAAGAACAAGTCATGGTTCATAGTTTATACCTTACATTTTTTGTCTATTTAACTTGAGGACAGGAATCATACCATTTATAGTTCTAACTTTAGCATGTTAAATCCCCAATAAGTCAAGAAAAAAGAAACTTAGTTCTTACCCAATTTAAGTACCAACTAGAAGAGTTTGAAGAAAGGGTACATGGATGGGTAATGGGCAAGTTAGTCTCTAAGAAAGGGGAATCCACTGTCATTCTGGAGTTATCTTTATAGCAGAATTTTCCATGTTCCAAGGGTTAGGCCACAGCCTTTCAGGTCCAGAGGCTTGATTTTGTGGGCCTACTAAGAGGGCATCTGCTTCTTAGAAGAGAACTCATATTCCGCAGCTAATGGGACTGATGTGTCGATGAGAATGACATATTAACTTGTGATTATAAAGACAACTATCCCAGAAATCAGCTTGACTATCAGGTTCTATTCCAACAGACAAACTTTATAGCAAACCAATCAATAACCAGGCTTGATGATCACAGAATCGGAGGTAGAGGAGAGTCCGTCCACTGACCTGTATGCCATGCTGAGGTAAAGTAGGACATTCACCTCTACCATGGGAATAGCTGTGGCCCAGAAATGTCAAACTCAAAATCTGCTGGCTAACACTCCTTTTCACATGGAGAGAGCTTGGGTGAGCACTCCCTACATTTGCCTTTGTGACCTCACTTTCCTATGATTATATGAGTGATAACCACTCTGTATTGAGTCTTTTTTTTTCTTCATAAATATGATTTATTTCAAAAACACAGTTTAACAGTAGGAAAATCACCATAAATCACAGCATTAAAGGTTTAAAGGAGAAAAACCTATAAAATTTTTGAAAGACATTTTGCAAAATGCTATAACAAAGTGTGGACGAAAAAGGGCCACATGCTAACCTGACAAGCACAGGGAAGGCCTGTCCTACTGCAGGGCAAGCACCCCATATACAGTTAAAAGTGGTGGTTATGGCTAGGCAGCTGGTCCCCTGATTTTACAAACTATGTATTGTCAGTGTAAGAAATAGTCAATAGTCTGAAGAATTTTTGTGAATTTATTTGAGCCAAACTATTGACAATTGCCTAGAAGCAAAATTTCAAGGAACTGAGAAAATGTTCCAGAGAGTGGCAGTTTTTCACCTTACTTTATACATTGCAATCAAAAGAGAAGACACAAGTGGGTCACAAGAAATCCATTGGTGATAGATTAGAGAGGTTGGAGAAAGCAAAGTGGGGAAACCTCTGGGATTGGATGAAAAGTAAAATGAGAAGACACTTCTTTTAGTAGGTGGGTATAGGATAGTTAACAGTCAACAATGAACATGATAACAATAACGATGGGAGGATTTATGGTCTCTTGCCTGGTGCATTGGTTGTGCCCTGAGGGGTTTGGAAAAAAGGGGCTTTATTTACACTGACATTCCAAAGGTTTGCTATAGCCCATGCAAAAGACAATAGACCGTCTTATTTAAGATAATAATTTACTTTAGTCAGGGAAGATTCTAGTCTAGGACATAACTACTTGCCATAAACTCCTTTTAGTTAAAAAGTTTTAATTTGAGTCTTTTAAAAGAAGTAATTCTTTATTATTGAAAGTATTACATATGTCCCCCTTTTTTCCCTTTATTGACCCCCTCCAGCCTGCCCTGAGCCCTGCCACAGGCCTTCAACACCCTATTGTCTGTGTCCATGGGTTATGCATATATGCATACAAGATCTTTGATCCATGCCTCCCACCCACCTACCCACCCATCCTCTCCTCTCCTCCAAGATTCTGTACTCTGTTCCATACTTCCATGTCTCTGGATCCACTCTTTATCAGTTTATTTTGTTACTTAGATGCCACATATGAGTGAGATCATGTCATACTTGTCTTTCTTTGACTGACTTATTTCACTCAGCATGATACCCTCCAGGTCCCTTTCTGCTGTCTCAAAGGGTAAGAGATTCTTCTTTTAACTGCTGCACAGTATTCCATGGTATAAATGTACCCCAGCTTTTTTGTCCATTCATCAACTGATGGGCACTTGGGCTGTTTCCAGATCTTAGCTATTGTAAATTGTGCTGCTATGAACATAGGGGTGCATACATTCTTTCTGATTGGTGGTTTGGGTTTCTTAAGGTATATTCCTAGAAGTGGGATTACTGGATCAAATGGCAGTTCCATATTTAATTTTTTGAGGAAACTCCATACTGTTTTCCGTATGCACCAGTGTGCATTCCCACCAGCAGTGTACTAGGGTGCCCTTTTTCCATATCCTCACCAGCACTTGTCATTTGTTGATTTGTTGATGGTAGCCATTCTGACAGGTGTAAGATGATCCCTCATTGTCGTTTTCATTTGCATCTCTCCGATGATCAGTGACTTTGAGCCTTTTTTTCATATGTCTCTTGGCCATCTGTATGTCTGCTTTGGAGAAGTGTCTATTTAGATCATTTTCCCATTTTTTAACTGGATTTTTTGTCTTCCTTCTGTTAAGTTGTATGAATTCCTTATGTATTTTGGATATTATTGAGTCTTTTTAAAAAATGAGATGTAAATGTCTTCAATTGTATTGTAAAGCAACTCTCTTTTAAGGTGACAAAATATATGGCTATTGTGATTATTAATTTTTTTTTCTGTAAAAAGCTTTATAGTTTCATTTGGTCCAGAGGGCTCCAGAGTGGTTAAAAGAATGGGTAGTAGTTTTGAGGAGAGGCTCAGGGAAAAGCCAGACATTAGGGGAATGCAGAGGGGCCCCTCAAAGGGGGATATTCATCCAGCCCAGCCAGCCTGCAGAGGTGAGCCAGGTGTCGCCCATCTTCTTGATGAGTTTCACCTCCTCACCCATGAAGTGGTTCTGCAGGAAGTCACAGAGCTGAGGGTCTGTGCGGGTAGAACATGGACCTGCAGCTCCAAAAGGGCCTGGGCCAGGTTCCCCTCCAAGGCTAGGGCGGTTTCCAAGGAATCCTGAGTTTTGCCCCAGTCATCTTGGGAGCCTTGAGCACAAGAGAATGCGGCCACTACGCTTGATTTGCATCTTTAGAGATGCTTCTTCCAACTCTCAGACGGAGTGACCCACGCCCTCTAGAGCCACATTGTCCAGGTAGAAATAGAAGCCCGGAGAGAGGTAGATGAGGGCGGCCCGCAGATGCAGGTCGGCCAGGTGGTTGACCACAGGCTCCTTCTTGGTGCAATAATTCTGACGAACCTGGAAGCTGAGCTCATGGTTGTTCGGCAATAAGGAGTTAAGGTAGAAAAAACCTTAACTTCTGGCTGGTCCCAGAAGTGTTTCTGAAGATGGTGACTGGACAAGACGCAGGTGAGTGGCTGGAGTGAGGGAAGAAGGGGTGTCCCTGGGTCTGTTCCAGCCAAACACTGTTGAAGCAAGAGACAGATCGGGGACCGCCGAGGGCACTTGTGATTGTTAATTTTTGATCGTTTGAATCATGAACCTTGGAGAGTGATCTGATTTCCATGTTGGGTGCTTGGTGGAGGAGCAGCATTTCCCAGCATCTTCATGCGTGTGCTGGTGGAGAAGCCCAGATACACATAGCCTGCATTTCATGGCATCAGGGAATTTCTCATCCTAACTTTCTCATTAATGAGCTGTGTATATTTGTGCATCACTTAACATCTCTCAGACCCACCTTCCAGCTGAAATTGTCACTAATCAAGCCCCAGCCATTTCCTGTGAACCCTAACCCGGCTGTGTCCATCGGCTTGCTGCTATAGATCACATCAGCCAGGAGGACACCAAAATGCTGACCAGGCACATAAGGATATTTTGCAGACTTGATCCCCTGACTACAAATAGCAGACTGGCAGCCAATTAAAATAATCATCTGGTGGTGCCAGTGAAACGCATATAACTAATTTTTCTCATTGCCTAATTATCAATTTCAGTTGCTGGTTTTTACCTTTCTGTGGTGGTTTATACTTAATTTCCCTAGAACTAATCAACACAATAATTTTTGCTGCTATATTGGCACTTACTAATATGAAAGGGCCATCCATTAGCAGAGCAGACCATCCAATGGTTAGAATAATAAATTCATACACTGCCTATGAATTTTAATTGTATAATTTTACTTCACAGAGTAAGTAATTTGCTCAAGGACACAGACTTAGTTGATGGTCGAACTGCCATAATTTTGTAACTTATATTATTTTGTATGTATCTTATTATCTTATTTATACTATGTGCCAATCTCCCTGATAATAAATATACTTTTGTTTAGGGCAGACCTTTGTGTCTTTATTTTTCGTAACTTTATTGCCTAGCATCATACCTAGGGGTGAAAAATCAGATGATGATAATAAAAAAGAAAACAATTTGAGTTCCTCCTTGGATACCCAGGAGATTTTTCTCCCACTATATCACATGCAAAAAATAAAGAGCATATTTATTATTTATTCGGCACATTATGCTTGAGGCATAACAGGTGCTGTAGTGAACAAAGATCATAAAGGCAAAGTTCTGTCCTAAAGACACAGAGACCATGAGATTGAAAACATACAAATGCTTGTAATGGAAGACAGAACTAAAGGAGGTGCAATTGCATGACTAAAGCAAATCAGAGAAGGGCACTATCACATGTGGGAGAATGAAAGAAGGCCTCATGGAAGAGGTGATTTGATCTGAATTTCAGGGATAATAGCTAAAAGAGTGGGAGGCAAAGGAAATAATAGGAAATAGGAAGGTGAGTCATCTTTGGAGAACTGCAAGAGTTTTCTCTTGGGTGTGGTATATGAGGTGGAGTATACCTACCTACGTGCAAGGAAATGGAGCAAAGCGAGGATAAAAAGTCAGGTTTGTTCCCAGGCAGCTTTGTCGGTTCAGGCTCAGGACCTTGCACCTGGTTCATCACACAGGACAGGGACAGCATATGTTATTCTGCCAGTGGGAGGTGGGCTGGTTTTGAGGGGCAGGAGGATGAGGGAGGCAGTGAGATAAGTCTGGAGGTGATTGCAATCCTTCAGGAACCAGGTAGGGAGCAAGTCTACCACAGGGTGGCAGCAGAGATGCAAAGGAAGGGGCAGTGTGACAGCCTCTGTGAATGACAACGTGGGAAAGGCCAGAGCTGAAGAGCCCAAGTGGGGAGATGCGATTCGCAGCATGTGTTTTTGTGCTTACCACAACTTATTAAAACTCTCTGCATAAACACGAGCTCCTCGTTAGACGGAGAGCTCCTAGAGGTCAGGGCCCGTGTCATCTTCACCTAGTGAAACGAACATGGCAGATACTGGGTAAGTGCTTGCTGGGGAAGCGACTGGAAGGTAGATCTGGCTTGGTCTTGGCAGCTGGGCTGTTCGTGTAAATAACATGTTTCTTTCGGGACTCCCTGGAATTTGGAGATGTGGTCTATTTTCTGATGCAGTTTCCGGGAATAGATTACAGAAAGAGCTGGAGAACAATTACAAGCGGATGTATGAGTGAAGGAAAAATAAAGAGGAGAGAGATGGTATACCTGAGCACAGAAGAAATGCAATAACTGCTTTTAAGACGTCTGGTGAGGTTGGAGAGGAAGTGCAGTGCGACACCCAGCAGGGGAGACTGGAATGTGGAGTGAAGCCCGGACGGGTGCAGAGGATGGTGTGGATATGTGGGCTGTGTTAGCTGGTGGAAGCTGGAGGAAGGGGAAGTAGCGAGGAATTGAGTATACAGGCTCTGGAATCACACTGCTCAAGTTCAAACACTGGTTCTTCTACCGAGTCATTATGTGGTTTCAGTGATTTCACTTTCCCTTGCCTCAATTTCCTCTTCTGTAAGATGAGGATGGTAGTTACACCTGCGCAAACATGTGAACGTGCGCAGCGCTCAGAACAGAGTCTGGATTGTAGCGAGCACTCCGTAAACATTAATTACTCTTTGTTTTTGGAACCCACCGTGACCACTTTGTCAGCGTTATCCCACTTAATCCTTAATCACTGCGGAGGTGGGTGTTACCTTCTTTCCACAAAAGAGGAAACAAGTGCAAGAGGTTTCATAACTCGCGCAGATCCACACAGCCCCTGAGAGCTCACGCTTCCTTAGGCTGGGTTCTCCCCGAAGGCATCTAGCGCTTCCCCCTGTAACAAGCTGCCAAAGCGCTAGGTAGCGATGGCCAGAGCACTGTGAACCATTGAGATTTGGCTAATATTCGGGAGCTGCCTCAGACCTTGGAACAGGGGGACGTTGTGAATCCGTTTCCTGGGAAGACTCATCTGGCAGTGTCATGAAAGAGGCCAGGCGGGAAGACAGGGGTGCGAGGTATCCAGACCAGAGACAGTGGAGGAAATGATGAGGCGTGGTTGAGCTGTGGTAGGAAAATGAGCTGAATTTGTGCCTGAGGCAAATGAGCTGCACCTGACGGTATAAACTAGTCACTGACGGAACAGGCACAGACCGGGATGAAGCCTCGCACTTCAACTTGAAAGTTTCAAACACGGGGCTCTAAGGAAATATTGATACCGTGAACAGTAATGAGGAAGTTGGGTGGGGAGTCACGTCAGCACTCGCCCTTTAAGGAAAGTGCCTGCATGGAACCAGCTCAGAGATTGCTGTCTGCATCAAAGTGGGGCGCTTGGTTATTTTTGGTGGCAGTTTGGTTCTGATGGGAACACTCTGGGTATCCCTTCACTGTCAATGCAGCTCTGCTCTCCTTCTTCATTTAGGAAGGAAGCTGCTAAATTGTTCCTTTCTTCAGGGGGTAGGCTGTTTTCTGCACACAATTGGCAAATCGACAGGTTACCTCCTTTCAGAAAGGAGGTTAACACCTTACCGTAATAGTTCTCATTCATAAAGGTGCAGGGATTTGCTTCGGGGGAGTTGGGAAAATCAGTCCCGCTAACTTCCCGTTTTCTATTTTGGGCCTCTGAGCAGAACTTCCCATTCGAGAGGGACCAAGCAGAAAACACCAAGCTGGAATTTTCTGCTGAAGGTGACCTACGGAGGGACTACAGTAAGTTCACGGCCTGAGGTGTTTGTCTCACCCGCTCTCGATGTCTGTCCTTCAGCTGCCCTTGCTTGAATCCTCCTGGGACTGACCTGAGGAAAGCATTTTGGTCTTTTGCTGAAGGTCAGTCCCAGCGCTTTGGTGCAGAGACCCAGGCTCTCAGGGCTCCCAACTCGCTGCGCAGGCTGAGCCCCTGACCAGGTTGGAAAGTGCCTAAGAACATTGTACTTTGACTTACCTTGTTTAGGTGTCCTGTCGGAACATTTTATTTTACCTGCTAGCGAAAATGGCGAGGCAGGCAGATATTTTTAGTTTGTTCCCCTTCCCCCTTTCCCCTCTTTCTCTGTTTATAATTCGAAATTTTGTTCACTTTCATGGTCTCATTTGTTTCCTTTATAGCACCCTGAGAGGTGACTGCTGCAATCCCCATTTCACAGAGGGTGAAACTGAGGTTTTAGGGAATTAGTGACTGGGCCAGTCTCTCAGTTCGTCCTCAGTCTTCTGTCTTCGGGTCTACTGTGTTTTCTTTTTCCCAGTACCACACTGCATTTCTGGTGGAGGCTGTCCCGGGCAGGATGCTGACAGGCTGGACAGACAATCCTAGCTGGGCTGGGAAACCTGAACAGAGCTCATCCAGCATAGAACTGTGTACCCTGCTCAATAAAATAGAGAATGTTAACTAAATGCATATCTTCAAGCATATAGGGCTTTGGGTCTTTTTTGTGTGTTAGAAGCGTTAGGATGATGTGACTAAGGGAGTCATTCACTGTGTGCAAGGAGCGTAACTAAAAAAGTCATGTGTGGGCCTCGTGGTAGTTCATACCCTGTTCTCCAGGGACGTGAGTTTTCTGTTGGCAGTTGAGCTGAGGATGGTAGCAGAAGATACTTTCGTGTCCCCTGTCCCCTAAGTCTTGGCAAGGCAAATGTGGTTTGGGAAATCAGTTGGGAGTTGGGAGCAATGATGAGAATCTGGACTTGAACATTGGCTTAGGCCAGAGGCAGAAAAATGGCATTGGAATTAGTGACTGTTTAGAAGATGCTGGTGAGGGGACTCTGATTCTTGGGAATGAGAGAGAGAGAGTTAGGGCAGGGGAAGGGGTGAGGCCCATGGGAGCCTGGGCTGTCTGTTTTGCTTGATGCATCTGTAGAATGAGTCCACTGTGCCAGAGCTCCTGGAGGGTCCCTTTGATTTCAGAGGAGTCCTCAGAACCATGCAGTAACCAAGATGTCCCGTTAGACAGTGAACCCCAAGGGGCCCTCAGGCTGGCAGATGCTTCCCTGCCAGTCAGTGGGTGAGCAGTCCCCAAGCCAGGGGAGCCTGTCTGTTCCTGAATCAAGCCCCTCCCTCCTTGGCCCCAAAGCAGAAGTGGCTGGGAGGGTGGTGATCTGGGCCCTGGCCTGGGGCCCTGCTCACGTTGCCTTGGGACCTGACTATTCTCTTTCTGGACTCAAACGACGCGGAGCAAATGAAGGGAAGTCAAATATTGTGGCAAGGAGGGGCTGGCAAACATGGCACGGCCAGCAGAAGTCTCTCACTGGATGGAGCAGGATGCTGAGAGAGAGGAGGATTCTGAGATTTGGGAAGGAATCTCAGAAGTCTCCGTCTGAAGGCAAAGGATTACACAAAGAAAGAGCACACTCAACCAAGAATCTGGTCTAGATGTGGGCTTAGTGTTCCAAGGAACTGGTTGTCAGAAATGGGTTGCAGTGAGTCACGGGGAGGCCTGGAGATAGAGGACTAAGGAAGTGATAAGGAACACAGTCTTGCAATGGACCCCAGTTTGTCTGTCTGTCTGCCTGTCTGTCTGGTTGGCATGGTCCTGCAGAGAGGGCTTCTATGTCTTCCCATGGCACCAAAAGAGCCAAATGATATGTTCTTAAGAAGCCCGAGATAGAATTTGAAAACTGAATTGTTTTGAAGACATGAGAGAATGTCACCCCATATAGAAGACTCCTAGAGTTTGAAAAGCAAAGACTCATTTTAGGAAGCAGACACTCAATGGTTGGGGTTGAATCTCTGGATTCTAATACATTTGCTCAGAGTAGGATTCAGCATTTTGCCCTTTCAGTCAGTGCAAGGGGAACGTTCTCTTCTTACATATATGGCATGCAAAGCTCTTAACTGAGCCTAGTAATTAATGATTTCCCAGCCACATTTACGTTTGACGTCCCAAAGGAAAACCATCTCACAGATCCGAATTTAAACAAGATGAAAAAGTTATTTTCTTGAAGGAACTGTTTTTTCTCAAGAAAATGCCTTCTGCAGCAGCCCTTTTGGAGACAGTTAACCAAAGGACAAACCCGTCAACGGAGACACTCAGCCTCCAAGTCTGGCTTTTGGAAAACGAACATTTATTCTTCTTTCTAAACAGGACGCTGTGAGCTCCGTCATGTACGCTATGAAAATAATTGGTGTGTGTTAGGACGCCTTGTGCCAGATTTCTTGCTTGTTGAAAGGTGATTGGATTCAAACCAGCATAGTTAAAGGTCAACTGGTTGTTCTTAAACAGTGCAGAATTTTAACTCTTACATTATCATGGCTTTTAGCCAAATGGCCATTTTAGGAAGGAGGAGAGGCTGCATGCTGCGTTTTTACTTTCTGACCTTTTTGTCCTTCAAATTTTGTAAAGTTCTCAGGGCTTTCTTGTGGATGAAAAGGATCTGGGATGTGAATTCTCAGCTGGCTTTTGGAAATGGGCGGGAGCAGAGACTTAGTTCTTTTTAAACGATGAAATTTAGGTCAGGGCTCTGATCAGACAGGGCACACCACACCGGCAAGATCTAAATGTTGGGCGAAACGGTCTCTTTTTAATAAGTACTTCAGATTTGCTAGTAAAAGCTGGTAATAGCCCTTTGCTTCCTTCGTTTCTTTTTTTCTTTTAGTACTTTAAAAAAATTCTTTGAAAAGCAGTATAGAACCATCAATATTTAGCCCAGCTGTTGGATGTTTGTTTCTGAAGTGGGTACTTCACTGGCTTTGGGATTTGGTGACTTTTGCCCCCTAATGATTTTGAATGCATGTGTTAAGTGGCTTATTTTGTTGACCATTATACCTTTTGTCTACTAGTCTTTTTTCTATGTTTCCCAAAGTAAGGTAGGGGACTGACCTGTCTCAAATAAGTCTGATGCATTTTAGCCATCAAATACTAAGGCTTCTTGTTTTTTGGTTGAGTGTCCTGATGAGTCCCCTAGAAACTTTTCAACATTTCATTGTGATGACTCCAGTCTGGAAGCTATAGAAACAGTCTCTTCCGTAAGGAAAAATCGCTCTGAGATTGACACTGGCAATCTCCACAAATGCCACACTAAAGTGGACAGGTTGGAATACAAGCACCTACCTACCCTGAGTATGGGTGAACTCTTGTGGTTCTAACTAAAGGCAAACGAATATTATCCAGAAGAATCATGGGCTACTACTATATTCTCTTTTTTTTTGGATGACTTCATAGTTTGCTTTTAGTTCTTTCCTTTCTATATTCCCCACAACTTCTTAGCTGTGAAACTGGGTGCTACTTGTTTAAAAACTCCATGTTTCATCTGCCTGATCTGCAAAATGGGGACATTACCTACCTCAGTGTTACCATGAAAATGAAATGAGTTGAAACATGTAAAATGCTTGGAACAAAGCCTGGCACAAATTCTTTGTTTTAAATTTTAGTTTTGTTTTCCTGATAAGGATATTGCTGCCATTTATATTTGCATGGAACATATTTTTCCATACCTTCACTTCCAGTCTGTATGTGTCTTTCTATTTAAAGAAAGTCTCTTGTAAGCAGCATATAGATGAATCTTATTTGTTAGTTCATTCAGTCATCCTGTCATTTTATAAGAGCATTTAATCCATTCATACTTAGTAAGTACCAGGTGATACTGGTACTATGGCAATGGCAACTAGAATCCTGTTGAAAAATAGTTTCTAGAGCATAGTTTTTCAAATATTTTTTACTGCAATCAACAATCAGAAAAAGATGGTCTCTGTATACATGTACATATATTTGTGTGTGGATATGTATGTGTGTAGCTGAAACTACTTATATTTTTATGTAAAATAAAATTTACAAATGCTTACTATAAAATTTAAAAATCTGCACATCAAGTATTTGATTAGTTAATCTAAGTATCTTTGTTTAATATGAAGACTAAAGAACAGTCCAGGATTATTGAAACATATTCTAGATAGTATTTTTATAACCCTCAAAAAGAGAGAGGGAGAATAAAACATATGTAAGCCTAGGTTAAAGGAAATAATGTAAAAGTATGCAAAGATAATGCAAAAAGCACATGTGCATATCTCTCAAACTTGACTTTCACAGTCTCAGAGTATAGTTTATTTTCTAAGAAACATATAATAATATTCCATATCCATTTCATTTATGAAGTTAGTCCAAAAGAGTCTGCCTTGTACTGTATTAGATTTCCTGATCATTTACAGTTTTATTTTTACAAAGTTGTTGGTTAGCTGTGTTTCACTGAATAGTTTTGTTTTTGGATATCAGTTTTTGGAGAAATAAATGTGATACTTTCCTACTGATGCTATGGGTCTATGACTATGCTATCTGATTTAAGACTATTTTTTTTCACCTAGAAAAGTATTTTGGCTGCAATATTAAATTCTTTAGTATTAATATAGTGCTTGAAATATGAACTGAACTCCTTAAAATTTTTTCCCTATATTAAAATCTACCATATTATAATGTAACATTAAAAAAAAAAGGTTTTAGAGCAAAACAAACCTGGGCTCAAAGAGTAACTCTATTACTAATTGTGTATTTTTGTAAAAATAACTCCAATTCTTCAAGTTTTAGTCTTATTAACTGTATTTGAGGTAAAGTTGTACCTTTCAATTCTGTCTTAAGAATAAATTAAATGGAAAATGAGTTAGTATTATGATATATATGGTAGCCATAATAAATATAATTAATTAAAAAATTCCTACATTGTAGTATTGCCTGCTAAGTTATCCATAGAATAATTTATTGCACTGGAAGATGATATCTGGTAGGAGAATGGTCCCTTATGAAATAAATAATTTAAAATAACAGCACTTTTTTCTTTGAAGTTTATGAAGATATATATTTGGTGAACATGTAAGCCAATGGCAAATAATAAATTCTGTATTCTCACTTTAACAAGTGTTGTGGTTAATTTTATTTGTCAACTTGACTGGATCACAGGGGATCCGGATATTTGGCTCAACATTATTTCTGGTTGTGTCTCTAAGAATGTTTCTACATAAGATTAACATTGGAATTTGTAGGCTGAATGAAGAGGATTTGCAACCCCCCCCCCCCCCCCGTGAGAGTGGGTATCATTTAGTATGTTGAAGGCCTGAATAAAACAAAAAGGTGGAAGAAGGGAGAATTAACCCTCTCTGCCTGACTACTGAGCTGAAACATCAGTTTTCTACCCTTGACTGGGACTTAACACCAGTGGCCCCTTAATACTCAGAATTATGCCACCAGCTTTCCTGTGCCTCCAGCTGTGCATGTGTATACCTGCAGATATCTACTATATCAATATCTTCTATTGATTCTGTTTCCCTGAAGAACCCTGACTAGTACAATAAGCATTATTGCGTCTCTTACAAAGCAGTGTTCTGCCTTCTTGTTTCAGTTATCATATTGTAAACAGGTATCCTTTCCTTGGTATATTTGGTGCTGCACTTTTTGTATTTCTGTGTTTTTGGATGGCAAGTTTGCTGTGTAAAATGGTCCCCAAATATAGTGCTAAAGTGTTGCCTCTAGTGCTCCTAAGCACAAGAAGGCAGTGATGTGCCTTAAGGAGAAAAATACATGTGTTAGATAAGCTTGGTTCAGGCATGAGTTACAGAGCTGTTGGCCATGTGTTCAATGTTAATGAATCAATAATATATATTACATAAGGTATCTTGAAACAGAAACACACAGGTCCACAAGAACCTAACCCTGTGTTTCCCCAGGAGAAATGCATTCACTAATTCATTGTGCTTAGTCCTTAGTAGAACATAAGTACTATGAATACTAAAAATGAGCCATAGAATCATTTTGTTTAAGCTGAAAAGTTGGCTAATGATTATACATATGTAGAGATTTCTGTAGAATTTTCATCAACCCAAACAAAACAAAACTAGTTTTATTTAATTTTGGAAGATATTCTATTTTATTTGTTTAGGTTGATTTACTTTAGCAGACATTTATTGGTGAATATGTCAAGTAATTCAGCCACAGTTGAGTTAGATGCAATTTATGCCTTGAGGGAGCTCTCAATCTGCCATGGAACACAATGAGATCTGTGTAATCACAGTATTGACATTAATTCGTATTCCTGGAACAGATATCCAATAGAGTTGAGAAAGTCCTGGCTGTTCCTGAATACGTCAAAGAACGCAGCCTAGGTATAAGAAATAACCTCAGAATGTCCACGGAGCAGTTATCTACAACTTGTCAGTAAAGGTTGACATTATCATAGGGCTCCAGGGTTTTACAACTGGAAGAGATTCTAGAGGCCAGCATGTTAAAGTCCTAAGTATGTTTAGATGTAGAGCTAGAATCAGAAACCAAGTCCCATGCCTCAAGTGGAGTCCTTTTCCACTAAATCATGTATGCTCTATGCACGCAAAGTAGTTATCGGCTCTAGGCTTACAAATTCCACGTAGGTCTGATGTTTATAGGTCAGTCCGAGGTTGTCTAAGGATGCGTGCCAAGAGCCTCATTGATTTCAATCAAAGGAGCTCATGATTCTAAAACGTGTAATGTAAGTATTCTGTGCGTCTTCAGAAGTTGACTTTGTAAACAAATAGTAAATAGTGAACTGGATTAGGGTTAGTAGTGCCTTTGACATTGTATTTTACACCTCTATCAACTTAGTAGAAGATTTTAAAAAATGCTCATTATTGGCTAGGGTGTGGTGAAAGAAATCTATCTCCACTGTCAGTGGCAGTATAAGTTAGTACAAAATTCCTAAAAAAGACAGCACCTTTTGAATCAAGTACCAAATTTGCCTTTCAACATTCTATTCTAAGGAAGTAATTAGAAACTAGGATAAAAATTATGTGTGAAGATATATATATAGCATTATTCTCAAATGATAAAAACTAAGAATCAAAGTGAATGGCTAAAAGCTGTTTTAAAAATGATTTGATAGAATGAAAAACTGACTATGATAAGACACCATGCCAAGAAAATCACCACATATGCTGTAATCACAAGTTGTATATGTGTGACCAGAAGAATATACGTTAACAGAGATTATCTTTTGGTAATGGGACTATAGGTGTTTCTTTTTCTTTCTTTGTTTTGTATTTTTCATATTCTTTAAATGTGACAATTTTTTATTTTATAATTAGAAAAAATGTTAAATAACATTTTGTCCCACTTAAACTATATTTACTAAAGGGAAGTCTTAGTTTCTACATTTTAAAATGTCTCCTCACTTGTTTTGGCTGAAAGGTAAAATGCAAAATTTGACACTTGTTCAGTTACTGGCCCCTTTTCTTCCTCTGATGTCATTTCAGCTTAAACCTTTGTACTCAGCCCCCTTGCCAATCATGGCCTCTCTCCTCTCCTTTACCCTTTGTTCTCTCACTGATCTTTTAATTATTTTTAAATTAAATCCTGCCTGCTTTTCTTGGGCACCGTTTGCCTTTTTCTTCTCTTAGCTGTTAGGGCTTTGATGAGCACTATTCATTTTTGGAGAGTCACCCCATCTCTTTCATTCTTCCTTGTCTCTTTATTCTAGTTTTCTATTTTGGAAGGTAGAAGAAGCATTTATGGAACAGCCTCTTCCAAACGTCAGAGCCTTGGTAGTACTTTTGTGTGAATTTAAATTTTTTATTTTGCGGGGTGGTGGTTTCCACAACAATTTCCTCACTATGTTAGGGGCAAGTATGTACGTATATGTGCACAGGTGTGCATGAGTGTGTGTGCACATATGCGAGAGTATGTTTATGTGAGTGAATGCATGTTCTGTTCTTCCAGGTGAGGAGCAGTGGTATTTCCTTGAGTAATGCTGGCCTGTCTTCACTTAGAGACCTTTTGGAGCTTGACACTTGGGCTCAGACTGTATGTGGAGGAGGGGATGCTCTAATCTACTCTGCTACCAGCAGCCTGACGTCCATATTTGAAAGCTCTGATGAAGATGATGCAAACTGGATTGGCTCTGTGGGCTCTCCAGCTGCTGCCAGGCTGTTTCAGAGAGAGGCAGGGCAACTTTCAACCTCTTCCGAAGCCTAACAACTAGCAAAGAGATACATGTGTGAGACAGGATGGTAGAACTCGATTTATGTATGTGTGAATGCAGGACTGAATTAAAATGACTTCTCAAGGAAGGAGCTAAAGACCAAATAGGAAGACTTTACAGTCGAATAAAAAATCAAGGCTAGGATTCATAGGATGGACATTTCTACATGTAAATTGGAATTCAAAGTAGATATTTGTCACTGAAGTGCTGTGCTTATTTTATTTCTATAATCTAATGTCTGGCTTTGAAGTTTGCTCCAGGGTAGATCCATTAGCATTGAGCCTTGAACATTTGCCTGATAAATCAAGCCCGTGATGAAAAGCACCAGGGAAATGTGCCCCTGGCTGGCAGCATGCAAACACCCGGGGCGCTATCACAGAGTGCTCTGTTCAGTGTCTCCTAGTGGAGGGAAATGTAGCTTGATGTGCCTCCTGGGGCTGAGAGCTCTTCTCCATCCAAAGACCAAGCTGGGTAGAGAAATGAATAGCTAGTGAGATGGATGCTTTACCCAATGTCATTAAAAAAAAAATCCAGTCACAAGCTGTCCCTTCGTTTCTCATTGTGTGTGGCTTGTAACTCTGACTGGCTCTAAGCTTAGATTTTATTAAATTACTTGATTGGAAATAGCATGCACATAGCACAAGATTCCTGTTGAGAGTGGAAGGTGATGAATAATGCTAATTTCCATAAGTGGTCCTCACTATGCCTGATTAGCCTTTGCAAGTAATGTGAGAAAGTTGATTCCCCCTTCCCTCCCCCCACTGCTGCCTCAGTCTCCCATCTTACAGCACTTTCTTCCATGTTTCTCCTCCCAGTTATCAAATACCCCTTTATGAGAAGGGCTAGGTTGCAGGGGTGATCCATCAAACACATTCTTGTGCAAATGTAAAATTTATATTCTGTTTAGGCATTTGAATTTGACATTACATCCTTTATTTTGGAATAAAATGCATGTTTCCTACTAATAGACAGATGATGCATATCATGCTTTTGTTGGGGAGGGCTTTTATAGGGGAGCTCTCCTATTGGCAGCCCATGTTTCAAACCCTGTATCAAGAACACAGTTAGGGCCCTAGCCGGTTTGGCTCAGTGGATAAAGTGTCTGCCCTTGAATAAAGGGTTGTGGGTTTGATCTTGGTCGAGGCATGAGTGGGAGGC
Source organism: Antrozous pallidus (assembly GCA_027563665.1). Taxonomy (NCBI): domain Eukaryota; kingdom Metazoa; phylum Chordata; class Mammalia; order Chiroptera; family Vespertilionidae; genus Antrozous; species Antrozous pallidus. The sequence goes on along the minus strand of CM050512.1, from coordinate 32,319,110 downwards.
AACCAATTGATATGTCCCTTTCATATCGACGTTTCTCTCTCCCTCCTTCCCTTTAAATATCAATGGAAATATATCCCTGGGTGAGGATTAACAAATAAACAAACAAAAAAGAACACAGATAGGTACAAATTCTTGTGGTATTGAAAGTCTGTCTTTTTATTTAAAAGCCATTCCCTCCTACCCCTTTTTATTTTCTTACCAGGATGAAGTTTAATTTTCAAGTAAAAGTCATCACATAAACTTTAATGTCCAATAAATTTGAAAAAGAAGGTGCAGCCTGTTGGAAAAGATGGTGGAACAATTTCATTCCAGGCTTGGAGTGCACTGAAGTTGATCAGCTGTCTAACAGATTCAGACTGAATTGAGATCATTAGGTGTGGCGTCCCCATTTCAGTGTGGAAGAGGCTGTTCTGTAACTTGATCTTTTTCTCAGAGAGGAAAAAAACCTAAGGGGCAATCTAGAGCGGTGGTGAGGGCTGGCAAAAAGTCTCCAGGCTGCCATGCTACACCTCATACCTAAAACAGCAGATGCCATGGACTGCTTTTTAAAAAATGTTGTCTTTCAATGTCATGTTAAAAATAAATACCGAGGAGGAGGAACTAAAATGGCGGCATAGGTAAACACTATTGTTCTGCCCCGCGCAACGATTTAAGAACTACAACATAACAACAAAGCAGAAATCACCCAGAATCGCCAGAAAGCTGGCTGAGTGAAAACTCCACAAATAGGAGTAAAGGTGGGACACTGAGACTCAGAGGAGCAGTGGGAGCGCAGCCTTGAAGACGGAAACAGGTTAGGAGCTGTCCTGGTCATGCGCACTGGCTGGGGCTGGAGCAGCAACCCCGGTTGGATTTTGCCAACGGGGAGGGCGGAGACGTCCCACTACATGGATTCCCCAGCGCCAGGCGAGGTCCGAGATCTGGGGTACGTGGAGACGTCCCACTGCACAGATTCTCCAGTGCCAGGCGAGGTCCGAGGTCTGGGGGACGCACCCTGGAAGCGGGGCGCGGCAGAGGTCTCCTAGTCTGCGAGAAACCCGGAGGCGGGGAAAAGAAGTTTGGGCACAAGTGTCGCACAAACCCGCGACTTGCCCCCTGGAAACTTGTCTCCAGGTCCCGGAAATCATCTATTTTACAACCCTGGGCTAGACTTTGGGGGTGCAGACACATTTGGGGAGAGGCAGAGTTGTCTGGCAAGGGGAAGAGACTAGTGGCTTTCTCTTGGAGGTGTCTGCAGCCATCCCCATCCAACAGAGACCCGCATTTGCGAGCGCCACATAGGACGTAGCTGACACTGAGGCTGCCTGCGCAGCTCAGAGACTCCGCCCATCCAACCTGAACACAGTCTCCCTTCACAGCCAATTGGCCTGGAGGTCAAACCCTCCTAGGGCTAACAACAACAAGCTGGGTTTAAACTAAAAAATACTGTACAACCCATAAAGGATTGCAATTAGAGTACCCATCTCAAATAACTGGGGAGGCTGTGCCACTGACCCTTAGAGGATATCTACCACATAAAGCAGCCACCATGCAGAGATATGGAAAGAAATCAGGTGTGAAAGAAATGGAGGAGAAAAGACGACAAGACATAGAGTTCAAAACCACAGTTATAAGGCTTTTCAAGAGGCTCCTAGAAAAGGCCGATGAACTTAATGAGAATTACGAGCCAATAAACAAGACCAACCAGGAAATGAATGAGACTTACAAGGAAATGAATGAGACCCTCAGGGAAATGAACAAGACCTCTGAGGATATGAACCAGACCCTCACGGATATGAAAAAGGACCAACTAGAAATCAAGCATACACAGACTGAAATAAAAAATATTACACAAAGTCCTAAAAGCAGTCCAGAGGGCCACAAGAACCAAGTCAAAGATTTGAAATACAAAGAAGCAAAATCCACTCGGCTGGAAAAACAAGAAACAAAAAGAATTCAGAAAATTGAAGATAGTGTAAGGGGCCTCTGGGACAACCTCAAGCATGCCAACATCCAAATTATTGGGGTGCCAGAAAAAGAGAGAGAGCAAGTTAATGAAAACCTACTTGAAGAAATAGTGACTGAAAACTTCCCCCACCTGGTGAAAGAAACTGACTTAAAAGCCCAAGAAGTACACAGAACCCCAAAATATAGAAATCTAAAGAGGACCACACCAAGACATATCATAATTAAAATGCCAAGAGCAAAAGATAAAGAGAGAATATTAAAAGCAGCAAGAGAAAAACAGTTGGTTACCTACAGGGGAGCACCCATACGATTGTCAGCGGATTTCTCAACAGAAACGATGCAGGCCAGACAGGAGTGGCAAGAAATATTAAAAAAAATGAATAGCAAGAATCTACAACCAAGATTACTCTATCCAGCAAAGCTATCATTCAGAATTGAAGGTCAGATGAAGTGCTTCGCAGATAAGAAAAAGCTAAAGGAGTTCATTATCACCAAACCAATATTATATGAAATGCTGAAAGATATTCTTTAAGAAGAGGAAGAAGAAAAAGGTAAAAATATCAATTATGAACAACAAATACACATCTATCAACAAATGAACATAAAAATCAAGTGAATGGATAGGCTGATGAACAGGATAAACTGGTGAATATAACAGAAACATGGACATAGAGAGGGAATGGACTGACAATTCTTGGGGAGAAAAGGGTTGTGGGAAGTACAGCAAGAGATTGGACAAAAATCTGCAACAATGGGAGAGGACAGTGGGGAGGGGGAGGTGAGGGTGGAGGGTGGTATAGGTACAGGGTGGAGGGGAGATATAGGGGGATAAAAAAGGGGAAACAATGTAATTAATAAACTGAACAATAAAGGTAAAAAAATAAATAAATACCGAAAAATACCTGAAAAACTTGAAAGATCCACATAAGCAGGCTGTGGTTATTCAAAAGCAATATGAAAGATAATGGAAGTAAACACACACACACACACACACACACACACACAAACCAGAACAAGAAACTGTCTAAAGTAAGACATATTAGAGCTTTCCTAAGTTCCAAAGCAGTTTTTGATTAATATTCAGAACAGAAATAGGAAAGGCATCAGAAAACTGGATCTCCCTAGGAGACTGCAAAAGGCTATAGAAATGTATTTAATAACATTGTTGGGTCAGATGGAATATCCTTTACCTCCTAGATTTCTCATCCCTTTTCTTTTCCCTTTTGAAATTCACCTTCAAAAAACCTAACAGGGTTGCCTTTACCCGGCTACCTCAGACTTGATCTTCTGTTTAAACTCAGGTTATCCATACATCTTATAAATGTCCCCTCCAGTTTCCCACTGTGTGGCTTGTCACTCTGACTGGCTCTAAGCTTACGAAGGTCAAGTAACATGTCTTTCTTATCTTTGGAATTTTCTCTAGAGTTATGGTATAATGATTGTGTCTACAAACGGTGTCTAATGAATGTTGCCTAACTCACTAGGTGCTTCCAGATATAGAAAAAAATAGTTAATAGAAAGATATTCAACTTTGCTCCTATTATTAATGTTTATGTGCCATATTCTGAAAAGCTGTTAAGACCAGACAGGATAAAAACTAGAGGAACAAGATATAGATAGAGTGGTGAGAATGCAAATGACATTTAATGTCTTGACATAACTTATAAAGATGATAAAAGTAATTATGATAAAACAACTTTACACTTTTTAAAATTATTTTTTTATTGTCTAAAGTTTTACATATGTCCCCTTTCCTCCAATTGACCCACCCCCTCCCTAAGCCATTTCCACCCTGGGCAAAGCCCCCAACACCCCAGTGTCTGTGTCCATTGGTTATGCTAATATGCATGCATACAAGTCCTTTGGTTACTCTCTAACTACCCCCTCCCCTACCATTTGTCTCTGAATCTATTCTTGTTCTTCAAGTTATGTTGATCATTATATCCCACATATGAGTGAGATCATGTGATATTTATCTTTCTCTGACTTTTGCAAATGGTAAACGTTCCTTATTTTTTATAGTGGTGTAGTATTCTATTGTGTAGATGTACCACAGAACTTTACATTTCTTTAGCACTTGATTCCTCTGAAAGTACTTTCATATAATAAAGACCAGAGGAACAAAGAAAGGAATAGAAGTAAATGCAGGAAATACTAAAGCAATGCAGAGAAGAGAAAAGCAAAAGTATTAAAGAAAGGCAAATAAAATAAAGCCAAGAACAAAAAAATAGAAGGAGAATTTGCTAACAACTTGGAACAGTTGTTGGCTGAGTTATGCACCATGAAGTGTTAAATATATATTTACAACACCAGTGTTCTTTTAACAAGTAGAGCTCACTGCCTATAGAGCGCAGCCTGTGTTCGCTTGTTTTCTACCAGGTAGTGGGGTCCTGGGCTTTCTAACTCTTTTTCCCTGTTTTCATTCTCTAGGGTTTATGTTGATACTAGTGTGGCTATTGGTACAGACATTCTATCTACATCATCAAAAAGATATGAAGTTGTGAGCAATATTGAATGTTAGTAGCTTATTTCAGTGATTTTACAGAAGCTCATTTAGGCTAGCTGCTGAAAGCACCATTGCTTTTTGCTCTTATTGTAAGGTTCTGAAAATTTCTGAACCTTAGGTGGCAGATCTCAAGTTACTATCAATAATGCTGAATGTGATAACTTATATCATAAAGAAGTTCCAAGAAGAAGACATCCCAACTGTGTTCTAGAACTGAATAAGTGCAAGTAAGAAAGTTCTGCTTGTCACATATCTAAGTCCTCACCAGGCCCTAAAGGAACATTTATTCCTTCTTTGGAGGGATAAGCTGTACATTGTAAATGACATTTAAACAAGGTGACCTCCAGCAGCATTCTTGAGGTGGCAAACGTTTCTTACTTCTGGGTCGGTTTTGTTCAGAAATTGTATTCATTAGTTGAAGGGCAGGTGACCCATGATTAATGGAAAACATTTTTGAATGAGCAATCAAAATAGTCATATTTATTCAGGTGTGAAACTAAATTTCTCCTCTCTGAATATGGAGGCATAGATAGAATAAAAAAGGTTATTGTGTCCAACATCCTGTGTCTACAGATGTGGAACCATCTACAACATGATCTCAGGTCATTATCAGTTCACCTTCTGCACCAGTAGTGTCTTGAGAAATGTGAAGGGCTTCAAGCAGCTCAGTCAGACTCCTTCAAGGTGCTCCTTCATCGCCTGTAATGGTTGAATCTCTATAAATGTTTACAATTTTTTTTCTAATTGCTCATCTTCTTCAAGATCTTCAAGGAAATCTTGGTATTGCCTTTCATCATCTGTATCCATGATTTCTGTATCTCTTTTTTAATATAATTTTTTATTGTTTAAAGTATTACAAAGAGTAGTACATATGTTTCCTTCCCCTGCCCATTCACCTCCCCCTGGCCTTCCCTAACCCCCAGCAGATGCCCCCACTCCCCCCCCCCGCAGTGTTTTGTATTCATTGGTTATGCTTATATGCATGCATACAAGTCCTTCAGTTTATCTCTTACAGCCTCTGCCCCCCACCCTCCCCTGCCTTCCCACTGTAGTTTGACAGTCTGTTCAATGCTTCTTGGCCTCTGTATCTATTCCCCACCCCATTTCTTTTCTTTAAAAAATATTGCATCTGCATCCTAGAAATAAACATATAAGAACAAAAAAATGTTTGAGTCTCAGTTTCAATGTCCAACAGTTCTGAGTCCCAGTTTCAGTGTCAAATAGTTCTTTGTGTGCACATGTCAGCAATGATATCTGAATAGTGGAGAAATGGTGGCAATGCAGGTTCCACCCTCTCTGGTTTGGTTCTGGGCAACCTGCAGCAATGTGCAGCTGCTGACTGCTAGCATGGCAAGGTGTCATCAACATCTTCCATCTCTGGACTGTTATTTCTGTATCTCTTGCAAGCTCTTTTAGTTTCCATTTTCTAAGATGCTAACATTTGATATGGTCATAGCTCTTCTTGATTAATACCACATCTGGGACTCTATTTGAGTTCATTTTATGGACATACCAATCATTTAAGTTACAGTTTTCCAAATCAAACCCCAACACCAGGACTCTAGGATTCAGAAGATGTTCCAAATGAGTATGACAAAAATATTGTTTTTCTGTATTCACTTCAGATATTTAACCAGAATTTCCCAAGGGTATGCTTTTTTTGATATTATTCCAGCACCTGCTTTGCATTTTAGATCTCAGACTGTGCTGCATCCCATCACAATATGCTCCTGTAGCTATTTGGGAGGGGATTAGTGGATTTTTAAAAGCAGGTTGGAAGAAAGATGCAAGTGATGGTAAAGATGAAACTCATCAGGAAAGTTTTGCCTGTATTGAAATGAGAAGTCAGATTCTCTTGAATTAAATCTGCTTCCAAGAGTCAGACTCTTATTTTAATTGCCTTATTTGCTGCAGAAAGCATGGACCAACTATTTTCAAGATTCAAAAATCAGCACCCCTGTTTTGGCAATATTTTTACTTTGAAATAGAGCAAAGAACACTTTTCTTTGACAGGTTCAAAACCTGGGTTCTGTTCCTAGCTCTGGCATTTAGCAGCTGTAGTAATGGGTCAGGTCATTTGATCTCTTTCATCATTAGTTGCTTCAACTATAAGAGGAGATAATTCAATCTGTCCTGCTTTATAATAAAACAATTTTCATTTCTAAATGCCTGACAAGTGTCAGATACTCTGCTGTGCCTGTGGCACATGTTATCTTTAAATCTCTTATAATCTCTTCAAGGAAGAATAGTTATCATTCAGGCTTTACAATTGAGAAAGCTAAGGCTCAGATCTCTTCAGTAAACTGCCCAAGGCCACACATTTAACAATGGCAATACCGGGATGCAAACCTTCTATGTACATTCACCAAGTCCCTTCTCAGTCCTTCATGAGATTTTGAGGTTCATTTAAAATCATGTTTTTGTGGAAGTATTAAAAAAAATAACAAAGTTCCTTGTAAATGTACATTGTTATTATTGTTATTGTCCTGATGAATATAAATTAGTTAACATGCATTTATTGAGTTCCTTGTAGCTGCTTAGTACCAAGTCAGATATCATTTTGGATGACCTCGGTATTTTTCTGAACATTGTATTGTGTAAGCTGTATTATAAGGAAATCTTAAATATTCCCAAGTGGTGTCACTTCCATTTTGGTATTATGTATTAGTTTTTTGGATCCTTTTTGGAGAAAAAGGAATAGAAACAAATTTGTTAATTTAAACTGAACGAGTGTTTCAGAAACAGAATCTGACCACATGTAGTCCAACCTTCAGAGCCAGCAAATAAAGACCCCAGGAGCCATGTGAGATGTAAGACACTTGAAAGGAGATGAGAGAAATATACCATAGGGATCAGCAAAACTCTGATGAAAAATTCATGTCTTCACAAATGTTCTGGACCAACATAAGTTCCCCCATCTGTTTTTTTGTGTATGACTCTTTAATGACTCAAAATTTGCCAAAATTTACTTGAGTCTCTCCTCCATTCAGGAATATCAGACTTCCTGTGTGAAGGTGACTAGGAATCCCCACAACTCTCCTAAAACAAGTACTACATTTTGGAAAGAATTGTTTGTTTGTTTGTTTATTTATGGGAAATATCCTATTCCCAAAGAGAGCCAACAGCAGGAAATCACTTATTTTATTTTATTTTTTCATGGCTGGAAGCTGAGGGGAAGCAGTTGGCCCAGCAGCCAGGAATGAACCTTTAAGACAGCTTAGCATTCGAGACAGACTCCTCCATTCTTTTGGAAGAACTGCTCAAAGTTACAATGAAAGCTCATGAAATCTTGTAGTAGTATCAGTTGGGTCCAGAAACGAGCTTTTCCTTATTGTATCCTTATATAACAAATGCAGATTAAAACCCCGAACCTTGGAACATTGTTGTGGGGATTAAATAGTATAATGTGCATCTCCTGGCACAAATCAGTCATCACTATTAAATCCTAGATCATTTTCCCGAATCTGTTTATCCAGTTGTACTTTAAGTTTCAGTGCGAACTATTTATTTTGTTAGACCACATGATGTCTAAAGAGTCAAGAAAAATGCTTTTGAATTGAGAAAAGTTGGAGGAGATTGCCTTTCTAGGCCTTACCAGAGATCTATCTTGGGTGGAATACTATAGCCTTTACTTAAGCTTGGTAAGACCAGCGTGAGCACTACAGAGAAGATGCTAATGCCACTGGAGAGCTGGCTGGCTGCTTGTCTTTGGTGACCGCCGTGGAATGGGTGGGAGGCCACTGGGCCATGCAGTTTTCTGCAGGTGGAATGGGATAGGGCAGCCCTTGTCCAGTTTGCCTGTCAGATACTTTGGCCACATTTGGGGCTTTGTTGGGATAAGGCAGAAGTCCTTCAGGGAGCACGGGGCCACCACCTGGCCAGGCTTAGTTTACTTTGGTTCAGAGACTGGATTTGGCTGAAATTGAACAGATAGGAATGAACCAGCTAAACTAACACATGATTTTTACAAGAGAAAAAAAATGTTGGCTACCACAAAAGCTGGACAACAGCCCTGTTTTGCTGTTGGTTTTGTTATATTCTTTCTCGAGTGCAGAAACAAGAGGGCAGCCTAACATCGTCTGTGTTGCCCTCTGTCCACAGCCAGTCAGAATGCTGCCCAACCCTCGCAGCCAAGATACTGGCCAAGCGTGAGGTTCAGGCTACCTCTGCACATGTGCCTGGGCCAGGGGTGATGGTCCTCTGGTCATAATACCTTTTAACATGATCTGGGAACTATGGGAGGCAGAATTAGTGTTTTAAGCTCTGGGGACTCAATCTGGGCTGTTTTACTTCTGGTTAATGTCCTCCAGTCAGGGAGTCAAGGGACTGCCATTTGCCAGTTGATTGCAGCCAAGTCACTTTATGTCTGTGGGCCTCAGTATCTGTGGAGCAAGGGATCTCTAACCTGGGTCCCAGCACAATCTATGAGTCTGTGGTCTGCCACTGCTGGGGACATGGAAATGTGTGTGAGGGTCGTCCCTCCAGAACCCCTGGTTCTGAGGATGTTTCTCCAAATTGTTCTTGGTCCCTCTTCCATTACCCAAATTTCTCTTTGCAAAAGAAGGAGGTTGAGTTTGAATGGATTATTGTTTCCTATAAGATAAACATCTGCTGATAAAGTCAGGGGATGACCTGTTTCGAGGCAGACAACTGAGGAGAAGTTTATGGCTTTCTGTTCTTTAGACTAGTTAGTTTTTCTTCTTGGAACATGTTTTATGGAACTTGAGTAATCACCCTGGCAATCTATTGCCAAACTTTTCTTGGCTAGAGATCAAAGTCTCCGCTATATCAGTACAGATCATGAGAAAACAGCGAGAGGCAGGAGAAAGCATTTGCAATGAATTTTGGAGTCAGATTCTAATAGAAAAGAAGAAAAAGAATGGGATAATTAAAAGAAGAATGCATATGGGATAATTAATTTCTGGAAGAATTGCAAATGGCCGACCCATAGGAAAAGATGTCTGACTTCCCTAATGAGGAAATAAATGGAGATAAAAACAACAACGCTATCATTTCTCCCTATCATTTTGGCAGAAATGTAAATGGTTGCTTAAACCTTGTGCCTGTGAGAGTGAAGAAATGAACACATCATGTAGCTTACCTGATCTAACCTTTCGGAAGGCAGTTAGGTAAGATGTACTGAAACACAAAATGCATAATCTCTGCAATTTTCAGCCTAGGACTTATCCTCAGGAGATAACTACATGCATGTATAAATATGTTTGCAAAGCATTATTCATAGGAAAATTAGAAATAACTTCAGTTGTCATTAGGGGACAGGCATGGTCAGTTAATACCTTCCAAGAAATCCTGTGTAGTCAATAAAAATGATTAACTTTACATATATATTATGTGGAGAAATGTTTTAGCGATACAAAGCAGACTACAAAACAAAATGATCACATTTATATAAAACTATGTTAATAGAAATATGAGGGATTTTTTATTTAAATCTTTAAAAATATGCTTTTATTGATTTTGGAGAGAGGAAGCTGGATAGAGAGAAACATGTATGTGAAAGAGAAACGTTGATTGGTTGCCTCCCATACATGCCCCAACCAGAGATTGAACCCACAACCTGGTACTAGCCCTAATCAGGACTCAAACACACTACCTTTTGGTGTACAGGACTGGCTCCCACCAACTGAGCCACACCAGCCAGGGCTTCATTTAAATCTTAACATGTAGGATTTCTAGGCTACTTTTACTTTCTGATTTAATTTACAGCTCTGACACTTTTCAACTTCGTGTCCTTAGGAAAGCTTATTTAACCTCTCTTATACTTGTTAAAAATGGGGGTAATAAAATCAGCCTTTTAGAGGTCACTGAGGAAATCAAGCAATAAAACACATGTCAAGCACCTGGGATGGAGTAAGAAAATACTTTGATTTTTTTCTTTTTTATCATTCACAGTTTCTATTTTCCTTTCATTACATGAATACAAACAGCTGTGTCCCTATGCCCATGCTTCAAAGAGAGAAAGCTCAGTGGGCTGTGAATAGCTTCCATTGATTTAAATGCAGGAAAGTATTTTCCTAAGGCTGCAGTCTGTCAGAAAAAGGCCATATTGAGTCATTGTTTTCTGAAGCCAGGAGAGATTGAGTGACTGATGCTGTTGGGCAGCCTAAAATAATATTTCGTTCTTGTCATCCATAAGTTTAAGACCAAGTGATTTTGGATAGATCTACAGTTTCCCTCTTGGTTTGAAAGAACAAAGCTTTTGTTATGTGTGCCCTTAAACAACAAAGCCTTGTCCTATACTCAGGAGCATGCAAATTAAACAGAAGATTTCCTGGAGGGCCTATCCTATTTATTGTGAGGAGTGATCCCAGTGGTAAGTAGACACTGTTAGCTCCAGCCACCTGTGGAGGGCCTGCATCATTAGCAGAGGAAAATAGCCAAGACTCACAGTAGCACAGCAGCCAATCAGGTTTGGGATTTACTTCTATATTATGCTAATGTTGGTGGATTTAGCCCTTTAAAAATCCCCCTTATTACTTGGGCCTGCTTTGCCCACAAAACAAATAACCTTGTATTGCTTTTGGTGCTTGAGGCAGAAAAGTGAAAATGCCAGTATTTTGAGTGTTTTTACTTTGAACATTTCTGGTCCATATGCAGTAATTTCACATACTCCTACTTTATAGGAGCTGTTGACAGTGGCCGAAGGCGGGTGACAATTCGGGCTCAGAGTTCTCATCAAAGGCTCATGGATCATTAGGACATAAACTAGGCTGTCTTTATCCTGTATTCCTCTTCTCGTTTCTCTTTCCCTGCACCAAACCAGCTCCTTGCTTCCTATCACACCGCCATGCCCATGTGCAATTTGCACTTAGCAAAAGGTCAAGTCTAAGTAAAGGATATGACATTGGGATGGATACCGATTCTTAGTAATTTTAGCTAGCAAGTATCGAGCACTTGTAATGTGCCAGGCTTTGTGTTAAGTGTTTTGCATGCCCTGTCTCAATGTTTCTCAGGCAGTAATTATGCATAACTGACTTTAAAATAATCAGGGGTGCCAATAAAATGCAGATTTCTAGGCTTCATTTTATACCTATAGAATCAGTATCCATCCTGTGGTAGGAGTCAGGGACCTGCCATTTTCAGAAGCACCTTTAATAATCCCGATGCACATAGAGTTCAAGAGTTGCTGCATTATTTTATATTGCACATAGGTCTCAGCTGCAATCTGCTGCCTTTCCTCTCTGATTTGTGCTTAAATTCTATGGCAAAAAGAAAGGAAAACAAAATCCTATGGACTGTGTGACATGAGCAACCTCCGCCTCTTTTAGTTGCTGGTGATTACAAAAATGTCTCCATAAGCCAACTTGTTTTTGAGGTATCAAGTATTTACCTTTATTGTAGGAGGGCTAAATAAGTGAGAAATCTTCCTCGGTTGGTGGTGGCTGTGCTCTTGCTGTAGAGAGAGAAGACTCATGGACCATCGCAGGCAGGCTGGTATGAGTGGTTGGTTGTACAGGTTATGTACTGACCAACTATATGTAGTGGTCTTGTGTGGAGGAGTGAAAACTCAGCATTCTCCTTGGCCCAGGGTTGTGCATGTAGGGCTGGCCTGCTCATATACTGGTGTGGTTCCTATCTGTCTTTGTTGTCATGTTCCAAGAGGCTTACATTATTCAATGTGGTTATTTTTGGTTCAGCTCTATTTTTGGAAAGTTCCTGCTAAAATGAGGCGCCACTTGAAAGATAACAGGAATATTTAATCATATTGGCACAGATTGGTTTAACCAGCTTGGGGTTTGGCACACAAAAGGATTTATGTGATGAGCGGGGAGGACAGGCCCCTGTGGGCCATTTTGGTGGCAGAAGCTGGGGGACTATTTTTTCTCAGGGGGAGGCAGAGGTGAAGTGGGAGAGGAGCTAGAGACCAATTGGATCTGTGTCACAATTCTGAAGGTAACCCTCCAATACACTGTTTTCTAAAATTCTCTAGCCCATCCCATCCTCCTTCTCTTTGGTGATATTCAATGCCAAGGGACCGTCCCCTTAGTTAAGGCCTGAGTGATTGGAGGGTAGTCCCATACACCAAAAGGTTGTGGGTTCAATTCTTGGTAAGGGCACACACCTAGGCTGAGGGTTGGGTCAGGGCATATAGAGGAGGCAACCGATCAATGTTTCTCTCTCACATAGATGTCTCTCTTTCTCTCTCTCCCTCCTTTCTCTCTCTCTAAAAATCAATCAACAACCCTGACTGTTGTGCTCAGTTGGTTGAGCATAGTTCCATGTGCCACAGGTTCACTGGTTCAGTTCCCCATCTGGGCACATGACCAGGTTGTGGGTTTGATCCCCAGTAGGGGATGGGTGAATGCAGGAGGCAGCCCACAATGTTTCTGTTTCTCTCTCTCTCTCTCTCTCTCTTCTCTCTCTCTCTCTCTCTCTCTCTCTCCCTCTCCCACCCTACTCCCTCTTCCTCTCTTTCTCAAATCAATAAAAACATAATTAAAAAAAATAAAAATCAATAATATATCTTGGTTGAGGATTAAAAAAGAAAAAAGACCACAGATGATTCTCTAGCTAGCAGAGTCTAAGAGCTATTAAACCTCAATATTTGATTTCATTTGGGATCTTGCAGACAGTGTGCCAAATTTCATTTTTAAAGCATTTTTGCTGAACTGAAAAATGCCTTCCAATTTTCCAACTGGTTATTTGTCCTTGAGTGCTAATTCATGTGAAAAGTGTTACCAATCCAATAATTTACCCAACAGGGAATAACTGCCTTCCATGGAGAGATGGTGGGGAGGAAGAGGTTCATTATGAAGGAGAGAATTTCCCTCAGTCTTAATGGTGGTACTGGGAAGAGTACACAAACGGAGGGATGCATCTCCAGAAACATGGCTGTGAGTGTGGGCTCCCTCAGGAATTAGATAAACCATTAGGTGTGGCCGGTGGGAATTTGCGTGGGAGGTAAGGGGTAAAACATACATGAGTAAATGAATGAATGAATGTGTGTATGTGGAAGTCCATAGACTTTCCTGGGGCAGATGTTCCCTCAGCAAGCTGACTTTTCTCTGCATGTTCTCAGCCAGCAGGTCGAAGTCTCAGTTAATATTCTGCTGCTCTGAGAAATCCCGGTCACAGGGAGGAAAGGAGATAATTAGCCTCAGGATTCTCTCATATTTAAGCTGAGCATGAATTCCAGACATGGTTCAAGAATTTTGAAAATGAGCACAGCTGTTTATAATAGGTAACTTTTTTTTCTCTTGGATCTTTTTTGATTAGGGTACTATGACTGAAGATTAATGGCTTCCTTTATTTTTTTGCTTTCATGCAAGAACCTTTAAACTTGCCTGAACTTTGTACCAACTACCACATGAATCATGCCTTACTACAATTATCCCCTTCTGTGTCATGTCCTAGGTTAGGGTCCTTGGGTGACACACTGAATGCAGGGCAGGGTTGAAAGCGTCAAGTGATAACTGGGCAGAAGACTGACAAGAAACAGTTACTGATACACCTCCCTGAGATGATATCTCATAGGCTCTAAGACAAAATATTACCTGAAATGAGATATATTTCAGTAATTCATCTTCATTTTGGATATTATGTATATTTATTGAAATGAGCTTAAATATAATAATGACAGTTTTTCTCTTAATGAATACTCACCGTGTAATAGGCTCAGTTTTAAGCATGCATTGACCATTTAATCTTCCCATCAGCCCAGGAGGTAGTTACTGTGTGTGTGACACTATTTTACCTCTGAGAAAGTAGGCATAGAGCTCTTAAGCAACTTGCTCCAAGTCCACAGTTAAGAATCAGAGCTGGGATTTGAACCCAGACAGTCTGACTTAGCATTTGTGCTCTCAACTCCATGTTATAAGCTTATACACTGTTTAGTGGTGGCTTTAACCTCAAACATAAGGAATTTTTTCTTGCTAAATTTAAGTCATGGCCAGTTTTGGCATATGTTATGTATATGTTGTATGGGTTTTGAGAAAATTTGTAAAAGAGTAAGGTCATAGAAAAATTGATCCTTCTGTTCAGATCTCATTAACTAGAAGAATTTTAACTGAATAAAATAGGTGCAGAAGGATGCTGGTTTATGTTAATTTTAAATATCATATATGTTTTAGAATCTTATCAAATGTATTATTGGTATTTTAAAAATAAATTCATGTTCTTAGAAGAGACCAAATTAAAAAAAACAACAAAATACAACAACCCCCCTGACGCCCGCCTTGCATATACTGAAAGCAAATCTGAATTTGTGGTCTACGGTGCCCAGATAAAGTGCTTTATCTCAATCAAGAACATAAGCATAACCCCTACAGTGAACACAGACTCGCGTCTCTAGTACCTATGCCTTTTAACTTAAATGAAAAAAAACACAAAAAAACAGTTTTGGCTTTGTTAAAGTGAGGCAGGCCTTCCTGCTGACATTTTTATAAGCAACTATTTCTCTTTCGGTTTAAACCATACAATACTGGCTCCAAGTGTTAGCATTGGGACTGTCAGCAGTTCCTTCCCCACCGGCATACTGGTCCCGAGGTGCAGGGTTTCTTAGGCCTAGTCCAGCCTTGTGAAAATAATGGGGCTATTTATCTACGTCACCAGGAATGGAGTTAATACCCTAGCAATCTTAGATGCACTAACAAGGTAGGTCGGAACAGTTCTTATACTTTTCTCAGAAGTGACTCCTTTCGCTACATAAACTGCAGGGCCAGACAGATTAAATTGGCCCAGGTTTCTAGACACTTTTCAGTCAACCATAGCTGTTCTAATACTTGAGATTTGCTGATAGTTCTTGTCGGAAAAGCGCTTGCATTCCTGAGCTACTTTTCTTTTATCGGGATCATCTTAATTTTTGTCTGTGAGTCTGAGATCAAGGAAATGAGAAAAAACCGAATTCAGCTGTTTAAATGCCTCTTGCATACCAAGTGCTTCTTAGACAGTGCCTGATGTGATAACCACCAAATATTAATTGGTGCCGATGGCAGGAGGTAGTCTGTCTAGCTAGAATCGGCTCACACAAGCCCCGCTGAATGGACAGTGATGCCCGCTATAAGCAGACTCATATTTGCTCTAGCAACTTTAGGTGCAAGATTACAGTCTGATATGTATGTTTTTGCAGTTTCCTCCTCCGCTGCATTGTTTTTAATAAGGCATTGAAAACAAATCTAAGCAGCACAAATCAACTCAAGATGGATCATCCTGAGACATCACTTCCTTGCTTTCCATGTGAGGTTTTCTCTGCTATATGACAACTCCGGGGATGAAATCATCTAGATTCCCCCCAAATTGCCAAGGAGCAATGACAGTCTATCACGATTATTATGATGCTAGGAGGGGAAGGCGGTGCTAATGGTTTAAAAAGTTTTTATCACGAATGTGTTTTGAGATGAACAGCTTGAAGTTGAGACCATGGAAACAGTGTTTGTCAGGGCGCAGGAGCCAGAGGTCGGCCTGTGAGTCAGCTGCATGTTGTCGCGGAGACTGAGCAGGAGCCGGGGAAGCTCTCACCCAAGCACTTGCTGGCTGGTTGCAGGCCGTTGCCTTGGGTGGTGAAGTGGTTGCTTTCAAGTGTTTGGGAGGTGATTCCTATGAGAAGTTTCTGGACAACAAAACATGTGAAATGACTTAAAGGCCTTCAAGTATTCTTGGCCTTGGTCTTCCGACAAATGGAGATTCAAACATGGGAGTTTGAGGGGATTTTAATGAAGTTTTATTAAGGGAATGAGAAACGGGGAGTTGGGTGTGTTGAGGATTCAATGGCAATATTACCTTAATGGTTTGATTTCCATTTCAGGCTAGATAATCCATATTACCTTTGAGTAAAGGGAACAACAATTTTAACACCCTGACTTCCTCAGGAGTTTGGGTTCTCACATAGTCACCGTAGACCACAGCACTGTCAAATGAACAAAGGTTTAATTAAATAAAAAATAGTTAAACAGAGCAGAAATATTCTTCCCTGGCTAGTCACACACTAGACAATTCAGAGAACAAATCTTAGGGGAATTGTTGATGGAGTCCTTCTGTTCTCTATGCGCTGCTATGTTTTTTTTTCTTGGTGTCAAATCTCAAGTTGGATGGAGTCAATTATCTACAAACGAAAGGTGCATAAATGTCTCTTCTGTGACGATTGTTTCTATTTCACCACTAAACAGAGCAAGTTTTCTTTCCCTGCTTCTTCCGCTGGGAGCAGATAGAACTGACATGATTTGAATACCGTGAAGGTTCTGTTGTCACTTTCAAAGTATAATGATTGATTTAGTCATTAAAAGCTTTATTACACAGATTTTTTGTTGTTGCTAATGTTACACTTGCTATAAAATTCGTTGAAGAAACACTGTTTGCTGAGGATTTGAAAGGATTTGCTATTGGGTAAAGTACACGAAGCACCTAAGGGTGTGGTGCTGGGGCTACGTGTATATCAATTCCATTGTGTGTGTGTGTGGTTTGCTTTTCTATTTTTGTCACCTCTTTTAACTTAAAAATGTTTTCCTTTAATAACTACAAATTTGGAAGTATGGTATAACAGCAGTTGTTGGTATACATACCACTTTAAAATATAACGGGAAGTATAAAATATTGCCAAGAAAACAGAACAAAACAAAAAGCCAGGGTCCTGGGGGCTCTGTCAACTTTTTATGTCATTCTCTCCCCCAACAATCCCACGTGGTACATTCTTGTGTGGTCTAGGTTCCTGGGGCCAGAGGAGCTGGGCATTAACCTGTTTCCCAATTCACACTTTGAGGATAGTTATTTCCCTTCAGATACGAAAAGCATTTAGCTGTTATCATGAAACGCCTTTTCTCTCCCTGCTTCAGCCCCTTTTCCTGGTTTCTGTGTTTGGGTGAGAAGGGTGAAACGCGACAGCTCTAAGACTGCTCTGGAAAACGATCTCTTTTTCTCCTCAAACGATCGTTTCGGTTTCAAGTTCATTTCAGGTGCCCTAAGCCTCCCTCGATTCATGCTTAATAACAAATGATCCTACAAACGATTAGAATGGAAAGAGATAAAATAAAATTGAAGCATACCCAGTTGTCCCAATGGCTTCCTGCATATAATTCGACTCAGCATTGCTCCTGCTAAAAATAAAAACATGAAAATTACCTGAGGTTTTTCGCCGCTGTCATTGCCCTTCAGTTCTCAGGGGCAGCTCGGTCCTTTAATGCCGGCTGGACGGGGACTGCCAAGCCAGGAGAGGTCTTGCTCCAGGTGTAGTCGCATTTTCTCAGGTCAGCTGTCCTGCCCTCAGACAATGAAGCTGTGATTTTTCTCTGGCCCTTGTGAGGCAAAGTGATTCCAGATAAGCAGATTATTGTGTGAACTATCTCATCTTTGTTGTTCTAGTGCAGCCCTTTCAGCTTTCCAGAGCCAGTTAGACTTGTTATGAGGAGCTAAATGATTGGCTGGATCTGGGGCTCAGTTTCATAAATTATAGCCCAGCGTACGAGCAGCACGAGCCCTATAGTTGCTGTAGTCCAGAGGCCTGCAGTTCCTGCTTTAACGCATATGTAGGGGTAATTGAGTTCTAACACGGCCTTGGATGTTTCTGTCCTAAATAGCTGACATTGCATCTTCAAGACTGTGTGAGTAATCCTGATTTTTTTTTAAACTCAGTAAATTAATTACATGCCCTGCGAGGGAGTGATTGTAATTAGAAAAATACTGAATTAGCAGATGATTCATTTTCAAGGTGCTGTTTTATGTGTATCACGTTCAATGCAATTTGTCTTAATGCTTCTAAGACCTGGCAGGGCTATTCCAGTTTTTTGCCATGAATCACAATCAAGCTGCATTTTGAAGGAGGCTGTTCAGTGTGTTGTAGCTCTGTGTGTTTTATGGGGTCAGTTCAGGGATAAAGGTCCAACATGAGCAGATGAAAGCAGGCTTCTGGTATCTGGGCAGTGGCTGGGAACACTTCAGTCAGGCAAGTTTCAAGATTTTTTTTTTTAATCCCCACCGGTAAATACTGAGAAGGGAGCAGTGAATGATCATTTTGGGGCGCAGGTACACAGCTGCGAAAGCGCCCAAACAGGAGAAATGTAAAATGATGGCGACGATACTTTTCTTCGCTGTCCTCTGCGGCTGAATTAAGATATTCTGTATAAATAACTAGGTAATTTTCACATGTATAAAAATGTCCTGAAGTGGTTCTGTTAACGTGGCAGAGAGCGGAACGAGAAACTACTAGCTCATTTTTAAAAGCCTTATAAGAAGAATATTAAACACACAGAGAGACAACCATAATAGAAGAAAGTATGTGGTCTGGAATTTGTGGTTGCCACAGATCAAATTAGCCCAGGGAAGCCGGTGTTAGTGTTGGGGCGAATTCTGTTGCTAACAAGGTTTAAGATAAAGCTGGAGCAGATTGAAGTGAGAAACTAGAAAACATCAGCATTTTATTACCTTCTGTAGCATTCACTGCGAGGTAGAAGTCATACTGAGTATGACTGGTTAGTATAAGCAGTTCAGTTTTTACTTAAAAACATTGATTTCTATCATTAAAAAAATAGAGCTTTTGCTTATAAAGTTAGTACTTAGAAATAATTTTTCTTCTTTCCAAATAATTTTTATACTTTTTACTATAGCATAGAGGTAGGTAATTTCTTATAATTTGGGATTGTTTTTCAATTTGCTTTTTCTCTAAATTGTTCTCTTTAGACCCATAAATACAAATGAATACATTTGTGCTATGTATAAGCCTCATACATAAATCATTTGAATAGTTTTTTTAAAAATCTGCCACAGGTTCCTGTGGCAAATATAAACTTCTAATAGCAATAGTAATTACTTGCCAGTTTCTATAAAATATTATTTACATACTCAAGAGCAATTTATATTTGGTTCCATTTATTTAAATGACTGACATGATTAAGCCAATAGGAGAAAAATATTAGTTGTCATTTTGCAAAATTTTATGGTTAGATCATACTGAAAATGCAAAGTTTTGTTGTTAAAAATATAAAATGAAAATACGACCCTGTTATAGGTCATATCCATGAGTGAGGCTTATAAAAGGAAAGAAAAAATAATCAACATAGAATTCTGTAACAACCAAAGGTATGTAAAATAGTTTTCAAGAGAAGTTATTCTGATATATTATTTACTTTTATGAAGAAACAGTCTGAGTCTTTTATTGAGGTAGAAAAGCGGGTTCATATATTGAGTTTCCATAGCCATCGACTCTAATAGTCATAGTTGATTCACTCATTGTTCTACATTCCTAACTGTATTAGTGGAAGAAAGTGGTGCATTTATAAAAGGAATATACTCTCATCCCTCCAGGTGGCTGGAGACCTATCAGAGTGAGAAGTGGTGGGGGTAGAAGCTTCTTTACCTGAGCTAGCTTCTGACTTCTAACCAGGCTGCTCTTCTTCTGGTGGAATTTGTGTATTTTTCTTGATGCAGCAACCATCTTCCCTTTCCCCTTTTCCTAACTTATGTCTTTATATTAACTTACTTGGATTCTTATTGAGATGGATCAAATAAAAATGACAATGTTTCATGTTCAAACTTTAATAAGCTGCCCAAAGAATTCAGAAGGTATTTAGAACCAGGTGTTTAGGGCTCAGGGAAATGCTGGTTGGATACATATTAGGAATATTAAGATCTAGCCCTGGTACTTCCTCCAAGACCTTCATCTTTTTAGTTCTCCCTGAGATCCCAGGATCACATCTCTTTCTTGTGAATGGGCAGGATTTTAAGAAAAGATTGGAAGGATGCCAGGGGTGGACACAAAGCTGTGGGCAAAGCACCGAGGGAGAAGGCGATATCTTCAGAACAGCTGATCTTTCTTTTCTCTATGCTTCTTTATTTTGTAAAGCCATTTTTGTCTGACTGTGGAAGTTCTTTTGCAGATAAGATTCTGTAAAACTATTCATATCTGCCATAGACAGATGGATTTGACATAAGATGTATCCAAAAAGGAATGTATTACATCATGAACTTGCAAAGTGTTCATGAACACACATTGGCATTTGGAAACTATTAACACTACCTACTAAAGCAATGACATAAATCCAAATTGAAAAAAAATATTATTTCTTGACTGAATTACATTTTCCAGTGTTTTATTTGGTGAATTTTGCTTTTGGAAAAACTTACTCTTTCTTCTCTAAGACATTCCCCCTCCCTCCCCCCCCCCCAGCATTATATATAACGGACTAATCTTATTGCTTAATCTTTCCGCCCAATTTAATTATTTCTAGTTGACATTTTCAAAAGAGTTGCCAGCCCACCTTGAGCATGTTTTAAAAACGGAGCAAAACAAATGAGACAATCCCTACGCCCCCACACAACATCACAAATGCTTTAGCTGCTTTAGTTTCCTCCTCTTGGGAGTTTGACAGTTCCCATTGGTGGAGGAGGAGTTTTCACTTAATTTGAAAATAATTAATTATTCTATTTTAATTATATAGTGTTTGCAGGTGATAGAAGTTCCTGTCATATTAATAACTAGCCAAAATTGTGTCCCTTAAATCTCCAATTTCCTAAAGCACAATGACTTAGTGAATTAATCTTGGTTAGTGAGATTATGCTTAGGTCATTAAATTTTTGTAAGCCTCAGTTTCTATATCTATACAATGAAAAGAGTGATATTGTTCTGGTATTTTACTGTATCAGTGATCAGAAGCATAATGAGAAAGTACTTATGAAAGAACATTTTAATTCTTTGTACACTATAATATACTGTACAAATAATACACTATTATTGTTACAGAAGCTCATAGCACTAGTCAGCTTTCTTTACTTCTAAGTTTATGTTTCAAGTAATGGATAAATACTTTTTAAAGCAAAGTAAGTTTTCACTTTTGATCTTAAAATGTTATAAAGGCTGTTAGAGCCTCAGTCCTTATCTGTCTATTACTTAACTATTAAAAATACTTGAGGCCTGGTGCACAAAATTCTTGCAAGAGGGGTGGGGAATGTCCCTTAGCCCAGCCTGCATTCTTTCCAATCTGGGACCTCTTGAGGTATGTCTGACTGCCCATCTAGGCCTGATCCTGGTAGGACCAGGCCTAAATGGGCAATTGGACATCTTCTCACAATCCAGGACTGCTGGCTCCAAACTGCTCACCTGCCTGCCTCCCTGATTGCCCCTAACCACTATCCTGCCAGCCTAATGTTTAACTGCTCCCCTGCCAGCCTATTTGCCCCCAACTTCCCTCCTCTGCTGGCCTGCTCACCCATAACTGCCCTCCCCTACAGGCTTGATCACCCCAACTGCCCTCCCTTGCAGGCCTGGTCCCTTCCAACTGCCCTCCCCTGCTGGCCTGATCGTCCACAACTTCCCTCCCTTGCAGAGCCTGGAACCTCCCACAACCCTCCCCTGCTGGCCATCTTGTGGTGGCCATCTTGTGTCCACATGGGGGCAGGATCTTTGACCACATGGAGACAGCCCTCTTGTGTGTGGGAGTGATGGCGAATCTGCAAATTACTCTTTTATTAGATAGGATAGAGACCTGGTGCATGGGTGAGGGCCAGCTGGTTTGCCATGAGGAGTGTCCCAGATCAGGGTAGGGGTTCCCTTGAGGTTAGGGGCATCCTGGGCAAGGGGCCTGTGGAGGTTTGCAGGCCGGCCACGCCCTGCAGTGACCCAAATGGAGACCCTGGGATCTGGGATTAATCTGTCTACAATTGAAACTTTTTTTTTGGTAATTTTATCTTTATTGTTCAGTTTATTAATTACATTGTTTCCCCTTTTTATCCCCCTATAGCTCCCCTCCACCCTGTACCTATCCCACCCTCCACCCTTACCTCCCCCTCCCCACTGTCCTCTCCCATTGTTGCAAGATTTTTGTCCAGTCTCTTGCTGCACTTCCCACAACCCTTTTCTCCCCAAGAATTGTCAGTCCATTCCCTCTCTATGTCCATGTCTCTGTTATATTCACCAGTCTATCCTGTTCAACAGCCTATCAATTCACTTGATTTTTATGTTCATTTGTTGATAGATGTGTATTTGTTGTTCATAATTTTCATCTTTACCTTTTTCTTCTTCCTCTTCTTAAAGAATATCTTTCAGCATTTCATATAATCTTGGTTTGGTGGTGATGAACTCCTTTAGCTTTTTCTTATCTGCGAAGCACTTCATCTGACCTTCAATTCTGAATGATAGCTTTGCTGGATAGAGTAATCTTGGTTGTAGATTCTTGCTGTTCATCACTTTGAATATTTCTTGCCACTCCCGTCTGGTCTGCATCGTTTCTGTTGAGAAATCCGCTGACAATCGTATGGGTGCTCCCTTATAGGTAACCAACTGTTTCTCTCTTGCTGCTTTTAATATTCTCTCTTTGTCTTTTGCTCTTGGCATTTTAATTATGATGTGCCTTGGTGTAGTCCTCTTAAGGTTCCTATATATTGGGGTTCTGTGTACTTCTTGGGCTTTTAAGTCAGTTTCTTTCACCAGGTGTGGGAAGTTTTCAGTCACTATTTCTTCAAATAGGTTTTCATTGTCTTGGCCTCTCGCTTTTTCTGGCACCCCTATAATTCGGATGTTGGTATGCTTGAGGTTGTCCCAGAGGCCCCTTACACTATCTTCAATTTTTTGGATTCTTTTGGTTTCTTGCTTTTTCAGCTGAGTGGATTTTACCTCTTTGTATTTCAAATCTTTAACTTGGTTCTTGGGGTGCTCCAGAGCACTTTTAGGTCTTTGTCTAATATTTTTTATTTCAGTCAGTGTATGCTTAATTTCTGGTTGGTCCTTTTTCATATCCTTGAGAGTCTCCTTTATATCCTTGAGGGTCTCTTTCATTTCCTTGTAAGACTCATTCATTTCCACGTTGGTCTTGATCATTTCTTTGCAGCTCTCGTTTATATCCTTGAGGGTCTTGTTCATTTTCTTGTAGGACTCATTCATTTCCTTTGTGGTCTTGCTTATTTCCTTACAGGCCTCGATCTTTTGTTGGAGCCTCTTGAAAAACCCTATAACCGTGGTTCTGAATTCCATGTCCAGTCGTTTTTTTTCCTCCATTTCTTTCACATCTGATTTCTTTCCATGTTGCTGCATGGTGGCTGCTTCCCTGAGTTGGTCAATTAGCTTTGTGTGGTAGACTTTCTACTAGGGATAGTGGTTCAGCCTCCCGGTTACCTGAGGTGGATATGAGCTGCACAGTCTTGCTGAAGTTAAGCTCAGTTAATTGTTGTTAGCACTTGGAGGGTTGACCTCCAGGCCAATTGTCTGTGAGGCTCAGCTGTGCTCAGGTTGGATGGGCGGAGTCTCCGGGCCAACCAGACAGTGTTAGCTCTGCCCTGTGTAGCCCCAGGGACGCTGTTCCGGGGGCAATGGCTGCCAGCACCTCTGAGAGAGAGCCGCTGCCGAGCTCCACTGGCTGCCGGGGAATTCAGACTTTCCCAAAATGAGTCTGCATGCGCAATGTCTCACCCAGGGTCATAAAACAAAGCAGAATGATGGTTTCCCGAATGAGAGACAAGTCGCGGTGTGCTCTCTGTGCCGTCTCGCAGCCGAGCTGTTCGCGCGCAAGCTGCCTTCTCCACAAGCTGGCAGACCCGGCAGCACCCGAGCTTCGGCGTGCCCTCCCACTGTCCAGATTTCACCCCGTGTGATAGTGGGTTCTCTGGACTTCGCCCAGAGCTGGAGAATCAGTCCAGTGGGATGCCTTTGTCTCCCCGTTTGAGAAAACTGGCCGGTTTTCAGCCACCCGCCCTCTCTGCGGCGTGCACTCCAAACCTCTCTCCACGTGAATCTTTCAATGCTGTTCATCGCCGCTCCTCCGAGTCACAGTGTCTTATTTTCACTTTTATTTGTGGAATTTTCACTCAGTGGGCTTTCTGGTGATTCTGGAAGGTGTTTGTTCTTTCGTTAAGTTGTAGTATTAAAATTGCTGATTATGACGGCAAGATAGGTGTTTTACCTTTGCCGCCATCTTAGTTCTCTACAATTGAAACTTTTATCCTGGAGTGGAGCCAAGCCTTCTACTTGCTCTTGGGTGGCAGCCATTTCTGTTTGAAACATTGTAGCCTAGAGTGGAGGCCTAGGCCAGCAACGGCAGACTGAAAGCGTGGCCTCCTCCATTGCCAGGGAAACCGAAGCCTCTGTTCTCTCCGGTTCAGTGGCGGCTGCCATTTCTATATCTTTTATAATTGAAACATTGAAACATTGAGTGGAGGCCTAGGGAGGCAGAAAGCTTGGCTTCCTCTGTTGCCGGGGAAACCCAAGCCTTCCTCCTACTCTCAGTGGTGGCAGCCATCTTGGGGTTTATTTGCATAATTTGCTCCTGATTGGTTGGTGGGTGTGGCTTGTGGACGTGGCAAAGGTATGGTCTAATTTGCATATTCTCTTTTATTAGATAGGACTAGTGGGGTGACTGTGACAAGTAAATGTAGTATTGTATGTAAAGACATATTTATTAAACTAAGTGCCATAAAATGTTAGTTATAATAAGTATTTCCAGCATATTAATAAAAGTATAAATTATCAATTTTTAATGAAAAATATTCGGTATATTTCTTCCTGATTAGTTTTATTAACTTTCTAAGCTGTGTCTGCCTCCGTCAGATAGGATGGATTTCCTTGTCGGGTAGGCTTGTGCTATGACTTTCTTTGCGGTGAGATATAGCGCTGAGCTGAGTCAGATAAGCATTCCTTCACAGTCTACATTTAGAGTTGTTAATGGCAAAGCTTTAGAACATATAGTTTTCTCATAGGAAAAGGTGAGTTAAAAAATTCATACTGACAGACGTTCTCAGATTAAAAAATATTTTTATTGATTTCAGAGAAGAAGGGAAAGGGAGGGATAGAAACATCAATGATGAGAGAGAATTACTGATCGGCTGCCTCCTGTATGCCCCCATTGGGCCCTGAGCCCCAAATCTGGGTTTGTGCCCTGACCAGGAATCCAACCATGACCTCCTGGTTCATAGGTCAGTGCTCAACCATTAAGCCATCCTGACTGGGCTGTTCTTAGATTTTTTATTCTTGTCTTGACTCTATTAAATTTTACCAGTGGGCTGTAAGGTGGTACTTATCCTTAGGACTTTTCATCTGAAGAATAACAAAGAAAAGTCAAAATGACTTTGTGAATGATTCAGAGTTCAGTCAATAGTTGTGAATCCCTAGTTTTCAACTGGTTCTTCTTCCGAAGACCGTCATAATTTTTGGAATATTGGTCACAGCTGTGTCCTACATTCCAGCTTCTTGAGCACACTGTTGTTAAGATTTTATTTCCTAATAGTACTATTGCTTAGTTGGAAGAAGTTCTACCACCTATAGCATTTTTTATTCTCTGTAGATGAAATCATAAAAGTGGAAGGCACAATAACCAAAACAAGATAAATGAAATGGGTACCCTCCAGCTCAGCAATTCCTGAGGGAACTTTGTAGAAATGAAGGAATTTCATTTGTAATACAGCTTGAATACAGCTGCTTAGGACCATTGTCTAGACTTTTTTGTGTTTTTGGTGACTGTATAAGAGCAATTTAAGATTGTAATGGAAGAATGCTTTTTAATTTTATTATTCCCCCAAACTTTATTGAGATATAATTGACATGTAACATTGTATAAGTTTAGGATATACAACATGTTGATGGTACACTTATATATTACTTATTTAGATCCCACATATAAGTGAGTTCACACAGTACAAAATTATTACCACCACATTGTTAACTAGCACCTATGTCATATCATCACATAGTGTCTGTTTCTTTCTTTGTGCTGAGAACATTTAAGTAACTTTCAAGAATATAATACATTATTATTAACTATAGAGGCCTGGTGCACAAAATTTGTGCATGGGGTGCGAGGGAGGGTGGCCCTACAACTCGGCCTGCACCCTCTCCAATCCGGGACCCCTCAGTGGATGTCTGACTGTCAGTTTAGGACATCTGGCAGTCGGACATCCATTTCACAATCCAGGATCTCTGGTTCCTAACCACTTACCTGCTTGCCTGCTTAATCACCCCTAACTGTCTCTGCCTGCCAGCCTGATCACCCTTAACTACCCTCTTCTGCCAGCCTGGTGGCCCATAATTGCCCTCCTCTGCCAGCTTTGTCACCCCCAACTGCTCTCCCCTGCCAGCCTGGTCAACCCCAACTGCTTCCTCCCCCCTCCTGGCCTTGTTACCCAACTCCCTTCCCCTGCCAGCCTGACTACCCTTAACTGCCCTCTCCTGCTAGCCTGGTTGCTCCTAGCCACCTCTGCCTTAGCCCCTGCCACAGTGGCTTTGTCCAGAAGGATGTCCTGATAGATGTCCTGGAGATGTCCAGTCTAATTAGCATATTATTCTTTTATTATAGATATTCACTATTCTGTATATTATATTGCTATAACTTATAACTGAAAGTTTATATTCTTTGACCAATATTTCTTCTTTTCCCTCAACTTCTGACCCCTGGCAACCACCATTTTACTTTCATTTTTTTAGGTTCAGCTTCTTTAGATCCCACATATAAATGAGTTCACACAGTATTACTTTCCTCTGTGTGAGTTATTTCACTTAGCATAATGCCATCAACTTTCACCCATGTTGTCACAATGGCAGGATTTCCTTCTGTCTGATTAACATGACACTGTGTGTGTGTGTGTGCACATGCGTGTGCGTGCACACATGTATGTCTGACATTTTCTTTAGCCACTTGTCTATTGATGGGAACTTAGGTTTTTTCATGTCTTGACTATTGTGAATAACACCGAAATGAACATGGGGCACAGATATTATCTCCAGATAGTGATTTTATTTCCTTCAGATAAATACCTAGAAGTTGAATTGTTGGGTTGCATGGTAGTTCTATTTTTAGGGTCCTCTATACTGTTTTCCAGAGTGGCTGTGCCAATTTACTAAAATAGATATGCTTGATGGGTACATTCCTCTCATTCAAGTGGTTTTCTTGTCATCACTTCATTGTCACCAGTCCCCAGGCCCGTGTACTTTTGCAAAGAGGAAAACATGTAGAGAATTGCTTACATACTTTTGGCCAGTTTGGTCACATGGTCCCATCTAGTTGAGAGGAGCCGAGGGCAGATAGTCCTCTTTGTGTCTGAGAAAAATAGAAAGTTGGTTTGGTGATTAACCAACCAATTTCTGCCATAATTTTTTCTTTCCTTTTTGTTTTATCCTATTTTTCTCTTCCCTTTCCTCCCCTTTCCCTTTTTCCTGTTCTCTAATATGTTCACATAGAGTCTAGGTCTTGTAACGACTAAGTAAAGTTATAATCTTTGCCATCTATAAGAAATTAGGAATATGATTTTACTTTTAAGTTCTTAATAATTCTCCAAGGCTATTAACATATACCTGAAAACTATGATTATAGAGATTACTGTTGATTTCATATTTATATATTATAACAAAGAGAGAGATAATGGGATGTTTTTCTCTTCCCACCTAGTCCATTCTCTTCTGTTAGGTATTTGCATCCCTTGCTTTGTAGCTTTAGGAAACAATAGGAAGAAAATGAAAAACTGGCAACAAAGATAAAATGACTGTTCAAAATTTATCTGCTCCTCTGAGTTCCTCGAGTATTTTGTATGTTTTGCAGTGAATGCTAACTTACTGTTGGGGGTAACTGCTGTGAAGAGTGCATAGCTTTGGGAGAACTATTTCTTGCACAGAGTTGAGTAAAAAGTGGAACTCATATAAGCTTGGTTCATAGCATCTTTATTTTGTAGAGGCTAAATGATTTATCTCCACTATGAACTTCCAGAGATTAGCAAAAATGTCACAAATAAAAAAGAACACAAATGCCTACTTAGTAACCAAAGAATATTTTCCAGATTATTGCTATTTAAAAAAAAATCTCTCCATAAATTTTGAATTTTCTTTTAGTAAAACATCATAAAATGATTTTAGTCCTTCACTCTGGATATATTAGGGTCAAATATTTTTGTTGGGTGATAAACCAGTAATAACCTAAGTTATTTTAACAACCACATTATTTTCCTTCCATATAAGCCAAATTTATAATTAATCTATTTAAGAAATAAAGACAAATAAAAATCTGTTTTAATTTTCATATCTTGACCTAAAAAATAGAAGGACTGAGTCATTTCATATCCTTGTATTTTTTCACTGAACTAGAAAGCTTAAACAGAATTTTCCCATAACTTTATTTACTTGTTTATTTCTCTGGCTCATTACAAAACAATTTTAAATGCAATCCTGAAAACAATAAAATCTCCTTAGACTACCATCCAGCTGTCTCATTATTTTGGTAGAACTGAAAAAAATAATAAACATAGTCTTTACTCCAAGGCATTGTAAAATACTGACATGTTTCAATCATTAGATTCTGAAGATTGTATTACATTATATGTAGTAGAGGTTTTATATATATCTTATGTTTAGGTCTTTGAAATAAGGCATCATACATATATTTTTAAGATAATGACTTGGCATGGTATAGTATTTGAAAAAATATTGTCTGGAGCTAGATGGATTGGATTCAGATCTCAACTTTGCCTCTTAATAGCTGTGTTATTCTGGGAATGATATTTAATCCCCCTGTACCTCAATTTTCTTATCTGGAAAATGGGATAATAATAGTACTACCTGATTGGGTTGTTGTGAACATTAAATAAACATACAGAAAACACTTGAAATGATGCATGACTCAAAATACGTACTTATAAATGTTTGTTTTTTTATTATTATTACCTGGGGAATTGAATATTTCATAAAATATATATTTCTAGATAACTGAAGTTTATTCAGTCAGTTTCAAAGCCTCTAGTAGCCAATTTTCATAGGTCTTTCTAAAGTGGAGCCTATGTATCTATGTTTCTTCTGTCTTAAGGAGATGAAATAGAATATTTCGGTGATTAAGTCATTAAGATTCAGAATCATCATGATGACCATCAGAAATGGAACTTAGCTATAAGTAAGTGATATTGAATCAGGTGATATTGATGTGATTCAGATGATTTTAAGGGGTTGATTTAGGGAGAGTGTTTCGCCCTGGTCTAGACTGCTCTGCTGTTTCAGTCCTCTGGCTGTCTTCTAAAGGCTTTTAGCCTTCACTGTCCTGGTCCATGCTAGCACTGGCTTTGAAATCACTGCTATTGGAATTTTATTTTTTGCTATGGGTTGTAAGCAAGAAAATAATCCATTAAAAAAAATTGTGTATAAAGGGAGAAAATAGGCATCTAATTAAGGTGTCAGTTTTCCACTGAGAGTATATAAAAACATGAGTGTATTTTTTCCCTTCTGAGTGAGGGTTATGTTTTAGAACAGGGATTGGCAAACTCTTGCCTGAAGCCCAAATCTATTTGTGTAAATAAAGTTTTATTGGAATACAGCCACACTCATTTGTTTACATATCGTCTACTGTTGCTGTCACACCACCAAGGCAGAATTGAGTAGCTGCTGCAGAGAACATGTGGTCTGTAAAGCCTAACATACTATCTGATCTTTTGCAGAAAAATTTGCCAAACCCTATTCTAGAGCTTTAACTTTGGGCAGAGTTTGAAGTAAATGAGATGTCATTATGTTTTGTAGTCTTTTAACCTGCATATTCAATTTTCTGTGGCACTGCCTCTGCTAAATTTATTTTCCATAAACAAGAATGTCTTACAGTAGCTTATGCTGGATAAAGAAAAACAGCCCACAATAGCACATTTAGAACATAAAGAGGAGGTGAAAATGTGATTGTCAAGCAGTTATATGGGAATCCTCACTTTGGTATTTGTTGTTCTGCTGTTATGAGTATATCACATGATATAAAATTATGTAACTTTCTGTTGTGTTCTGTAGAATATTCTAGAAATGTTACCAGCTAGGAGCTGGTTTTCTTATACCATTGTGCAATGTAATGTAAACACCTTTATTGTTTCTTTTTATCACGTATATCTATCTGCTCTTTATTTTTCTTCTTACATTTATTTACCTCTGTTCTTTATCTTTTCTGTAAAAAAATTGTTTTGAGTTTTCCAACATTATATTATTCAGGACCATAGTGTACAGAAAAGGACTCTGAATTTGGTTATGAATTCTGACTTAGTCGCATTACAGAAGAGAAACCTCAGGGAAGTTACAATGCCACCCCAGCCTGAGTTTCCTTGACTGTAAAAGGGAGACAAGGATCCTGGCTCTGCTCACCCCCTGCTATGGACTGAATTTGTGCCTTCTCCATCCCTGGCCAAATTCATATGTTGAAATCCTGATATTTAATACTATGGTGTTAGGAGTTGGGTCCTTGGAAAGATGATTAGATCATGAGGACAGAACCTAAATGGGGTTAGTACCTCATAAAAGAGATCCCACAGAACTCTTTAGCCCCTTCTACCATTTGAGGATGCAGTGAGAAGTCTTCAAACTGGAAGAGGAACCCTTACCCAACTAGCTGGTACCCTAATCTTGGCCTTCCAGACTCCAGAACTGTGAGAAATAAATGTCTGCTGTTTATAAGCCATATGGGCTCTGGTATTCGGTTACAGCAGCCCCAAAGAACTAAGACACCACACAAGGCAGAGCAAGGGAGACTGATATAGCGGACTCCGCAAGTGCATATTATTATTTGTGTCACCAATGATGTTCTCTGGCTGTTTTCTTCACATACAAAGATGCATTGTTTATATCAGTTAGCAATTACTGTGTAACAAACTACTACAAAATATTAAAAGGATTCTGCATGAGCTACAATTATCTCCGGGCCCTGGTATGAGGCTGTGAGTGTGAAGGAGGTTGGGTGTGAAAGCATCTTCACACTGCATATGTATCCCTGGGTATCTGCTTCCTTACTCACTTCTTCAATGTGAGAGTTAACACTTGAGTACAGGTTTCTGGAAATATGCAAAGAGAAAAGAAAGAAGAATAACTTTGGAAGGGGAAGAAGAGAGTGCTTAGTCAGTACAAAAGTCTGAACAGAAACAAATTATTGTTGGTTTATATTAGCTACAGGTCTTTAAGTGAATTTGGTATGTAGACAGGAAGGTTGTTAATTTTTTCAAGATGAAAGAAGGATGTGTCCTGTAATGAAAATAGACTGTTAGTGTTGTGGAAATCAGAAGTCCCCTGTGATGAGGCTAGAGTAGAATTACTGAAAGATGAAGGGAATGTGTGTGAATCTACTTTGTTTTTATTGGGGTCCACAAAGAAAAACAGCAGTCTACTGGGTGTAAGATATTTATACTTACAAATGATCACTCCACTTTTATAATTTAAATAGATGCTAACACTTCAGTTTTGAAGTACAATTATGTTGAACATATTTCCACATAATCTTGCTGTTTTCAAATGATTGCAAAAATTTTACACTGAACATTAAGACCTTTTTTCCCTTAGGTAACTTGTCATTTTAATTCTTTTGATTTTTAGCGAAAATATTTTAACATTGTGATCTTGAATTTTAATTTAGAGAGACCCCCAACATTACTTTCAAACTCCTGGTTATTATGCAAGTTATATCAGTTAGCAATTGCTGTGTAACAAACTACGACAAAACATAATGTCTTAAAATGATAACTTTATTATTTTTATGTGTCTAGCGATTTTCAACATTTTTCATCTCATAGCACACATTAATTACTAAAATTCTGTGGCATGCATGCCCCCCAAATATTTTTTTGGTGATCTGACAAAAAATACTATGTAGGTATAATTTGGATTCATTCACACTAGACAGCTATTGTGTTGGCGATTGTCATTTTTTAAATTTAACAATCAAAGGGAAAAGACATCAGTGCCCCTGACTAAATTGTTAGGTATTTCATGTTTAAAAATTCTTTAAAAAATCTTTATTGTTGAGATTATTACAGATGTCCCTCCTTTTTTTCCCCCACTGCCTCCCTCCACTAGGTAACTGCCCTGCGCCAGGCCTTCCCCACCATAGGTACTGCGTATTTGCATATAAGATCTTTGTTTAATCTATTCCAGTCCCTTCTCTCTGAGAATCATCAGCCTATTATTCTATTTACATGCCTCTGATTCTATTTTATTCACCAATTTATTATGCTTATTACATTTAGTATTTCTATTGATTTTTAGATTCAATTGTTGATATGTATTTGTTGCCATTTTGTTGTTCATATTTTTGCTTTTTTTTTTTTCTTCTTCTTCCTCTTCTTAAAGAATACCCTTCAACATTTCATATAATATTGATTTGGTGGTGATGAACTCCTTTAGCTTTTTCTTGTCTGTGAAGCTCTTTATCTAACCTTCAATTCTAAATGATAGCTTTGCTGAGTAGAGTAATCTTGGTTTTAAGTCCTTGCTATTCATCACTTTGATTATTTCTTGCCACTCCTTTCTGGCCTGCATAATTCCAGTTGAGAAATGAGCTGACAGTCATCAGGGAACTCCCTTGTAGGTAACTAACTGCTTTTCTTTTGTTGCTTTTAAGATTCTCTCTTTGTCTGTAGCCCTTGGCATTTTATTTATTTATTTATTTATTTATTTTAAAAACTATATTTTATTGATTTTTTACAGAGAGAAATTGAAAGGGATAGAAAGGCAGAAACATCGATGAGAGAGAAACATCCATCAGCTGCCTCTTGCACACCCCGTACTGGGGATGTGCCCGCAGCCAAGGTACATGCCCTTGACCGGAATCGAACCCGGGACCTTTTAGTCCACAGGCCGACGCTCTATCCACTGAGCCAAACCGGTTTCGGCAGCCCTTGGCATTTTAATTATGATGTATCTTGGTGTAGTCCTCTTTGGGTTCCTCTTGTTTTGTACTCTCTGTGCTTCCTGGACTTGTAAGTCTATTTCTTTCACCAATAGGGGAAGTTTTCTGTCATTATTTCTTAAAATAGTTTTAAATATCTTGCTCTCTCTCTTCTTTGGATGCCCCCATAATGAGAATGTTGGTATGCTTAAAGTTGCCCAAGAGGCTTCTTACACTATCTTCATATTTTTGGATTCTTTTCTCTTTTTGCTTTTCTGGTTGGGTGTTTTTTTTTTTTTTTTTTTGCTCATATTTCAGTGGTTGAGTTGATTCTCAGAATCCTCTACTCTACTGTTGACTCACTGTATATTATTCTTTATTTCAGTCAGTGTATGCTTATTTTCTGATTGGTCCTTTTCCATTTTTTTGGAGGTTTCTAGAAGATTCTTGAGTAATCTTATAACCATGGTTTTGAACTCTATATTCAGTAGTTTGTGTTCTTCCATTTCTTTCATTTGTGACATGTTTCTTTGTCTCAGCATTTTGGCTGCTTACCTGTGTTTGTTTCTATGTATTGGGTAGAACTGCTATGCCTCATTGAGTTGGTAGAGTGGCCTTGTATAGTAGGTATTTTTTAGGGCTCAGTGGCTCAGTCTTCCCAGTCACCTGAGATGGGACCTCTAGGTGCACTCCTTTGTGGGCTGTGAGCACAGTCTGTTTCAGTTGATACTTGATTACTGTTGGTGTCACTGGGAGAAATTGATATCCAGGCTAATTGTCTGTGAGGACCAGCTGCTATTATATTGGGAGAGCTGCTGTGTAGGAGACACCCCTATGGAGCAGGACTTGCTTCAGTGGGGCTTTGGTGCTCACTGAGTCTGTCCCTTGAGTGTGTTGCTTATGGATGTGCAGTGTTATAATCTGATATGGTCTGACACTGACCACTGGGTACACTGGCTCTTGGGTCTCCAGGGAGGTGCAAAGTCAACCACTGCCTGGGGATACCCAACAGGGGCTACCAAGAGATCTGCAGATTCCTCCTCTTTGTATCTGGTTTGGCAGTGCCCAGTTAAGGCCCAGCTATGAAGCAAGGCAAGCTGGTGATGGTGCCAGGTCTTGGGACTTTTATTGGTAGGTGTGGGAATCCCTGACCCAGCTACAACTTGTTTGAAAGATTTTAGCCTGAACAAGGACAGACCATTCATATGCAAAAGCTGATGCACACAGCTTGGGTGAGGTTGTAAGTTGGATGAGGCCAGGTCTTAGGGAATCACCAGGGAGGAGCAAACAAAAATGGTTTCTAGTCAGCCCTGTGACCATGGAGGTCCCAGCATAGGAACAATGATCCTTGTGAGCACCTCCATCTGAGAGAAATCCACCTCTGAGTTTCTGCTCCAAAGCCAGACAATTCATTTCCTTCTTGTATGTGTCTGTGCTGTCCAGAGCGTCAACCTAGTGCCGGCCTTTTAAGAGGAACAGCTGGTCTCCAGCAGCCTCTGTGTCATGGAGCCCCAATCTGCACTGACTGTACAGCCCATAAGGACTTCTTTTCCCAGCTCTGGGACCCTGGGTTGGGGGTCTGGTGTGGGGCTAGGACCCCTTGCTCCTCTGGGTGGCCTCTGCAGAGATGATCTCCCTCCTGATTAAAAATGTAGAACCTCTAGTAGCCAATTTTCATAGGTCTCAGTGTGCTTTATTCTTTACTTCTCTAGTTGTAGGACTTCCATTCAACCAGCTTTCCAGTGGTTCTGGATTATGGTTCCATATTTTAGTATAATTCTGATGTGATAGTGGGAGGCTGAGAATACAGGCATTTAACTATGCTGCCATTTCTATTTTTCCCTTAAACATTCTTGCAGCACACCAATGTGCCTCTTGTAGTACTCTGGTTGAAAATCGCTGGTCTATTGGTTAGCTAGGGGAATTCAGTATCTAAGCCAGATTCTGATATTTTTTAGCTGGCCTTACTCATGCATTGGTGATTGGCTATCAGCTTAAGACAAGTTTGATTGGGAAAACTCAGTATTCTCTCTATCACATGTCTCTCATCTCTATTGTCATCCCTTCAATAGGTGAGTTCAGACATGTTCTCATGGTTGAGGTCCAAAAGTAGACAAGCACAATTATAGCAGAGGGCAGGTGGTCATACACATGTGCTTTTAAAGCTCTATTTGTATTACAATTGCTAGAATCTCACCTGTCAAAGCAAGTCCTGGGGAAGTCAGGGTCAGAGTGAAGGAATACAAAGTTAAGGGTCAAACAGTATAGATATATGGAAGCCATGAATTGGGGCCTCAACATACCAGCTGCCATGTCACACTTTTCCTCCATCTCAGTAACCTCTGTTTTGGCAGTTTTTCTGTTTACTAGCATTTATATGGACTGCGAAGAAAAACAAACAAACACCCAATTCTACACAGTGACCTTTCAACACTTGTTTTTAAAGCTTGGTGAGGAAATAGCTTATCATTAAAGGCTAAAATAATTTTTTTACTTTATTTATTTACTTATACACCCCACTCCTCTTTTTAACCAAATGAAGTGCTTTTTGTTTTCAACAGATTTCTGTATTTTGAGGCCAGTACTTCAGTAGCATTTGGAGGGCTTTTGTAGTTGGGTTCATGCTTCCTTACTCTTGCATTCACATGTTCTTGTTCTCATAAATTCCAGGATTTTATTTTTTACTAGTGGCCTGGTGCACGAAACTCATGCACACTAAAAGGGGGACCCAGAGTTAAGTTCCTGCCCACCCACATGCGCTTCAAAATCGTGTGAGACCCAGACCTGGTCACCGCCCTCCATTGGGCTAGATCCAGACCTAGCCAGTACCACCCTTGTCAAGCCCTGCTGGGCAGGGGAGCGTAGCCTCAGGTCCCCTGCCTTGGTGCTGGGGCGGGGGGTGCAGTCTGAGGTACCCCGGCCTGGTGCTGGGGTGGGGGCATGGCCTGAAGTCCCCTGTCAAACCCTACCTGGTGGGGGGCATGGACTGAGGTCCCCTGGCTTTGCGTTGGGGCAGGGAAAGCAGCCTGAGGTCCCCCAGTCCAGCACCAGGATGGGAAGT
Organism: Antrozous pallidus; assembly: GCA_027563665.1. NCBI lineage: Eukaryota > Metazoa > Chordata > Mammalia > Chiroptera > Vespertilionidae > Antrozous > Antrozous pallidus. Next base: position 32,283,070 of record CM050512.1, on the reverse strand, counting down.
GCACCTTGAAGTCCCCCGGCAAGCCCTGCTGAGCAGAGGGGAGGAGGGTGTGGCCTTAGGTCTCCTGGCCTGGCACTGGGGCAGGGAGTGAGGCCTGGTGGGGGTGCCGTGGCCTGAGGTCCTCTGGCCTGGTGCCAAGGCAGGAGGTGAGGTCTGAGGTCCCCCAGCCTGATGCCAGAGTGGGGAAACGGCCTAAGGTCCACTGTCAAGTCCTCCCAGGTGGTGGGGGGTGGGGGTGGGGCACAGCCTGGTCCCCTATCAAGCCTTGCTAGGTGGGGGATGTGGCCTGAGATCCCCTGTCAAGCCCTGCTGGGTGGAGAGGCACAGCCTTAGGTCCCCTGTCAAGCCCCATGGGAGTAGGGGAAGGCATAGCCTCAGGTCCCTACTGATTGCACCTTAAGGGAACTTGGCCTCAGCTGTGGGTACAGCCATCTTTGTGACCAAGTAATGGTCAATTTGCATATTCCCTCTTTATAATTAGGATTGCTCACTCTATAAGTCCTGGAGAAGCCTCAAACTGGACATGTTTCAGAGAATAATCACTATTCACCATTTGTACATCTATTCATGTATTCAATCAATAAATATTTGTTGAGTGGCTTCCATACTGTTTTAAGCATTAGTAATATAGTAGTATACAATATAGACAAAATATGTATTGTGTATAAACATTGTATATAAGCTTTTGGAACTTATAGTCTCATGGGGTTCGACAGACAGTAAACGAATACATTAATGGTTGGTAGTGATAAGTTATGGAAAAAATAAAGCAAGGTGAGCAGGTAGACAGTGATGGATGAGTGAGCGGGTGTTCAGGGAAGCCTCCTAAGTGAGGCAGTGAGCCTTGATAATCTGGGAAGGATGCTGTAAGCAGATGCAAAGGCTGCCTGAATATTCAATATGGCTGCAATCACACATCTGCTGGGAAGAGTGTTAGAAAATGTGCTGGGATAAAAAACAAGGGCCAGGTCATTTGGGCTTTTTGTACAGTACAGTAAGGTCTTTGCATTTATTCTAAGTGAGTTAGGAATTCATTGGTGGATTCAGGGCAGGGAGATACATGGTCTGGTTTTAAGAGTAGAAGCTGTGAGACTGACAGTTGTGTTAGAGAGAGATGCTGAGGGTTTGCCTCAGGAGAGCAACAGTGGAGGCTGAGAGGATGGCAGACTCTGGAGCTCTTCAAGATGTGTTTCATTTAGATAAACCCAATTTAGATATTGAGATCAGCTTTGCAAATTTGAGCATATGGAGAAGTGTTTCCCAAAGTAGACCCAGTACACTTCCAGTGATATCTGAGTTCATTTTAGGTGCTATGTCATATGAATGGACCTTCTAAATTTTAACAATACTTATGAATTTAATGTGTATCAGGCAAGATATAAAACTTCAATATAAAACCTATGATTTTATAGTTATTGCTTGAAGTAAGGATAAAGTATTGATTATATTACAGAGCTGAATTTAGAAGTAGTATAAATAGAAAATTATGAAGAGTGTATCTGAATGACTAGATTTGGGCCATGGTGGCAGAGTTATTTTCAAGGTTTAGTACTGAAGGACAAATGAATAATGGCTCTGGGTTTTAGGGTACTGTGCAACCATAATTCCATGTTACAACTTACTGATTATCTGTGAATGTGAGGCTCTATACTAGGTACTTGATAGATGAAATTTCACCCACTTCTCACTGCAGCCTGTGTGATGTAGGTGGTCAAGTTTTGATATTCCCATTTAAGAGATGGGGAAGTGAAGTTCATAGAAAATAAATAATTTGTTCTCAGTTTTCAGATATTGCAAGATTACAAATGTAATCGTAGTTCTGACAAATTCTCTGCCAACAGGGACTTAAACTGTTGGTACACTAATGAATCCTCCGCTCCTAAAATGATTTCTGATATCTGCTAGACATTCAATCAATGAAAGGAAAAAAAATGGGCCTCTTTTTATTTAGGTCTAACTCAAGAGTGATGAATGTTCATGTTCCTCACAATAGGATGACTTTTATTAAGTAACCACCTGGAGTTGAATGGGAAGGCCATATTTAGGTATTGTAAAGTGTCTTACTGTGTCCTCTAAATGCAGGTTCCCCAATGGTCCAACCTTGGCCTTATATATTTTTTCCTATTCTCCTTAAGTATCTTATCCACTCTTCTGGCTATAACTAAGTGTACAACTCCCAAATTTAAGACTTTGATCCTAAATTCCAGTCATAGATTAAATAAGCCCAGTAACAAACTTGGAGTCAATTTAGAATAACATAACCTTTGGCAAGTCACTTAACCTTCCTTGAGATGCAGTTTCTGTCAGTAGAGGAAGAGATGAAAGCTGGATCTGATCTGCCCCAAATTGATGTGCACCAGAAGAAGGAGAAGGACCAGATGCTAAGGCAGAGTGATATCAGGGGAAAGATGACTTGAAAGGCAAATGGGATTCAATTTCCATTCCTCTTAAGCATCCTGGTTTTGCCCTTTGCTTAGAAATTTCTAAGTAAGGAGTTAAATACAGTCATAAGTGGCATAACAATAATTTGATAAACAGCAGACTGCATATATGATGTGGTCTCCTAATATGATTATAATGAAGCTGAAAAATTCCTATTGACTACTGATGTGGCAGCCACCATGACATCATAGTGCAACACATTACTCACATGTTTGTGGTGATGTGGTATAAAAAATCTATTGTGCTGCCAAGCATATAACAGTATAGTATATACAATTACCGTAGTCGGCGTTACCATCTAGATTTATGTCAGTGCACTCTATGATGTTTGCAGAACTGAATTACCTAATGACACATTTCTGAGAACATATGCCTATCGTTAAGTGGTGGATGACTGTAATACTTTAAGGTAATATTTCTGTTTTTCATTTTTATTTTCAATTATAGTTGACATTCAGATAATTTTATATCAGCTTCAGGTGTACAGCATGGTGGTTAGACATTTATATAGTTTACAAAGTGATCCTTCCGATAAGTCTAGTACCCACCTGGCACCATACACAGTTATTACAATATTATTGACTGTATTTCTTATGCTATACATTCTGTTAAAAGCCTATTTTTTTCCCCTTAAAAAATAAAAGGCAAATAATTGAAAATAAAGTCATTCATTCAAGCACTTGGACTCCTGGGTGCAGCTCTGAGGCATCGAGGGAACTCTCCCCCACGGCCTTCCCTCCACGCTCATTCTCTGTTGGCAGATGGAGGGCAGGCAGTGATGGGAAGAGCATGCTGGGAGGTCTGTGTGAAGCAGGGAGGTGGACTGAACTGACTGGATAAAGGGGCTCCTGGACAGGGGCAGGAACTCTCTGAAGGAACAGTGTTATAGAGTAAGGCAGGCCTGGAAAGGATGTTGCTGAGCACAGTAATATTGTGTTTCTGTAATGACATAGGAAAACCAAATAGAAGGCCTTTATTATTTTTTAAAAAAGGAAAATTGAAAATTCTAAAGTCTTAAATTTTATGTTTAAACTAGAGGTCTGATGCATGGAGATTCATGCAAGAACGGGCCTTGCTTCCCCTGGCTGCTGGGACTGCCTTCGCTCTGGCCAGAGCAGCCTTTCTGCCTTCCCACACTGCCCAGAGGCCCGGAGTGGCTGGGGTGGAGCGGAATGCCTGTCTCATCGCCATGGTGACACAAGCATCCCGCCCCATCTCCAGCCAGCCTGCATATGCAAAGCAATCCTCCATTTTTGTTGGTTAATGTGAATATTCACTCCTGATTGACTGGTGGGTGTCCCAAAGGTATGGTCAATTAGCATGTTGCTCTTTTATTAGGTATACTATTTAAAATTCCATTATGAATATGTGTTTATTTAAATTTAGGTATTAACCTACTTATTATTGAGTAAAATAAATAACTAAAAAGGATATGCCATGTTTTTCTTTGACTAGGCCTTATTATGTAGGGATGAGGATGGAGATGTGTATCCTTATTTAAAATGTCTGGGAAAAAACAAAAAGAGAAAGCAGAACAGACGGGAGAGACCAATAAAGGTGCAGGATGAATTCAACAGACAGCAAGTGATAGGAAAGGTTTGAGATGATAGCTACAGAGAGGGATATCAAAATGTCAGATCTTGAAGATAATGGGACCTAAAGTGTGATCAAACAAGCCACTGAGTGACTGAGATGCAGAGATGGAGGCTGCCTTGAGTGATTTCCATCTTTAATTGCTCCTGACTTAGAACCAAAATACAAAATTTGTCTCTTTTGGTGCACAGAAGAAACATGAATGTTTTAAAAGGAGCTTTTGTAAAATATTAAGCCAGACATTTATTTTTAAACATTGTCTTGAAGTTCAAGGGAGATTAATAGAGCCAATTTAAGTCCCCTTAGAGAACATTTGGTATCTGCCTCTTGCCTTATAGCTTCTATTAAAAGTGGAAGCAAGAAGAACTATATAACTGAAATGTCCGCTGTGACTCTAATTTTTGAATGAGTGCATTTTAAAATTCATTGATAGGAGGCATCTTATTTCCTTTATTGGGGAAGATCTTTGTCTTGAACAGCAAACAGTTAATTTGTAGAATTAGCAGCTATTTTAGGAGATGGGGTAAGCTGGATAAAGGGGCTCCAAGAAAAGGACAAGAGCTTCTTAAAGCTCTCCAATCTCTCTCTCTCTCTCTCTCTCTCTCTCTCTCTCTCTCTCTCTCTCTCTCTCTCTCTCTCTCCTCTCTCTCTCCATATATATATATATATCTCCGGTGCAAAAAATTTGTGCACGGGGGTGGGGGGAGTGGACAGGGGAGTGTCCCTCAGCCCAGCCTGCATTCTCTCCAATTTGGGATTCCTCTCACAATCCAGGACTGCTGGCTCCCAATTGCTCACCTGCATGCCTTCCTGATTGCCCCTAACCACTTCTGCCTGCCAGCCTGATCACCCCCTAACCACTCCCCTGCCAGCCTGATTGATGTCTAACTGCTCCCCTGCCAGCCTGTTTGCCCTCAACTTCCCTCCTCTGCTGGCCTGGTCATCTCTAACTGCCTTCCCTTGCAGGATTGATCACCCCCAACTGCCTTCCCTTGAAGGCCTGGTCCCTCCCAACTGCCCTCTCCTGCTGGCCATCTTATGGTGGCCATCTTGTGTCCACATGGGGGCAGGATCTTTGACCACATGGGGAAGCCATCTTGTGGGTTGGAATGATGGTCAATCTGCATATTACTCTTTTATTAGATAGGATAGAGGCCTGGTGTATGTGTGGGGGCCAGCTGGTTTGCCTTGAAGGGGTCCTGGATGAGGGTGGGGGTTCTTTTGGGGAGTGGGGTGGCCTGGGTAAGAGGCCTGTGGTGGTTTGCAGACTGGCCATGCCCCCTGGTGACCCAAAAGGAGGCCTTGGTATCTGGGATTTATTTATCTTCTACTATTGAATCTTTGTAGCCTGGAGTGGAGCCAAGCCTTCTGCTCTTTCCGTGGTGGCAGCCATTTCTCTTGGAATTTATTTATCTTATAATTGAAACTTTGTAGCCTTAAGTGAAGGCCTGGGCTGGCCAGGGTGTGTAGAAAACTTGGCTTCCTCTACTGCTGGGAAAAACCAGGCCTCCCTTCTGCTCTCTCCATGGCTGTAGCCATCTTTGTTGGGGTTAATTGGCTAGTGGGCATGGCTTGTGGGTATAGCAGACTGATGGTTAATTTGTATGTTACTCTTTTATTAGATAGCATATATATATGTATATATATATATATATATATATATATATGATTATATATGATTGATTTCAGAGATGAAGGGAGAGGAAGAGAGAGAGAAACATCAATGATGAGAGGGAATCATTGATCAGCTGCCTTCTACATGCCCCACACTGGCAATCGAGCCTGATGCTCAACCACTGAGCCATGCTGGCCTGGCTTATATTTTTTTCCTATTCTCTAAGAATCTTCTCCACTCTATGGGCTATAACTAAGTGTACAAATCTCAAACTGTTTTGTTGCTATGTTTCAAAATAAGATTGCAGGCAAATACTCCCACTCAAACTAGCAGATGGACTTAGCAGATAACACAGCAATATAATTAATTGAAATCATCCTATATCATAAAAGAGAATCATGCAAATTTGACTGTACCTTTGTTCCTGATTGGCTATGCTACCAGCCAATCAGGAGCGGGGATCGGGCAAGTGGCATGAGCGCTGGGCCCAGGGAGTGGAGATGAAACAGCAGTGGTGGCGAGCACCCTGCCCCCGAGCGCTGTGAGGGGAAGTGGTGGCGAGCGCCCAGCCCCCAGCACCAGGTGGTCGCAGGCAGCCGGGGCTGAGCTGAGCAAGGTGATAGCTTTAGGCCTTGGGCAAGCTGGGAGTGAGCCATCAGTTGGACATTCCCTGTGGGCTCCCAGTATGTGAGATGGGGCAGGTTGGGTTGAAGGACTACCCACCCCCAGTGCACGAATTTCGTGTGCCGGGCCCCTAGTCTATATCTATAATAATAAAAGTGTAATATGCTAATTAGATTGGACATTCTTCCAGATGTACTTCCAAATGAAGCCATTGTGGTGGTGGCTGAGGCAGCCTCTGCAGCGGCAGGGGCCAAGCCCCTTGCATGAATTTTGTGCATCAGACCTCTAGTTAATTATAATCTCTAATGCTGATAACTTCTATTGGTGAATACCTTCAATATTTTCTACTTCCTTTTTTTAAGCTCAAAAAGCATACATGTAATACATATTTGCAATAGAGGAAAATTAAGTAACAGGAACAGAAATCTTGGACCATCCCAAACTGACCAATGGGGATGTCTCTGTGCACATTCTTCCAAACTTTGTTTCAAGCTATGTCATTATGAATTTATACTTACACAAATGGCATGTCTTCTGTCTTATGATTTATGAAAGTTATGATTTGTGCCAGCTGAGCATTCAGCCTCACTTAGGAAAAGTATTTAAAGCTTAGTGAAAAGAACAAGGAAGCAAGAGAAATGAGGTGTTAAGTCAAATATATTGAGTATTTATTCAGCTTAGCACACATTCAGGAATTATATGGGTTCATTTTCCACATTTTGGGTCTGGTCTTTTTATTTTTCACTTTTATATCTCTCTACCCCCCAGAGCCATATCAACATTACGGGTAGGAACTGGGAACCCATGCTTAACGTTGACTTACGCGCTGGGCCATGTTGAGATTTCAGCTGTCAGGGTCCGCAGATTCGGAGATTGTGGGAACATCCCTGGAGACAGGCAGCAGCTGCTCCCAGGGGAAGGGGCAATAGTATACTTAATACTTTACTGGGTAACGCTGAACCTGAGAACTGTGCCGGAGCATAGAGGTCTTTTCACTTCCTCTGCTCTATGAACAGCAGACCTATCTGTGATGATAGCAGCCAGAATGATGACTCAATTTCCAGGGCCACTTTCCAGTCAGAAGGAGGGATTTCTACTTGATAGCCTGTCTCAATTACCTAATGACACATTATTTTACTTATAAACATAGGCTTATTTCTGATTACATTAGGCTATTTGTAAAACATAAAATTTAAGTTGATTGATTACTATAATGTCCTCTCATCCATATTCTGGATGGATTATAAGGTAAAGTGAGTAGCATATCTTATTCTTTAAAAAATTTGGTACATTTTCCCAAATAAAATATTTACATGGCTGGGTATTCAGTTGATTGGAGCGCTGTCCCATCCACTAAAAAAGTTTGCAGGTTTGATTCCCAGGCAGGGCACATTCTTAGGTTGCAGGTTCAATCCCTGGTTGAGGCCCATGTGGGAGGCAATTGATTGACGTTTCTCTCCCACATCAATGTTTCTCTCTCTTCCTTTTTCTCTACAAATCAATAAAAACACATGTCCTTGGGTGGGGATTAAAAAACAACAACACACGTTTCCCTGGAGATGTTGACGTGTTCTCCTAGAAGGGTTGGTCCTCCATTCACTGAGAACCCTTAATTTAATAGGAAGTTCAGAGATCACCACATAGGAGTATGGGAGATGGAAAAGAGGAGAGAGAGAAAGGGGAAAATGGGTGAAAATTTCATTCAAAGGAAAGTTATATCATTGGATTGAGAACTAAAGTCTACCAATAAAAAAATGAATCATGCTAAAGTTTTTATAAACTTGGTGCATGTGTGTATTTTTATTTCTGAATAATAGTAAAAAAATTCCTCACAAAAGGGAGTGGATACAGACACCTTCCGGGAAGTGTTGGAATTGGCAGTTGGTTGGAGCCTGGTTGTGGCAGAAAGGACAGCTGCCTGTTGTGGTGCCTCCTGCCAGGCTGTTGGGCAGAACATCTTCACGTCTCTCTGGGAAGACCCCACCGGGAGAGCAGCCTGGGAAAAACAGCACGAAGGCGAGGCTGCATCTGGTCGGACATCATCCTAGTCTGTGTTCCTCCAGCTGAGCTTCTCCAGGGGTTAGAATGTTTTGCTTTCATAGTCATCTTGATTGTTTGCTAAGGGTAGAAATGTCCCAGCCTCACCCAGCATGCTGATTCAGGCTCTGTGGGATGCTGCTTGGGAATCTGTATATTAGAGAAGCTTTCAGGTTTACTGTGATGTGTGGTCATGTTTAAGATCTGCTCGTATAAATTATGGTACCCAGTAGGACAGACTGACTGGAAGCACTGTAGAGCGAAAGTGTGCATGTGTGCATGCATGTGTGTGGTGTAGCAGCTGTGAGATGAAATCAGGCTACTGGAATTTGCCAAGAAGCAGCAAGGGAGACACATTAGCCAGGTGCCAAGGATGTGGCCTTAGGCCTTACCAGAAAGTCCCTCCTCTAGGGTGTGAGCTTTTGGAAAACACTGACTGGTTCTGATTAAACCCCACATTCCCCAGAAGAGGCCACCACAATGTTTTCTTTTAAAGTTCTGTTTACTGGTCCTGGCCGGGTAGCTCGGTTGGTTAGAGCGTCTTCCAGATACACCAAGGTTGCGGGTTCAATCCTTGACCAGGATCCATACCGAGAAAGAAACCAGTGAATGCGTCAATACGCAGAATAACGAATCGATGCAAATTAAAACAGGTTTTGTTTACTATCCAGCTTTGATTTTCTCCCTCATGTAGGAATTCTAGTATCCAAATTTCTTTAGTGTGTTTGCAGATGTCTGACAATTCTCTGATTTCTTAGGTCTCCCTTTTATTTTCTATTCCTGTTATTAAGATGCCAACTTACAATTTAACAGTTTGCACCTTCTTTGCAGATAAACAACAGAAGCTGAAACTACATATGATGCTTTCTATCATAGCTCCATGTTGTACATGATGAGAATGAGTGTACCCCACATAAATACTCTCTCATAAGGGGAAACAAGAGCCTGATGGGAAAGAAAAATGCGGATGCCAATGGCTGGCCATTATGTATGGAACTCTGGGTTCAGTGCCACTGAGGGATCTTTATAAAAGAAGCCACTACCTACATTTTGATGTACTTCTGATCACTTGATATCCCAATTTGCAGGGTGGTCTTGGTTTCACTAGTTGAGCTGGTGTCCCATTTGGTTAGGGTCTCTTTTATACTCAGTAAATGGTTATGCAGTTGCCATTGAGTGAGTATGGGGGTGAATAAGAGAGAGAGAGAGAGAGAGAGAGAGAGAGAGAGAGAGAGAGAGAGAGAGAGAGGTTTCCTGGCATCACTGAATAGTACTCATTTCAGTCTGTAATTTAGCCCATTCCAGACCCACCCCTAACATTTGTGGACCCAAGGCAAGAGGCCTCCCAGTCTTACCCCACTCTTCCTTTCCTGGATCCACCATGTGACTGGAGGAGCCTTGTAGGAATGTGTGCCGACAAGCCAATATGTTCATTCAAACTTTATTCACACTCATCGTCCAACAGATGCCCCTGGTCACCCCTCAGTTCTAATGGTGTGCACCTGGGCCATGAAGTGACCTTCTTTGGGGAGTGTTAAGACTCACACCGGCCTTGGAGGCTGGCTGTGGGCCATTTGGGGCAGGGAGTTCCATAGTCATGGGTACCTGGGCAATGGTCCCCAGGTGGGTATGGCCCCCAACCTTTCAGACTCCTAGCCCCATCGGGAGGCATGGTTAGAGAAGGGTGGGAGAGAGGTGCTCTGAAGCACAAGCCCCCATGTTAGGGTTACCTGGCCTGCCTCTGCTATTTAGAGATCCTGCTTCTAACTAACACACACTTCAGCATCCAGGAAAGCAGGCTCCCTATGCATTTCTGAAGTATTTGGGATAAGAACATTAAGACAGAATAACACTTGGTCACCTGACTGAGGTTCAGAAATATTCTTCATGTAGTTTGATTGAAATCCCCTTTCCTACCCTCGGGCTGGCTTGTCTTTACATGCCATTGATTTATGATAATAACTTCATTTTTTTGTTGAAACAAAAACTGGAACTATATGGCTTAATGTTTCCAAAGTCAACCACAGGGAAGGCACCTCTCCCAGTATGTTTCATCAATAGAAATTTGGTGAATGTTTTCTTTGCTTGTTGATAGGTTCCACCAGGTGTGTAGATGCGGAGATAGGAAAACTGTTTGCTCAGCAATTCCCACTATGGTTTTGTTTATCCAAGGATCAGTCAAATGGAAAGACTTTTCTTTCTTGTGTGATTACAGAATCAAATCTCTTACAATTTCAGATATTTCTTCTGCGTCTACTTATGGAACTTCTTGAGTAATTAATTATTAAAGTTAAGGAACACTTTCTCTTTTTTCTCCTTATCTCATTAGGACTGAAATAGCTCACAGGGCATTATTTTCCCAGACTAGGAGCTCTTTCCTTTTGGTGGATATTGGGTACCCTGTACAATAGGGTGATTGTATATAGCACAGAGATTGCGTGCCGCACAGTCCTGGAGGTAAATTTCATAAAGGGTATAAATGGGGTTGTGAAAGTGCCAGCCCTGCTCATGCATGTTTCAGTCAGGAATCTCTCCCAACAGACCCAGTTTTCTCTTCTTTCATAACACAGAGGTGAGTGTTTGAAGAGGGGGTAAAAAAAATCGTGTTATTCTCTACACTTTGCTCCACTTTTTGAAGCCACTTAATTTAATAGTAATATAGATCTGGTAAAATAGAGGCTACTAAGGACATCCAAAAGGTATTTTTGTATAATCAATCATTTTGGCCAAAAATATGTTTTCGAACTCTGGCTCTACCCTGATGGTTATATCAATGAACTTTCATGGGATCTAAACAGCTATGGCTTTTACATATAGCAGATGGTTAAGTATGTGATTTCTCTGGAATGAACAGTGTAAACTGTGCTTCAAATAACTTTATATTATTGCCCATTTGTAACCAATAAAACTTGTACCAAGTCACACTGCTTTGGGTAATTAATTGTTCTGGAGAAAGGTGTTCTTTGTATTCAAGCTTTAAAGAAGCCTTGATTTGTTCATAAGTAGGGACTCGACTGAACAGGAATTATTATTCAGATTTTTCTTGCTACACTTTGGTTTTCAGTGGTGGTAGAATGAGGAAGGGTGCATTTGGATTGTGGAATCAGCATCAGGTAGTCTGGCGAGCAGTGTATGTGCTTACTCATTCATTATCTTTGTGAGGTGCTTATTACCCCTTCTCTTCTTTGATTATTTGGAAATTCATTCTTAATAATTTAATATATTCCTATCAACTCCAGCCTCCCAGGGCAGTGGAAAACAGACTTGATAAAATCCAGATATATTTAAATTCTCTTTTATCAAACCCAAGATAGAACTTCTTAGAGACTCTGCTCGTTTATGTCTCTTGAAGAAACAGCCATTGTGGGAATCTTGAAGTATAAAGAAGCCCAGGGAGGAATGGGCTTCATTCCAAAATGTTGAGATAGAATTTAACCAAGCAAACATAACATACACTCTTAACTATTTCCTGAAGTACTAGCAGAGGGGTAATTTGAAAATAGAAACTATCCAATAGCAATGGATGGCTAAAGGGGTTCTCTCAAGTGCTTAGCGGAGGTTCTGACTCACATTTGGTACTTAGCAGAGTGTAACAGAAAGAATGAATGGATCTGATCTTGTTCTGAGAGTTCTGAAGCAGAGAACACCTGGCATGAATACTCAATCGACCACACAAATTGAACACTGTTATGTGCTCTCCGACATATGCACATGCTGTTTGATTTGATCTTTGCTGAAATAAATCCCCATTTTATAAATGACACCAAGGCTCAAAGAAGAGCTGAACATCTTCCTCATGGTGACTAAGTATTAAGACTCGATTTGAAATGTGTGCCTTCTGACTCTAAGTCTGGGGCTCTTGGATTCCAAGGATTACCTGAATTTTTGAGGTTACAGGCCAGAGCAATGTAAAAACAGCTGAAAGAAAGATGGAAGTGAAATCACTGTCCACCCTTAAATAGGGAAGATCAAAGCTAACTCTTGAGGACCTTGATACATTAATAAAAATATGACTTAAAAGACAGATGCACACATAACTTAAAAAAATTATTTCAAAGGCCCAAGTTCTGTGCATTGGAAAAAGGAGGGAGCAGAGAAAGAAGGAAATGTCTCTAATTTCTTCCAAGCTATTTCTTTTGGTCTTCAATTCAAGTCTTCTGTCTCTTACTCAAAATGTTAGGAAAAGCGGTGACAGATGAGACTATTGGAAGAGTGTTATAAACCAGGAGGGAAAAGGCCTTGTAACTCATTCATTTGCATCCTTATGTTGCTTTGTAATGTTATTAAGGCATTTAAAAATTTTAAATAGAGTCTGTCTTTTCAACTGAATTGCCTATCTGTTAGGACACGTTTCTTCTCTCTCTTCTCTCTTCTTTGTCCCCTATCTTGCTAATGAGGCTTTTCGGTGGGACAGGCAGTTGCCTGGATGATGTATTCAAGGTATTCGAAGAAGCTTCAGTGCCCCCACTGGCCTGATCCCGTTTGTAATGTATACACTTTCTATTGGAGTCATTCCTATAGATTAAGAAGTAATGTGTGCTCAAGGTCCTGTTTATCATGCTAATTAACTTGAGCAATGACTCATTCAACTGGTAATACTTGCTATCCTATTGGGGCATGGTAGGTGGTTTATTTATTCTATTAATTAGTTGACTACCACCAGATAAAACCCTGAAAATATGATAAAAAATTGTTTGGTGGTAGAAAGAGGGAAATAGAGGTAGAGGACACTTTCTTGGAAAAGTGATTCTTCTTGTGTTCCCATGGAAACAACTCAGGCATGTCAGGGTGAGGTGTTATCAGAAGGGAGAACAAGAGGGAAAGTTCAACAAATTTAGCTTCTTGTCTTATGCCTCGACTCATGATACTCTGTAGACTGAGAGTAAGGGAGGAGAAATTGAGACAAAAACTTTGTTCTCTGCTTGGTCACTACATAACAGCTCACAAAGCTTCACTTTGTGCTAACTTGGTGTTTGGTAGCCTGTACTAATATGTTGTGTCTAGGGTTTTCTTGCTGCAGGAAATGCATCCTCTTGTGCTGTGAACTCCATTTGACCACCTGGGTTAAAGTAACTTTAGCACTTAGGTTGTTAATTTCACTATGTAGTACAACCAATTCTACCCAGCCTGGCTGGTTGGAGTATGAGATACAGCTAATTAGATTTTCTGGCTAACCCAGATTAAGGCAGACTTATATCAACAGTAGTAACATGCTTTGACCTTGGCCCAAAAGGACTATTTCCTCAAGGACCTTGCTTTAATTTAGGGCCCCATTCTGGTCCTTCTCCAGCTATACCTTGTCGAATGAGGAGAAGTTTTTGTAGGGCCAAAGGGACATTGTTCATCCAAAGCACCCTCACCCTCACTCCTACCCTACCCAGTAGTTTAGTATTCCCTGTCTAAGTAATCCAAAAAATTACTCCCAGAGCTTCTATGGGTCTCTCTCAGGGTCAAATTTTTCAAGGGTGAACTATATACTACATGTATGTGAACACTCCTAAGTGTGAATTTTGGATGTGTGGGCTGGAGTGTACTCATGTGTATGTACAAGGCTTCTCACACTATAGAACAGAACTGAAGCTGGGAAAGAGAGGAGTGAGGTTATTGGCTGGGGGGCTTTGGCTCCACAATGTCAAGAATAGGCTTGGATTTCAAACCCTCTAGTGGGAAACCACTTGCAACAGTCAACTCATCTTGACTGTGAAGTGCACTACTTTGAGAAACAAGGCTCTAATTGACTACTAAGGTCCTTGCATGCCTTCCTGGTCTGCACGTGGAGTAGCAGAAACAGGCGTGAATGCACTGTGGTTATTAATGACATTCGAACTAGGAATGACTGTTCCCTAGAGATATTCCTAGGGAGCTGCTACTGCTGGTGGAGGTGATCATGGTTATTTCACGAACAATGACATTTACTATTTCCTTGCAAATTTGCCTCTTTCCTTGAATACTGAACTGTAAGGGTGTGTGCGTGTATTCTTAAGTTGTTGAGCTCTGCTTAAATTTGTACTGTAGTTTGTATTTGCAGCTTGTTTGGAATCTTAAACTTATGTTAGCATACTTTATTCTTTTGTCCTCTCTTCTTTTTAACTTATGGACTTTGCGCTCCAGAAGGTGATTTATGTCACTTTAAAATAGTTCTCCCTTCTTCTCTCCCTTTGAGTTATATTTATGCTACTTTCTCCCAGCCCTGTGCTACAATTTCCCTTGTGCTTATTTTTAATGATAAAGTATGACTTTTAAACGTGTCATCATCTAGTGTTTAGTAAATCCGTAGTAGAAAATAACTTTGTTCCTCTAAAGTGATTTAAAGTTATCATTTCAATATCCAAATATTTTGCTTTGTTTTCTTTCTGGAGAGAAACAAATACCTGTGGATATTTGTTACTATAGAAACAAGTGCAGATAACGTTTTTCAGGTTTTATGCTCTGTAATTAGAGTTGCATACTCTCATTTAGACCTCTTCTTTAGTTCACTTAACTGTACATACCTTTGTTGTATCATCTCTGTTCTCCTAAATACTTTGCTCTGCTCCCCACTCATACTCTCCAATATCTCTAATATATTTTATTGATTTTTTTTTTTTTACAGAGAGGAAGGGAGAGGTATAGAGAGTTAGAAACATTGATGAGAGAGAAACATCCATCAGCTGCCTCCTGCACACCCCCTACTGGGGATGTACCCGCAACTAAGGTACATGCCCTTGACTCGAATCGAACCTGGGACCCTTTAGTCTGCAGGCCGATGCTCCATCCACTGAGCCAAGCCGGTTAGGGCAATATCTCCAGATTTTTGCCACTCTCAGCTTATTATTCTCTCTTTCATCATCTCTCTGTCCTTCCATTCCACTGCTCTTGCCGTGCACCCATTTCTGCCTGCTTCTTTCTTATTTATATTCTCTTCTCATGCATGTGTTTTTTGTCTTTGTCTAAGTTTATATCCACCAGGAGAAGGGCCAGCGATCTTTTAATATGACAAATGGCATCTAGGTGTGAGGTCCCAAGTCAAAGAGCTATAGAGTTATTTGGTATCAGGGTTGACAGAACTGTTGACATTGATCATCTAGCAGGGTTCTCTCATTTTGTGCCTGAGAAGACAGGTCCAGTGAAGTCTAAAACTGACCCAAGAATACACAAAGACAAGGTT
Organism: Antrozous pallidus; assembly: GCA_027563665.1. Lineage (NCBI taxonomy): Eukaryota > Metazoa > Chordata > Mammalia > Chiroptera > Vespertilionidae > Antrozous > Antrozous pallidus. The sequence continues at coordinate 32,267,612 of CM050512.1, read as the reverse complement.
CCATATATCTTATTTCCCAGTCCAACCTTTTTCTTTAAAAAGCTTCTGAATTAATTCAAGTAAAATCAAGCAAGCTACCACAAGGTATAGACTTATTTATGTGTACTCCTCTGGTGCCAAGGGAGGAAAACAAAGTGGAAGGTGGGGAGCATGAATACAAAAGAACATATAGGATGTTCTGATTAGTTATTTCCTCAAGAGATCTCTAAAAGATAGCTTAGAAAGTGCCAGTAGGAACTATAGACCAATAACTTCAGACAAGTGACCGCAGAGAAGAATGTATTGAAGTTAGAGTGCCGAAGAAGTACATTTGTCAACGTGCAGAGACAGAGGCAGTACAGACCTGACATTTGGAAAAAAAGGAATTGATCCTTTTCCTAGATTTATCTCATTATGTACAACAAACCTATTTTAATTCATAAATTAAAATCGGTACACGCACTGTAATTTACTTGGGTTAATGTAAATTTAAAACTCTTCAGGCTAAACCAGCAGTAATCACATTCCCAAAGATCTCCATTTTATCATTATTTACAGCTAACTAGACATTTATGATCTCTTTTTGGTTGTCTCTGGTGGAACATTGTTGGCAATGCTTTCCTGACTTAAAATTCTCATGTGCATGGAAGTCTAGTTAGGAAAATGAGTAAGCCAATAACATCTCCTACGAGTATAATCTCTCCTTTGTGACATAAATTAGATATCCATTCACATCTATGGAATAATTCCCAGTTTTGCAATTAAGTAATCTGATACGCACAAGCAAACATGCCGATCTCTTTTTAGTCTAGGAGAATTCAGTCAACTTTCTACTTGAACAAAGAAGCTCTACTTTTAAGTACATGCATCATTTTCTCAAAATCGGATTATAAAGAATGGATCTGAGCTGCAATCAGATGGATAATTAAACAGCAAAGGTAAGAGGCTTCTGACTGTGCATGTTGACAGTGTTAATTGAAAAATTAAATTGCGATTTTAATCCTAAGGCTAATTTGACCAATGCACATGTATAATAATGAGAAGTTCCCTTGTTTCACATTTTAATCTTAAAGTTCTAATGCCTTTGAAACAGGCTTTCTCAAAGAGAATGGACAAAGTTTGGAGAAATTTGATCTCATTTTGTTTTGTTGGAATATATGTATTTGAATGAGAAAATGAAGATGCCACTTTAAAAGTTTTAAAATTTTGCTGTTTCCTCATTTACCTGTAATGCTTTATTTTCTTGTCTGTTTAACAATCTGGAATATTTCCTAGAGTGATTTTTAAAATGCTGGGAAATTTTATCTCTTTTTCAATGTAGCTGTTGTCTCAGAAATATGTCATATTTTTGTATTTTTTAAAGCTTGTTTATGGCAGTTATTACTTTTTACTACATTTTATAGTAATTTGGTATGCAAATATGGATTCCATAGCAAATTATAAGTTCTTTGAAGGCAGGGTCCATGTAGTCTTCGTTACTCAAGGCCTTTCATTAGGTTGGTGAAAAGTTTGTGGACTCGGTGAATGAAGATGCATATAATGATATTGCTTTGAACAAGAATTAAAATCTGAACTTGTATGATTGGAAAGTTAATTCAATATGATTGATTACATTGAAAATTGTGGAAAATGAGATGACACTCAAGTTAGTTGAAGAGGATCTGGATTTTGCTTTTGGTTCTTTGAACAAGGAACCTTTCAGTGTTTTCTCAAATATGTAAATCCTAAGGGCTGAATATTCTTTAATTTAGAACATCCAAGTCCGGAGGCATTTCCTGTTCTTATTTCTTATTTAACTTTTTATTAAAACTTTCAAGAGGAGGAATAAGAAATATGTTTGTGTTTTTGCTGTTAATTAAAACTTATCATAAAACTACCATATTTAAACTCTTTTTTGAGGGGCTAATAAAAAAAAAACTATTGGGTACTTTCCTGCACTTTTGCAAGAAGCATTCTTTATTATTGTCACTACTTTCAATTTACTTTTATGTAGCATTAATTTTGCAACAAGCCTAGCAAGATATCACCTACCTATCCTGGTCAGTAAATGTGCTATTCCAGGCATGTTGCAGAATATTATTGAACTGATCATGCAGTCAGCCAGATTCCCTCTCTCGGCTTTGTAGAGTCCAGCAGCAGGTCCTAAGAATTAGGAATAAAAGGAAACTCTTCTTTGGCTTTTCCAAATCTCTTCATACCATTTAAACTCCTACTAGTAGAAGGCTTCTCATTGGGAAGTATAGGATGGATCCAACATCCTTAATATCAACAGACTATTGCTCAAATTCATCCTTTAATTCTTCTGTGGGTGGGGAAATAAAGACATCTATTATGATTTCTCTAAAGCGGACAATTTTGGGGGAGAGCTGGGATGATGAAGTTTAGAACTTAGGTCTCTCCTATTATTATATTGTGAACTCATTGGAGCAAAGTTGGGCTGTCCTAAAGGTAGCAAAGAGACCAATAAAGGGAGAGGGGAAAAGAGATGGTCAAAGGCTGTAGCAGAAGTATGAAGCATGTCCACCTCAGGGTGCTTGGAGAGCTTGGTGATCTACCAGACTGTGGAGTGTCAGGTCATTCATTTATTTCACAAATACCCATTAATTGCTTACTAAATGCAAAGCACTATCTTTAGTACTTCAAGTGCCATTTTTAAACTCACCTTCTATGTTGGGCAGCTTGTTTTAATGATTTCTGCTGTTACTCTTTCATTTATAGGTAGGAGATAGTAATAGTAATCTCACAGAAACTTCAGGTTGATTAGAAGGTAAGCATCTCATTCCAATATATCCATATAAAAATGTAAGAGCTTTTATATATTTGTAGTCAAATCAGTGGCCAGTCTTATTTCCTCCAGGTAAAGATATATATCACCTTGTCTGGCTACTTACCTTTATTCAGTTCAATTTGATCAGGTCAATAAACATATATTTACATCATAATTTAGAATTGTTAGAGATATAGAAAACATAATAGTTCTCCTAATTTACATTTGGTAAAATTGAGGTTGTGATTTTTCCAAATTTATGCTGATATAAGATAAATTATAGACACAGGCTTTTCAGTCCCTAACCTTATGTTCTCATTTAATTGTTCTATAAAAAATGCATATTAAAGTTATCTTTTTTTTATTGCTGACAGATGTCCCCTATTTCCCCCCTTTCCTCCCCTTCACATTAAAGTTCTATTTTTAAATGGCTCAGTCTTCTTATCTCCTTCCCCCAAAGTAAACTAAATAACCCTCATTCTTCATTTGTTATAAATTCAATTTGTCCAAAATAAGCTGGAGATAGGTTAATTAAATAATTATATATGGTGATTGACATGGGATTAGAATTTATATCAAATTGGGGGCAGAAGATTTTTTAAATAATTAGAAAATGATAACATGCACTTAATACTGACATTATCATAAGAACATGGATCACAACTTTAGAATCCTTTTTATGTACATTGGAATGAATCTCCACTGATCTAATCCTAATCACTGTTTTTAAAAAATAAGTATCTGAACCAGCTTGTTTATATATTACTAGAGGCCTGGTGCATGAAATTTGATATTGGCGGGGGAGGTCCCTCAGTCTGGCCTGCAGCCTCTCTCAATCTGGGATTGCTGGCTCCTAACTGCTGGCCTGCTTGCCTACCTGATTGCCCCTAACCTCTCTGCCTGCTGGCCTGATCACCCCTAACCACTGAGCCTGCCTGCCTGATTGCCCCTAATTGCCTCTGCCTTGGACCCACCTGTAGAAACCCCTATCACGTACTGCATGGCTCAGGGTTCTGATTCTGGAGAAGGCCATACACAAATGAAAAGAGACTAGAAAAGTATGAATTTGAGAATATTGGGGACCAGGTGGCAGCCCACCTCTAGTGGGAAGACTACACACCGCTCTGGCCTTGCTATCCTTTTTATTAAGACTATGGGATACACTCATAGCTTTTAGCCAGGAAATTCCAATAACAGAAATTTTCATAAGACAAACAAAGGTGGAGGCTGCTTCAGCTAATGTTTCAGCTCTGACCTTTCAAAGCAATTAAGGTTGTTGACCAGCCTTCCAGGCATCCTGTCCACATCTTTAGTGAGACAAGGATTGGTTTCTGGCACCCACCACCATGGCTTCGACTAGAAGGATGTCTGGAATGACATCCGAAAGATCATTCAGTTGTTCGGTCTAATTAGCATATTATGCTTTTATTATTATAGACTAGAGGCCTGGAGCACAAAATTTGTGAACTGGTGGGAGGTGTCCTTCGGCTCAGCCTGCACCCTCTCCAATCTGGGATCCTTTGAGGGATGTCCAACTGCTGGTTTAGGCCCAATTATATAGGGACTGCTGGCTCCCAACTGCTCACCTGCCTGCCTACCTAATTGCCCCTAAGTGCTTCTGCCTGCCAACCTGATCATCCTTTAACCATTACTCTGCCAGCCTAATCAATGCCTAACTGCTCCCCTGCTGGCCCAATTGCCCCCAGCTGCCATCCCTTTCATGCAGGCCTGGTTGTCCCCAACTGCCTTCCCTCCCCTGCAGGCCTGGTTGCCCCCAACTCCCCTCCCCTGCCTGCCCAGTCACCCCTAACTGCCCTCCCCTGCTGGCCTGATCACCCACATCTGCACTCTCCTGCTGGCCATCTTGTGGCAGCCATCTTGTGTGAGGATGTGATGGTCAATTTGCATATTTCCTCTTTATTATATAGGATTTATATAATCTTTTTCACAAAAGGTGACTTAATAAAATAGAAAGTTGTGTGAACTGATGATTGTTTAATTCCAGCTAAACAGGAATTTTCTTTAGTTTGTTCTGGTACCATTCATGGGGGATTTGCTTCCTTCAAAACACCCCCTTAAGTCTTTTCATTTGACATTTCATATGTCTTTGCACTTAACTCTGCTTGTTGTTTTTTTTTAAGCCAGAACATCTTAACCTTTCTTTAATTTTAACTTTTGTCATATTTAAATATAAATGGAATACTTCACAATAATTAACATGTTGAAGAAATATTCAGTGAAGAGGTACGTTATTATAAAGTCAGTTTGAAAGAAAAAATATTATGAAGATTACCTACTTCATAACAACATAAATTGGCAGTTCAAGATGAGCAACGTGTCTTATTAACCCTGCCTTATTGAATTAAAAATATTTTTATTGATTTCAGGGAGGAAGGGAGGGGGAAAGAGAGATAGAAACATCATTGATGAGAGAATCATTGTTTGGCTGCCTCCTGCAAGTCCCCTACTGGGGATCGAGCCCACAATCTGAGGATGTGCCCTTGACTGGAATCCAACCTGGGACCCTCCAGTCCGCGGGCTGATGCTCTCTCTATCCATTGAGCAAAACCAGCTAGGGCTGCCTTATTGAATTTGTACATTTTACAAATCTCCTAAGATTTTTCCAGGTGATCTTCAAAGATGAATTTTAGGAAAATTTTAACAATGAAATTAATGATATCTGTATTAAACTCTTTTAAAACATGTTTTCATGCTCCAGTGTGTGGAGGTGGAGTAGGAGAAACAAATTAAATATTTTCTTCCAAGTTATTTGCTAATAATTATTCAGGCAGTTTTATATAGGCTTTAAAAACTTCTAGGTGCTTTTCTGTTTTAGGCTTAATGTATCTGGATAATAAATAAGTATCAGGTACATTTTGGAGGTATAAGAAACTAAACAGTATGCGAAACTGTCCTCTGTTGAGTCAGGAGCTTGAATTGTTTTCATTACAATATTTGCTATAAGCCCTGGCTGTGTGGCTCAGTTGGCTGAATGTCAACCTAAGACTGAAAGGTTGCTAGTTTGATCCCTGGTCAGGGTATGTGCAGAAGGCAGTCTATCGATGTTTTTCTCTCTCTCCTTCTCCCTTTCTCTCTCTCTCTCTCTCTCTCTCTCTCTCTCTCTCTCTCTCTCTCTCTCTCTTTCTCTCTCTCCAATAAAAACACATTTAAAAAGGAAAAAAATAAATAGCTCTTCATTTATATTTTTAAAAATCTGCTATGAAAGTACTGAGATTAGATGAATGTTAGTTCCTCTCCTTTTCCTGCTATCAGATATCAGAGATTTATATCATTGGTAGAATTGATATTTCATTTTCCTTGGCCACATTCTCATGCTGGCTCCATTGCAACAACTCGCCTGTTCTAGATTTTTTGCACAAGGTAAGTCAGAAAGGGATTTTAGGAGTGAAGCGTAGGTTTGTTGATGAGATGTGGGGGAAACCAAATGAGCATCTTCAGAATGAAAGTGTACATCTTTGTCTGCTGGCTATATGAGAAACGGAAAACCCTTCACACAGCCGAAACCTCCTACTGTTGTGATTATCAAGTAGTGTTTATGATCAAAATATGACCGAAGGTTTTTCTGAAGCAAAATGTTTATATTGTGTGTGGGGCAGATATCAGTGTGCCCGCATTAAATTTATGAACTAATAACATTTTGTTTTAAGAAATGCTGCCAGGTCTCATAACACCATGGTTTTGTTCTGAGTTATTCTGGTAAATATATTATTTTGCTTTTAAATAATCAATCCTAGAATTTCCAAATATAAAGAAGGTCACATATAATTTAATTTATGGGGTAGGTACCTTTTTTTTAAAAAAAAATCACTACAAACTTCCATTAATAACTGCATTTTCTCTTAACAAAATATCACTTGTTACTTTATACTTTTTGGAATGGTTGTGAATGTCAACAAAATATATCCAAGCAAATTTTATGAGATCCCAAACAAATGGTCATAAGCAAAGTTATGAGCTAAATCAGTCAAAATAATTGAACTAGAATATACTATAAATAAATGTAACAAGACAAATTTAAAAATTATACCCCTAAAGAACTATTGACAGTAAAATAGAAATCCTCTGAAATTATTCCCAAGGATAAAACAGTGTTTCTGTTGAAATCAGTTCGGAACTGGTGAGAGCAACTTCTTGCTGCTGAGTAAGGGAACCGGACCTGCAGCTTAGGTGTCCTCAGTATGTACTCAGCTCTCCCCTACTAATGTACCCTGGTCTTAAATAAAACAGAATGGCAAATATTGAGAGTGAGTTTTATGTGTCTTTGGGATTTTCTCCTTCCTGCCATTGGTAAATAGCATATTTCCTCTGCCAATCTGTGACCTTTGAGATAACTATTCTTGTTACACACATACTCACTGTGTGGGTGTTTGTTTTCTTTCTCTCTCTCCTCACCCCCCATTTTAAAAGCTATTTCTTTTTTCTACCTCATATTCAACTGTTTCAGCAGAGAGCAAGGTCTTCTGTTAAACCTTGTGTCTGTAGTTTTGGAAGGAGGGAATCAGAAGCCAAGGAATTAGCAATTATAAAGATTAAGTCTGCAAATGAGAACTAAGTAGAAATAGGCTTTATCCATTGCAAGTTATGCTTAAATATTACTGGTCATAATGACTGTGCTGATATATCTCTAAATGAAATACAGGTTGGTAGAGAGGCTATTCTAAAGTGCCTATGGTTTTATTGATTGGTAAGCTGATCTGTATGGTGTTTGTAGATTTTCAGGGGCCCTCCCTGAACAGACCTTTTGAAATAAAAGCATTTTGTCAAAAGTGGATGGAAATATGCCATCTGCTCTGCTCCATACAAACTGGGGTACTTAGAAATCAGCACAAGTTAGTGAGTTGGAGGCTACAGCATGGTCTGTAACCACTCCTGTGCTAAGTTATACCGAGGCCATCACCACACACAGTTGCTGGCAGCCCACCAATCTGGGGCAGTGTTTTCCAGCTCGGGGCAATTTGTGCCACTCCTTGCTGAGGCACCCAGGGGAGGGAGCAGCATCTCCAAACCTCTTTTCTGCCCCTTCATAGTTTCCATGTCCATATGCATGTTTTTCTTGTGTTCTTCCCTCTAATTTCTGGGCCAAAATTTGCCGAAGAGAGGGGATAGAATGGAGGGGGAGAATAGACATAGCAAGGTCCATCCTGCTCCACCAGAGGCATCACACGGACAAAGTGGGTATAGAAACCTGGCTCGCCATCAAATTCTGTTATGACTGTTAACTGTGAGTCAACTTGTCGTTTGCTTTGTGTCATGTATTGTTTCTATTGTTATTTCTACTGCTGTTGCTACTGTTGCTGCTGTCAACTATCATGTGTGGAATGAATCAACTCAATTGTACTTTAAATCAGTAATTTTCAACCTTTTTTTATCTCATGACATACATAAACTAATTACTAAAATTCCACAGCACACCAAAAATAAAAATGTGGTTTTTTTTTTGCTAACCTGACAAAAAAGCTATAATTTTGTATTAAGAAATAAATATCTTTATTGATTTCAGAGAGGAAAAGAGAGGGGAGAGAGAGAGATAGAAACCTCAATGATGAGAGAGAATCATTGATTGGCTGCCTCCTACAGCCAATGGAGCCCCCAAACTGGGCATGTGCCTTTGACCAGAATGGAACCCGGGGACTCTTCAGTCTATGCCTATGAGAAAACATAATTTAGTGCAAAAACATAATTTTGATTCATTCATATTGGATCATTATTGCTGCGTTGACTGTTGTTATTTTTTATCTAATAGGCTAAGAGAAAACAAGTAAGTACACCTGACTAAGTAGTCAGGCATTGCATGTTTTAAAATTTCTTGTGGCACATCAGTGTCCCTCTTGTGGCAGCTGTGGCACACTGGTTGAAAATCACTGTTTAAATTAATATTTCAATTAATCTGTATTCTCTTACAAATGATACCATGGCATGCTAACAGGATTGTACCAGGCTAGTATAGAATAATATGGTTTTATAACCTATTTCTGTTTGTTCCATTTAACAAGCTGTTATCAATATCTGTTCATGCCTCTAACTATTCTATAGCATAATTTTTATATGGAGGTAATTTGTTATAGTTAGATGGTATTCATTATCCAATTAAATTAATAATTTTTCTACTATAAAAAATTGTTATATATTTAATTGTAACAAAATAGAAGTTGTCTCCAAGATACACTTCTAGAAAGAGAGCTGGTAGACTAAAGAGAATCCTATCTAATAAAAGAGTAATATGCAAATTGACCAGACCTCTGATCAAGCCATACCCACAACCATGCCCACCAGCCAATCAGGAGCAAATTATGCAAATAAACCCCAACCAAGATGGCTGCCACCACTGAGAGTAGTAGAGAGGCTTAGGTTTCCCCGGCAATGGAGGAAGCCAAGCTTTCCAGCTGCCATTGCTGGCCTAGGCCTCCACTCAATGCTACAAAGTTTCAATTATGAAAGGTACATAATCGAAACAGAAATGGCGGCAGCCACGGAGCTGGAGAGAGCAGAGGATAGGGTTGTCTGGGCAATGGAGGAAGCCAAGCTTCTGCAGCCCTGACAGGACTAGGCCCCCACTCTAGGCTACAAAGTTTCAAAAGAAATGGCTGTCACCATGGAGCAAGCAGAAGGCTTGGCTCCGCTCTAGGCTACAAAGTTTCAATTGTAGAACATAAATTAATCCCAGATCCCAGGGCCTCTTCTTGGGTCGCTGGGGGTGTGGCCAGCCTGAAAACCACCATAAGCCCCTTGCCCAGGCTGCCCCACACCCCAAGGGAACCCCTACCCTTCAGGGCAAACCAGCAGGCCCCCACCCATGTATCAGGCCTCTATCCTATCTAATAAAAGAGTAATGTGCAGATTGACCATCACTCCAAACACACAAGAGGGCTGCCTCCATATGGTCAAAGATCCTGACCCCAGGTGGACACAAGATGGCCACCACAAGATGGCCAGCAGGGGAGAGCCATTGGGAGGTTCCAGGCCTGTAAGGGAGGGCAGTTGTGGGCAATCAGGCCAGCAGGGGAGGGCAGTTGGGGGCAATTAAGCCTGCCAGGGAGGGCAGTTAGGGTGACCATGCTGGCAGAGGAGGAAAGTTGGGGTCAAACAGGCTGGCAGGGAAGAAGTTAGACATCAATTAGGCTGCCAGGGTAGTGGTTAGGGGGTGATCAGGCTGGCAGGCAGAAGCAGTTAGGGGCAATCAGGGAGGCAGGCAGGTGAGCAGTTGGGAGCCAGCAGTCCTGGATTGTGAGAAGGATGTCTAACTGCCTGGTAGGATCGGGCCTAAATGGGGAGTTGGACATCCCTCGAGGGCTCCCAGATTGGAGAGGGTGCAGGCTGGGCTGAGGGACACCCCTCTGTCTCCCCATGCACGAATTTCCAGGCCTCTAGTATTCTATAATAATAAAAGGGTAATATGCTAATTAGACATCTTTCGGACATCCTTCATGATGAAGCTGGGGCTGGAGGGAAGCCAGCCTGGTCCCGAGTGCCTGCAGGCAGCCCGAGGGAAGCAGCCCAGGTCCCAGATGCCGGAGGGAAGCTGATGCTGGCAGCTGGGGAAAGGAAGGCCTACTCTTCTATGTATTTTTGTGCATTGGGTTGGCAAACTGTGCCTCGTGAGCCCCATGTGGCTCTTTGGCCCTTTGAGTGTGGCTCTTCCACAAAATACCACTGCCTGGCTCTGGGTGAGTCTATTTTGAAGAAGTGGCATTAGAAGTTTAAGTTTAAAAATTTTTGCTCTCAAAAGAAATTTCAATCGTTGTTCTGTTGACATTTGGCTCTGTTGACTAATGAGTTTGCTGACCACTGTACTAGAAGCCTGGTGCACAAAATTCGTGCACAAGGGTGGGATCCCTTAGCCCAGCCTGTATCCTCTCCAATCTGGGACCCCTCAGGGGATGTCCGACTGCACATAAGAGAAGATGCTTTCCTATATCTTAACTAGTATTATTTTAAAACAATGTTGCCAATCTGATATGGGGGAAATGGTATCACACTGAGGTTTGTTTGCACTTTTTCAAATACTAGCAAGGCTTGACATTTTTCCTTTATAAATTGCCTGTTAGTTCCTTGCTTATTTTTCTTTTAGAATGATTATTTTCCAATTAATTTTATTGAAATTCTTTAAATAGTGCAGATAGTATTCTACTTGTCCATGGAGTTTCTAATGTAAATATTTTCCCCAGTTTCTTAACCACCTTTTGACTTTTTTCCTTTGGAATATTTTTACATGAGAATTTTTTGTGCATGTGGTTGAGTTTTCACATGCTTCCCTTTTAACATTTCTGTTTTTGGTGTTGTATTTAGAAAGGAATTCCCATTCCAAGATTACACACACGTTTCCTACATTTTCTTCCAGTACTATCATGGTTTCTTATTTTACATTTAAATATTAATCCAATTGGAATTAGTTTTGCTATATAGGAATGTGAGAATTTAACTTTATATTTTTTCCCAAATAGTTTTTTTTACTTGTTCTAACAATTTATTTTTGAGTTTTACCTTGAAGAAACTTAACACAAATTTTTATATCTAGATTTTCTATTTTTTAACTGATTTCTCTACCTTTGTTTTTAATCAGCATTACATTACTTAACTATTATAATACATTTAAATATCAGAGAGCTGGAATCATTTTTTTTTTAAGTTTTGGAAATTTCTTTTATCATCTCCTGACCAGATGGTTGTTACTGTGTCTTAATTGCTTATTCTGCCATTAAACTCACCTGCTTCTGATCTGTTCAGAACAGAATTGGCTATTGTTCTAAAACACAGATTGGATCAGATTACTTCCCTGATTGTTGTGTATACTTTTTGCCATTTTTAAGAACTAAAAATGGGCATGTTGACTATAACAGGATGTTAAACCTGAAGTCCAAGCAATTTCTGGACTTCAAAGTGTTGCTAGACACTATATACACTATTTTGGTGAATGTGCTTTCAATTATCATTTTCCTAAGAAGAGAGTTCGACTTTTGACTAGTTTTAAAGAGCCATGACCCCAAGGCATTAGTAACCCTCAGGCTATAGAGAGGTAATCCAATTCCTCAGAATGGCTCAGAAGGAGCAAGCTCTCCATGGGGGACTTTGCTTACCTCCCTTATCACTCTCCTACATCATTCTTGCTGCTGGCACTTTGTCAAACAGTCTGCTGATTCATGCCTCAGTGCCTTTGTACAGAGTATTCCTTCTGCCAAAGTGCTCTCTCCCACATACCTCACTCATCTGGAAAATTACTGCTTGTCTCTCAAAAAACGATCAGAGGTCTTCTCCTTTGCAAAATCTTGCCTGATCTACTGCAGAGCTGATCACCCTCTCCTTTTCAAACTATTCTACTAAGTCTGTATTTTATCATTCCTCTTATACTACCAGTGGGTTCTTAGGCAAAACATCAGAGAAATTCTGGGTAAAAAAAAGGGTGAATGAAAGGGTGAGTGACAGCAGAGAGAACCAACTGAACTACTGCCGACCAGGCACGTCCAGTTTTGCTAACACCATTTATAGAAGAGACTATTCTTTACTCATTGTTATTTTTGGCTCCTTTATTGAAAATTAACTGACCACATATGTATAGGTTTATTTCTGGGTTCTTGATTCTGTTCCACTGGTCTATATGTCTGTTTTTATGTGTGTCTCAAACTGTTTCTAATACAATATAGTAATATTGTAATATAGTTTGAAAAAAGGAAGTGAGATGCCTTCAGCTTTGTTCTTCTTTCTCAGGATTGCTGTGGCTATTCAGGTTCTTTAGTGCTTCCATACCAATTTTAGCATTGAAATGCCATTGGAATTTTGTTAGGGATTGCATTTAATCTGTGTATTGCTTTGGATAATATAGTCGTTTTAATAATGATGATTCTTCCAATCATTGAGCACTGAATAATTTTCCATTTATTTGTGTCTTCTTTAATTTCTTTCAATGTCTTAAATTTTTCAGTGTACAGATCTTTCACTTCCTTGTTTAACTGTATTCTTAAGTGTTCTTTTAAAAATATTTTTATTGATAAATAAAAATATTTTTTTATTTATTTTATAGAGGAAGGGAGAGGAAGAGAGAGAGAGAGAGAGATAGAAACATCAATGATGAGAGAGAATCATTGATTGGCTGCCTCCTGTATGATCAGAGATTGAGCCCTCAACCTGGGCATATGCTCTGCCCGTGAATGGAACTGTGACCTCCTGGTTCATAGGTTGATGCTCAACTACTGGGCCACCATGGCCAGGCGTTAATTTATTTTTTTGATAGTGTATAGGAACACAGCTGATTTTTGTATATTAATTTTGTATCTTGATATTTTATTGAAATTGCTTATTAGGTCTACAAGTTTTGTGGTAGAATCTTCAAGGTTTCCTATATATAATATACTATTTGGGCAAGTAGAGATGATTTTACATTTTCCTTTCAGATTTGGATGACTTTTCCCCCCCTAATTGTTCTGGTTAGGACTTTTAGTATTATTTTGAATAAAACTGGCAAGAGTGGAAATCCTTGTTTTGTTCCTGATCTTAGAGAAAAAAGCTTTCAGTGTTTTATTGTTGAATATAATGTTAGTTGGGCTTGTCATATGTGGCCTTCATTACGTTAAGACATATATCATCTTGACAGTTTGTTGCTTGCCTGTATATCACATTTGCCTATTTATTTATTTGTTTGTGTAGTGATTTTTTTTATTGACTACTGGAAATTTTGAATATTATAGTGTAAAGACTCTGGATTCTGTTATCTTCTCTTGAAGAATGTTGATTCTTATTTTAGCATTCTGTTGAATTATTGGGTGGTTACTTTTAACATAGTTTTATGCTTTATTAGTGCAAATCTCTAGGAAGTCCAAGGTACTTTCTTTTCAATGTGGCAGCATTTAATGTCCAAGAGAGGCTGGTTTCTTTGAGAATCGGCTTTATTTTAAACTTTGTTGGGGTTCTTGGACTTACTTTAGGACAGGCCTGGACTTGTAGAATGCACTAACTCTCTGTGTCTGAGGTGATTGTCAGAGATGTGAATGCAACATTTATTAGTGGTAGTGCTTATTCTCTTAAGGCCTGAACTTCAGTGATGTCCAGCACTGTCTTTCTCTAGCACTACTTGATTTCCAGCACATACCTCATTGTCCCTCAAGAAATGATCAAAGGTCTTCTCCTTTGCAAAATTTTGCCCAATCTCCTACTGCAGAGTTGATCACCCTTTCCTTCTTTTCAAACTATTCTACTTAGTCTGTATTTTATCATTGCTCTTCTACTAGCTGTGGGTACTTGGGCAAAAAATCAGAGAAATTTTGGATAAAAAGGAGAGTGAGATTGAAAAATTGCTGATTTTTTCAACCCCATAATATTTGCCATCTGGTAGCCTCAGATGATCTTGTTGTAGAAAGGTATGGTCCAGATCTCAGTCACAGACTTATGGAGAACTCCCACTTAGACTTTTGGGAATTTCTCTCCACATAAATCTTCCCTCAATAGGGCCCTGTCTTATAGATACAATTCACTTCCCTTGCCCTGAAACCTGATCTCTACCTTCCCAGCTCAACATGACTGCCATGCTCTGCTTGATTCCAGCTCTTGGAATCATAGTCAGGTAAAGATCCTTAATCAGAGAAGTGGACAATTACCAGCTTTACCTTGAGAGTTGCCTTTTCTCAGGGATTGCAGTCCTGGACTGCCAACAGTTTTCTCATGCATTTTATCCAATTTTAGAAGTGTTTTCTGTTAGAGAGCTAATCTGTTATCAGTTATTCTGTAATAGCTGGAAACAGAAATACACAGGGTGTCAGTTTGATTTACAATTGTTTGTAACTTAGACTGTGTACTGCCTATCTTTAAAACATTTTTTGTAATTTTAATTATGTTGTTTTCTATAAGAGAATAATACATTCACATGGACAAAATTCAAAAGCTACAAAAGGCTTCAGACTGAAAAATTTCCCTTTTAACTTAAGTGAGTTTCTTTCCTCTGAGTTGAAAGACGTGACAAGTTTCTTTTTGTTCTCTTTCAGAGATATTATATCTCTCCAAGGAAAAATAACAGTGAAAGACTGTATATACATAAGATTATATTTAACTAGAGGCCCAGTGCATGGATTTGTGTACCACTGGGATCCCTTGGCTTGGCTGGCCTGCGCCCTCTCACAAATCGGGACCCCTCGGGGGATGTCAAATAGCTGGTTTCATCCTGAATCCCATAGGCCCAATCCAGACAGGAGGGAGGTCAATCCCCATAGGCCCAATCCAGATAGGAGGGAGTCTGATCCTGTGCATTGAGTGTCTGTACCCTGGTGGTCAGTGTGCATCATAGTGACCTGTCGACCGGTTGTTCAGTTGCTTAGGCATATATATATATATATATGTTTTACTTTCACATAAATAATAATTTGATAAATGTCTTTCTGTACTTTATTTTTTTTCTGCTTAGTGAAATATTGTGAACACTATACATAATATATAATTTTTTCTTTCTCCTTTGTGTCTCCATGTTATGTGTTTGTATAAATACACCAAAAATTATCTCACCACATTCCTGTTTGAGATTATACTTTTTTGTTTTATAAATAATGCTCCAGGAACTATCTTTTACATTTTTAAATTAAATTTATTGGGTGACATTGACTAATAAAATTATGTAGTTTTCAAGTGGAAAATTCTATAATACATCATCTTCTTATTGTATTGTGTGTTCATCACTTAAAGTAAAATCTCCTTCCATCACAATATATGATGCCCTTTTACTCTTTACTACCCCCAAACCCCTCTCCCTCTCTTGTTTGTGTCAATGAGTTTCACTTGTTTGTCTTCTTTGTTCATTTGTTGCTTTCAGTTTTATATTATACATCTGAAGGAAATCATATGTCTGACTTGTTTACTTAGCATGATATTCAAAAATCCATCCACGTTGTCATAAATGGCAGTATTTCATGTTTTCTTATGGCTGTGTACCATATCATCTTTATTCAGTCATCACGGAAGGACTCTTTCATTGTTTCCATGTCTTGGCCACCGTGAATAATGCAGCAATGAACATAGAGATTCATATATCTTTATGAATAAATGTTTTCAAAATTTTCAGGTAGATACCATGAATATGGCAACTCTATTCCTAATTTTTTGAGGAACCTTATACTGTTTTCTATAGTGGACATACCAATTTACATTCCCACCAGCAGTGAATGAGGGTTCTTTTTTTCTCCTCAATCTCTCGAACATTTGTTATTACTACTTGTTGCTAATAGCATCCTAACAGGTGTAAGGTGGTATTTTATTGTAGTTTTGATTTTGCATTTCCCTAATAGCTAATTAAGTTGAGCATCTTTTGATATATCTATTGGCTATTTGTATGTTTACTTGGGGGCAGGTCCTCTGACCATTTTTAAATTGAAGTATTTATTTGTTTGTTTATTGAATTGTATGAGTTTTAAAAATATTTACTTTGGATAGTAACTCCTTATCAGAGGTGTTGTTTGAAAATATCTTCTCCCATTCAGTTGGTTGCCTTTGTGTTTTGTTGATGGTTTCTTTTGCTGTGTGTTTTAGTTTGATAGAGTCCCACTAATTTATTTTTGCTTTTACTTTCCTTTGAACAACTATTGTTGATCTTTCCAATCCATGAACACAGAACATCTTTCCATTTATTTTTGTCTTCTTTATAGTTTTTTTGGTTATTATAAACAATGTTCCCTGTGCTATCTTGAACCCACCATTTGACATATATCTCTACATCTATAGGGTAAATTCATAAAAGTACAATTGCTACCTCAAAAGGACTGTGCATTTGTTACTTAGTTAAGTATTACCGAATTTCCCTCCACAGTGGCTATCGCTCCACAAACTCTGTATCTGAGGGATGCTGACATTTTGGTTATGCCTCCAAGTACTCATTTTTTTCCTATGGCACAGCTACAAAACTGGCTTATGCTTTTTATTCTTATATTTTATTCTGAGCAAGTCAGTTACTAAACTTTCCCTGATTAACTTTTAAGTTTCTTGTTATAACATGAGATGAGCAGCAATGATTTATACAAATTAGAGGCGGTATTGTTGTCATTACTATCATTGTTGCTGGGGATCATTTTCTAATGTTCCAGATCACATGCTAGCTAAGTATTTCCATTTCGAAAGTGTAATTTTATTTCTGTTTTGGTCAATAATTTTTACAAATTCTCCTTTTTATATGCTTTAAAAATATGGTAGAGCATATGATTGCCTGCCTCTCATTCTGAATTCGATTGTGTCTTTCAAGTGCACAATCTAACATTATTAATTCTTTATCAAATCATGTCCTTCAAGATTTCTAGCTTGTTTTCTCCCCTTTACCATACTTGTTTTCCTGAATTTGAAAAGCTAAGGGTGTCTGGTATAAGGTTTAACTATTCACTGAACATTCTCATTCAGTCTCTTTATGTGGAAACAGTGATTATGTTAGAGTTTCTCTACTTCCTGGAATATACTAGTAAAGTTGTGTCTAGGTAATCAGAAGTCTCTGAATTTTTAGGTTCTTACCTCTTTGCAGTGTTCTGAAAAGCAAATTATGAATTCATTGTTATAAAATATGGAAGTATCGATCTTTAATATTTACATTTATTTTTTATTTTCTACAAGTAAGTGCTGATAGTAGGACATTTCCCCCTCTTATATCCACCTTAAATCCTATCTATTTAAGTATCATAGACAAGGAAATTTCTCATGTGTTTATCTTTCCCTATATCTATTAGTATTTCAGTGCTGTGTAATCTCATCACTAAGTTGTAATGTAATTTATACAAGGAATGACCACCGAAAATAATTTTTTTCTTGGTAACTGCTTTCTAAAATGTTTTTTTTTTGCCACACCTGGTTTGGCTCAGTGGATAGAGCACTGGCATGTGGACTGAAGGGTCCTGCATTCAGTTCCAGTCAGGAGCATATACCTTGGTTGCAGACTCAATCAGTCCTCACCTGTGGAGGTAGCCAATCGATGTGTCTCTCAAATTGATGTTTCTCTTTCTCTGTCTCTCCTCCTCCTTTCCACTCTCTCTAAAAATTAATGGAAAAACATTCTTGGGTGAGGATTAACAAAATAAATAAATATATAAAGTAAATAAAAAATGTTCCTTTCTTTTATATTTCAAAGCCTATCCCCTTTCGTCATGTTACCCACTGTTTTTTGACTCTATATCTTCCTATCAAATATCCTTACTAACTATTGTACAAGGTTATTATGCAAGACTGTAACTAAATGTTTTAAAAAGATTTTGCAAATATGGCTGATTTTTCTTTCCACTGCGTAAGAAGAGTGTTACTTAGAAGAATGTGGTAACTCACACCACTGGTATCTACTAGGGTCTAGGCTTAGAGCTGTGTTGGGGGAACTAAAAACAAGTTAAAAAAATTAAAAATTCTGTTTTTTGCCCTCAAGGAATGCAATTGTTCATCGAACAGGATGTGAAGCTGAGGCAGACTGGTGTGGGTTGGACAATGTTGGGTGAGGTACACTAAGTCTCTGTTCTCTCATCTGTGAAATAATTATACTTATTTCACACATTAATTGAGGTAAATATGTGGGGAGAATTCTCCCCAGAACTCAGAGAGGTTGAGCACATTTGCTTTTTTGTGGTCTTTTCAATGATTGTCAACCAGTTTTTTTAAATCCAGCTGCAGGACACCACTGTGGCTATTATCATAGCCATCTGATGTTTCAGCAGTAGAAAGGCTCTGCACACCTTCTGCTTCAGGTAAACCAAGTGTTTGATTAAGTAATACCCATATTGACCATTTGTAGATGGAGACATGTAGTGGGATTAGTGAGCGGAGCTTAGAGATTAGCTGCCAGCTGGCTGGATGTGGGTCTGCCTGAGACCAAATGACTATCCTAAGATCCAAACTTCCTTTTCCTTCTTCTTGCATCTTAACCAAGGAGGAATTTTGAAACATGTGAGCCCGAGGCACTCAGGCACCTTGGTTTTGGGTGAGTCCATTGAGGTGTGGGAATACTATGATTCCAGGCTGTCACTGGACTGATTCCTGACTTGGATTTAATGTATTAGTAATACTATCTAATAAAGAGGTAATATGCCAATTGACCATTACTCCATCACAAAGATGGCTGCACCCATAGCTGAGGCAAAGTCCTCTTAAGGGGCCTTAACAAGCAATCAGCAGGGACCTGAGGCTATGCCCTCCCCTGCTCCCATGGGGCTTGACAGGGGACCTCAGGCGGTGCCTCCTGCCTTAGCACCTGGCCTGCGGACCTCAGGCCATGCCCCCCACCTGGCAGGGCTTGACAGGGAACCTCAAGGTGTGTTTCCTATCCTGATGCTGGACTAGGGGACTTCAGGTTGCTCTCCCCACCCCAGCGCCAGGCCAGGGGACCTCTGGCCACACCCCCTACCAGGTGGGGCTTGACAGGGGACTTCAGGCCCCACCCCCCCACCCTGGCACCAGGCCAGGGGACCTCAGACCACAACCCCCCACCTGGCAGGGTTTGACAAGTGTGGGACTGGCCAGGTCTGGATCTAGCCCAATGGTGGGGGGAGCAGCTAGGTCTGGGTCTCACACGATTTTGAGGTGCATGTGGGTGGGTGGGGACTTGACTCTGGGTCCCGTGGTGAGCCCCAGACTCTGGCAGGAGGAAGGTTTTCACATACATTTTACTAATTTCCTTTCATCTCTGACACTTCTATTATAGAGAAAGGGCAAATAGCAATATTAAATTATTTCCTCTAATCCCCTTTTAATGTGCATAAATTTTATGGACCAGGTCACTAGTCTATATATAAATCTATATATAATTGGAAAAAAAATCCTATATAATAAAAGCCAATATGCAAATTGCCCTCTTGACTGGGAGTTTGACCAGGGGGTGGGGCTGACAGCAGCAGGGGGAAGGGTGGCCCCCCTGGCTGGCAGCAGCAGGCAGCCAGGATAAGGGAGGTGCCCTGACTGGTAGCCAGCAGCTGCTGGTGACCCTACCTGAGCACAAATTTTGTGCACTGGGCCTCGTGTGTGTGTGTGTGTGTGTGTGTGTGTGTGTGTGTGTGTGTATCCCTAAGTGACGGAACAACCAAATGACTGGTCAACTGGTTGCTATGATGCACATTGGCCACCAGGGGGCAGACTCTCAGTGCAGGAGCTGTCCTCTTGTGGTCTCTGTGCTCTCACAGCTGTAGTGTTGCACAGCTGACTGATGGGCACCAGATGATGAGCTCAGGGCTGGTGAGCACTGCTGCTACTATATGAGTGTCTTCTGCAGACATACCCCCTCGTAGCGAGCACAGCAGGGCAGATTAAGCAGGAGTGGCACCCAGCCCAGGCTCAGGCTTGGGCTCCTTCCTGGATGCCTGCCACTTCACATACTACTACATCTCTTAGGGGTGTCCGACTGCCTGTTTGGACCTGATGCCCCCAGCGTGAGATCCCCCCAGAGGTCCTGGATTGCAAGAGGGCACAGGCCAGGCTGCACCAAGCCTCTAGTTAGATTATAAATAGCTCCTCATAAGAACCACAGCTTGGTTATTCCTAATTGTCAGTATTTTTAATACTTAAAAGCAGAGCTTTAAACTGGTTAGGATTGGTTGACACTGGCTGCCTGGAGCTTTGAATGACCAGTGACTGCTTTACAGGTTTATTTTGTAATAACAGAAATGGGTTCTTAGAGAACCTCTCTCTCTCTCTCTCTCTCTCTCTCTCTCTCTCTCTCTCTCTGTCTCCAATTCCTTCACTGACCTTTAACTTAAATATGTACCAGATTATTCCAGCCCAGGCTGTGGTTGCCTGTCTTTGTGTTTACATTTTCTTTTTTAAGAGGCCTTTTCTCCAGTGTGTGGAAGTTGAGATCCATAAAGAAACTCAATGAAATCAAGTTTTGTTTTTATGACTATTATTTCTATCCTTATCCAGGGAGACAGATTAACAGACAAGAACTACGTAAGGATTATAAAAGCAACTGATAAACAATATGCCATAAATGACACACAATTGCTGGGGAGAAGAGAGCCAGAGGCTGCTCAGTGTGCTGAAGCTTCGGCTTGGAATGTCTCTTTAAGGAGACTAAAGCAGGTTTTAGTGTGTGTATAGGCGGGGGCCGTCAGTGAGGAATGTGCTGTGGTCAGGACCCCTTCTCCTTCAGTGCCAAAGGGGAGACACTGACATTATCAAGAAACTTGGTAGAAAAAACAAAAGTACATGAAATTAGTGAAGTAAATTATAAAACAAAGGTTGTGGTTCAGTTATTCTGTAGAACTATATAAAACAAGAATGACAAAGTAAACCTTGACTCCAGTAAAACAGCTAGAAAAATCTAGAATTTGTCTGTGAATTAGAAGATGCTGATCATTGGCTGGTTGTGTTTCAGCCTTCTGAAGGGTAGTTGCTTGAGGGTCATTTGTGACATTGGACCCAATCCAACATAAAGCCTGTTGATATTTGTATCCAATTGAAGTTCCTCATCTGTTTTTCAAATTATAAAAAAAATTGAACCATCCCTAAATTCTCTCATATCCTTGACTTTCTGATTTTTACAAGAATAAGCTATTCCTGTTGGCCCCTTTGGAGTTTGTTTTAGGGTGGTAGGAGAACTGATTAGACTTTATGCAAAATATAAAATGTGTGTTGTGTCCTTTTTTCCAAATGTGTACCACTGCGTGCCTGATTTGTAGTCTTCCTGTCTCTCAAGTCTTCCCTTGTTTCCCTTCTCTTGCTTGTGTAATTACTCTCATCTTCGGAAAATGAAAGGCTCTGGTACCATTATATATCGGTACCTTTGGGCCAATATAAAACACAGAGCAATATGAATGCAATGATGCTTTCCCCTCAAAGTTGGAAGAAAAATGGATTTAAATGAAAATAGATCTGATGTTTGAACTTATTCTGCCTGTGGGTCCAATCACATAATATAGTATATTGTGGTCTAAAGATCCTGAGGGTTTTTGAATCAGCAATGTAATAAAATAAGGCTACACCAGTCATTAGGAATACAGTCAGAAGGTATGTCCAGGAGTAAGTAAATGTGCTGACAGTATGAAAATTATGTGGTTGTGAGCTCAGCCACAAGGAAAAGAGGTGGTTGCCTTTATTAAATCAATTGGTTAGATAAATTATACATGCATTTCATACGTGAAGCTGTAGAATATCATAGTTAAAAGCATGGCTTTGGGCTCTGGCCAGTGTGGCTTACACCAAAGGTCATGGATTGGATTCCCAGTCAGGGCACATACCTATACTCAGGTTGTGGGTTTGATCCCCAGTTAGGGCACATGGACCTATCTGTCTCTCTCTCTCTCTCTCTCTCTCTCTCTCTCTCTCTCTCTCTCTCTCTCCTTTTTCCTTTCTCTCTTCCTCTCCCTCTCCTTTTCTCTCTCAAAATCAATAAAATCATAAAGCATAAATAAAAACATAGTTTTGGAATCACAGTAAAGTGGGTTTAAATTTTGATATCATGACTTAATAGCCACAAAGGCTTAAGCAACAACTCCATCTACAGGTTTACCTCAGTTTCTTCATTCATAAAGCATTTGATAAACCTACCTCAGGATTTACAGGTTATATGAAATGCTATAATCATTGGCAAACATAAGTATATACAAACAATAAGCTGTTATCATAGAGTGGGATTCAGGTTATTTTTTAAAATAACCTGAATCATTCACAGGAATTTAACATAAATCCCCCCCCTCCTTTTTTTAATGATTCATTGTGTGCCTTAAGATATTGGAGCACCTCACAGTTATCATTGGAGATATAATGACTGTTGTGCTTTGCTAGGGCCAGTAACAGAATTCCAGGTGATAAAATCCTTTGCTGTACATACCGAGGCCAATATGCAAAACATGCAAGGTTTAAACTGGGTATAAAAGTATCCTGGATAGTTTGGGAATTTTTTTTTATTTTCCTGAAAATAATACAAACCACTCATTATCCCTGGACAGTGGTCTTGAAATGAAGAAAAAAAGAACAGATGAGTTGAAAAACAGGCACGACATTCAAATGTTTAAGAACACTCAAACTTATCCCAATGGAGTAAGGCTTTCCAGAAAAGTATTGACTGATTTTCTATCTCTTTTGGATTGCTCTTTCAGTGGGTGTGCAATCATGTCTACTTATAAAAGAGATGCAGTGTGGGTTAATGGGAGCAAAATAATTGATTAAGGTCAGAATCTTACATGGTGGTCTTTTCCTGTAACTTTTTTTGCCTGTTTCTATACTTGCAAGGTGGGAATAATGGAGAAGTCACCTTCCTCTTGTTATTTTGAAGACATAACTAATTGTAGTGTAAGTGTCTGACCAATTATGCAGTGTGATCTAGCCATGAATGGAGAAAATTTCAAGGAAAACAAAAGAAAAACAAAAGCAAGCCAGCTTTATCCCAAGTTCTTTCCCTGGGATAAAAATACTCAGCCCAAAAGAAATAGTTACTCTAAGAATTTTCTGTTTCATGAAATCAGAGGGGAAGAGGAAGGGAGAGAAAGATGGAGACGTCAGTGATGAGAGAGAATCTTAGATCGACTGCCTCCTGCATATCCCATACTGAGGATTGAGCCAGCAACCAGGCATATTCCCTAACCAGGAACTGAACTGTGACCTTCTGGTTCACAAGTTGATACTCAACCACTGAGCCATGCCCCTGAGCAATGTTAATCCCTTTTAACATAATTTGTTTTGGGGAACCTGTAGGCAGGCAATAAACATGGTCATTGTTACATATAGTCAGTAAGTTCCTCCTTGGGAAGTTGGGTGAATGGTATGAATTAAACTTTGTGTCTATGTTGAGATTTTTATGTTGGAAAGGTGAAAAATGTCCAGGTAATTTCTTAGAACTATTAAAAGGGGGAAAAAATTCTAATATTAAGGTTGATTTCACTCACATTTTCTTTCATTTAGACTTAGTTTTTAGTTCTGTGATTTAGAGCTGATTTTTAACATTATCAGTTTCCTCTTTCAGAACTACATTGTTTGTATTGGACTAAAATGTTGAGAAATAATATTAAAATATGAAATTTCATGCTTTTGGTATGGATATGTGGATATGAATGCCTCCATAGGAAAACAATTCCCTTTTATATAAGAATCACTTTGCCATAATGTGATGGCTTGGGTTTATATGATAACTACAACAATGATATGCTAATGATAATGGAATTAGCTAATATTCACTAATATGTGATATTTCCTCTTTTGTTATCTCACACAGCTCTTGTAGAAATATATATGAAAATCCTGAATAGTTCTTAAATAACTTTTCTTTCTACTTAAGTTATTCTTTTATTCCATTTTTCTTTTAAACATCATAACCTATTTTGTAACTATTTTCAGGTAGAATTTTCACAGTAAATGAAAAGGAAAACACTTTTGGAAGTTAAATTTTTTATTAGCCATGACTATTACATCATTAAAGATTTTATTACAACCTAAAGCTATTGTGAGTTGAAAAAGTTAGAATTCCCAAGGTTTCCTGGCCCCCCTCTTCACCCAGTGTAGTAGTTAACAGCTCATTTCTCATTATCTGTAGCCTGGGCACAAATATCAGCTTCTCTATATATTAGCTCCAAAATTGACCTGGGGCAAATTGTTTTGCTTTCTGAGCTCAGTTTTCTCACATATAAAATAGGAATGATGATAGTGCTTAACATACATGATTGGTGAGATTTCATGAGTTCTTATGTGCAAAGCAGTAAGAACAATGCCTTTCCCATGGTAAGTGCCCTGTGACACAAATAAACACCAACTCGTGATGGTTATTGTCATCATAGTACTAGAAGCCTGGACAGGGAGAAAACACCTGTGGTGGTCAAGCACTCAAACCTTTGGTGGCTCTGAGTCTTGGGAGCTGTGTGAGGTTTGGAAGGTTGGTAAAATGGGGAACGGAGACATAACACCTATTCCTTAGGCTTGTCCTGAGGATTAAATGAGATGATATTCATAAAGCACTTGTGGTGAGTCATAAATTTCACCATCCTCCCTACATCTGTATAGGTAGAGAACATAGGGATCCTTAATGTTGACTTTTTTCTTAATGTTGATTTTTAACTAATGTGATCTTACTTCCGAGCAAACTCTTGCTGTTTAGAAGGAAAATTAAATGTTCAAGTTGCTTTAAGTCTTACTTCAATGTACTGATATATATATATTGATTTCGGAGAGGAAGGGGGAAAGAGAGAGAGATAGAAACATCAATGATGAAAGAGAATCATTGATCTGCTGCCTCCTGCATGTCCCCCACTGGGGACCACACCCACAACCTGGGCATGTGCCCCTGACTGGAATCGAACCTGGGACCCTTTGGATCCCAGGCCAATGCTCTATCCACTGAACCAAACCAGCTAGGGCCCAATGTATTGATTTTAGGTAATGCTCTGTGTCTAGGAAAAGGTGCTCAGACTTTCAGATCTCTCAGAGTTCTAGGCTTTGGCAGGTTCCTCTACCCACGAGGTATGAGTGTGTGGGGGAGGGACTGGGTTTGGGTGCGGTGTCCACTGCTTCATCTGTCCTCCCACTTGCTTTGTGGCTGCTAGCATTCTTGGCTGAGATCAGAGCTGGGTAACAAAATTGCAGACTTTTGGGATTTTCTAGGCTCTGGCAGTCTTTCTGGCTCTCTGAGCATCATCTCCTTCTCACTGATGTATCATGGGCCCTCTGAATCCCTCTCCCATTTTAGAAACAGAGACTGGGTGTCCCTGGATGGGTCTTCAACATCCAGCCATTGCTAGGGCACCATCTCATTTCTCAACAGGTTGGCATAATGGTTGTTTGCCTAGCTACTTTCTTTTTCTCAGTCCTTTAGGAAACGCTGAAATCCCTGACCCCAGTCCTACCACAATGGTTCCCACTGGGTACCAAGAGGAACCCAGAAAAGATATATTCCAGAGTCTTTCTCTGACCAACTGCCTCCAAATGGGGCAACCAGAGAGGTCAATTCTTTCTGGATCCTTAAATAGGATCAGGATCAGAATCCTTCATTCCTCGGGCTCCCCCATAGCTGCACAATATTCCTAAAATACACTTCTGACTGCTTTGCTCTTTCTCCTCTTTTTCTTCTCTCAATCCCTGAGATGAGGATGAGACTGTGGCTCACCCACACTCTTCTGTCCACGTATTCACATCTGTAAAATGTTATGTAGGCATTTAAAAATTCTTTCTCAAGACAGTATATTAGGAAGACTTGCATAAGGCCTATTTTGAATGCCAGATACTATCAGCTTCTTTTCCTTTCTGTCCTAAGAATGGTTTTTACTTGAAAATCAAGGAAAGAGTACAGCAATGTTTTCCATACTATTAATCCAAAATAAGCATGTAATCATTATCAACCTCACTATGATGATGATAATAATAATGATAATTAAGTAACTATTAGCACAGGATATAGTTGATATTTAGATTGCTTTTACCCTTGGATAGCTTATGGTTCAGAGGCATGAAGAGACCAGACAAAGGCATTTTACAGTTTTCAGAGCACTTACATGCTTGGCATCATGACACATACTAGCTCTTCTCACAGCTCTACACCCTCCTCCTTTCTCTTTCAATTCTCTGGCCACATCTTTCTGTTCCTGCAACATGAAGTGATTTTTGCTGCCTGGGGCTTTTATAGCAGCTGTTTTATGACCTGAAACTTGTTCCATATATTCTCCCAGCTGGCTTTTTATCTTTAGGATCTACTTCAAATACCACCACCTTCCTTATTTTCTGAGTCTTCCATCCCACCCCTACTTACTGTTCATACTGCATTATCCTCTTTATACCCCTTTCCTGCAGAAATCACAATTGGTAAATGTTTACACATTTGCTGTGTGTTTCATCTCCCACTAGAATATAAGCTTGGAAGGTCATAGACTGTGTCTGTCTTATTCACTGGAGTTTAGAATAGGGCCTGGTACATATAAAGAACTTACTACATAGTTATCATATGAATAGGCGATTGAATATTTTTATTTCAGATATAAGAAATAATTATTTTTACTGGTGACATGGATGTGTATGGAGCAGAAATACCTTGTAAATACAGAAATAGCTTTCCTATATTTTTATTATGTATAATATGGTGGAAAGAATGGACCTCCCTTTATTATTTTGTTCTCTAATGCTGGTGGGGGAGTTAGCCCCACCTTCCAAAAAAAAAATTAGAATTCCTTTTAAGGGAGGAATCATGTCTCACATTTCTCTCATATCTTTTATGCTGTGTACTTAATCAACATCGTATACATGATAGTGCTTATTGGTGGTGGTGGGTGTGGGGGTGAGTGACAGGCAATTACAGGCCACCAGCTTCCTTATGATTAAATTGGGAACAATTTCAAGAGAAGGCAGAATTCTAGAAATTATTTGGTTGATCATAGGAAAACCACTATTTATTTTCTGGAAGAAGGGTGATTGTCAAATTGTAGAAAGTTTTGTTTGATTAAAGAGTTTGGGCTACAAACAAGTGGAAACTATTCATTTGAAGATTGACTAGTTTAAAGATTGAGCTTCCACAGAGAAAGATCAGAGGTGAGAATGAAGCGAAAGGATTGTTTTAGAGACTACTGCTATGTAACAGCTGGGAACAACCATCTTGTTATGCACATGCTGGAGGCTAAGGTCAAGAAATAAGTGTGAGGACAGAGGGATGGGTTGGTTCTGGCACAGCTGTGAAGACTTGAAGGTCAGGGAAGACTGGATGCTGGGGTTGGAAGACTCTTGTAGTCACACGTCTAGTGACTAGAATGGCTCCATGTGGCTCAACTTCTGCACACCCTAGGTGGCCAGTGTCATCAGACACTGTATGTGTTGCTCAGAGCCCCACGCAGACGTATTCCGGCAAAGGAGATGGAAGCTCCCAACCTTGGAAGTCATATAGCCTTGCTTCCACTGTCCTGCCCACCCAGGTTCAAGGGGAGGGGACATAGTCCACCCTTATTGATAAGAAGAGTGTTTAAGAATTTTGGGGTTGTGGTTTAAACTTCTTCCAGAATAAAAGAAGAAACTTGGAGAAGAGGCTCCGGGTCTTATACTTGGGAACGAGAGATGACCTGTGAATCTGCTCTTGATCCAGGATGTGTACTGTACATGTGCTCAGCTCTTTCATGGCTTTTGGGGGCTACTAGTAAGCTAGTGCTCTTTGATTATCCTCTGGGGTGAAAAGTTTCCTACCTTAACTCGAATGTGCTCAGGAGCTGAGAGTTGGAAAATAAACAATTGTTTGAAATCCTTGGTGGCCATAACAAAATAGGTGGAGGTACTCTTATGTATTATAGGGTCCCCTTATCACCAAGCAACTGCTCATCTGAAGTTTTCCAAACACACATTCCCCTTTCCCACCTCCAGCCCACAGGGCTTGGCCTCCTCTCTTTTTATCACTTCTCTCCCCTCCCACCTTTGTGCACTCCTCATCCCCAACTTATTTCCAATGCCCACTGCCACTGCTTTTGGTTTTCAAAGTGAGAAGGGTTGATTATGCTAAGTTTATCCTTTTTGAATCAGCCTCTAGAAAGTAGATTAAAATTCCCAAACTCATGTTTACTGTCATTTATTTCAACATAATTTATAAGAAATAGAAGGAATAGATATTGCTAATTGTGCCACATATTCCTATTTCTCCAGCAAATCTTAGTATTTTTATTAACACAGCTATTAGAAAAAAGTAGAAATTAATCTTTATCAAAAAGCTGTTAATGTAAAGCTGAGAATACTAAGCAACCAGGAATGAAGTAAAGAACTGTAATCATTTTATCATCATTAAGCTCCTACACAATAATCAAATGTTAAAGCATGAGCATAAATTTTGCCTAGAATTTAGTAATGTGGCAGCTGTCCTGGGGCACATTTACAGGAAAATCACGAGTTCAGATGGAATTTGCTGAAGACTCTATATCAATTTATCATCAGGATAGACAGTATTAGAAATCCTAGACTCTACCCATTAATCACTGTAGATTTGGCATCTCAAATAGAAGAGAGTTATGACTGATATAAATAGCACATTGAGTTTTTACTTTAGGTAGTGTAAAGGATGGAGGAAGGTTGGGATGACACATTCATTGTTTTCAGTCCCTCTTCCTTTTCCATTTAGTTTAGAAATTAATTTTCCTGTACTTTAAATATTTAGACATGGCAATTTTAGAAAGACGATACGTAGACTCATACCACTAACCCACTGCAGAAAGGTATCAGGAACAGGATAAATTTGGATGACGGGTGCTTTCAGATTATTTTTTCCCTGGGATCTAAACATTTATTTTGCTGTTATTTTGATTTAGCAAAGATGTCTGAATTTTTTTTCTCAGTAATGGTAATGGATTTTTTTAATTATTTGTTCATGATAAAACTGTAATTTAGGGAAGAAAACAAAAAGGACAAGATGAGTTATTGCATAGAGAGCCACCCAGAGCCCATCTGCTGGAAGGAATAAGGAGCCTCAATGGGTGTAGTTGATGTAGTGAGAAAGGGGATAGGAGGTGGAGGAAAATGCTTGGGCTTTGGAGCCCAACTCCCTATTTTCTCCTTTATGTTCTTGAGCAAGACACTTAACCTCACAATCTATGACTGATACATTGGGAAGAATAATTGCTATCTAGCGAGGGTGTTTTAGAGATTAAAATGCCATAATATTTTCTATAAAACCCTTAGCAAAGTGTTTGTATCAGACTCAGTAAAGTATTTCTTTTCAAAGGGATTACAGGCCATGCTGCTGTAATGAATAAGATGTACTATAAGCATTCGAGGGTCTCAAAAAAATGAGTGACTCGCTGCTTTTTGTTTCCTTAGTAAGTGTAGTGATGCTCCTGGCTGGCTAGCTTTGGGTTGGATGTAGTGACAGCTACCATGTGAAATGGGTTGAGGTGTTAGGTGTGGGACAAGTAGCCTCATTTTCTTCATATGCCCCAAATTCTGTTATAAATTTAATCCTCTGAGTTTTGAAGAAATTCCTAAAATTCCAAGTTCTCTGTTACAGCCTGGTAGCTGAGAAGTGGGGCGAGATATGGAGGTGACATAGATTAAGGAACAGTAGTACCTACATCCTAATCTAGGCACCTTTTATACATTTTCATTGTCCCTGAAACCCTTGAAACCTTTTCTGCTCATAGTTTATTAGGGTTTTGAGCCAAGTTTAGCCAAAAGAGAGTGGATTGTGTATCAGGAGGCTTCTGTAATTATGTCATTTTGTGACCTGGGGCTGGTGTCTTCATCTTGGAACTCCACTTTTCTCCTTCTATAAAAATATGGCTAAGAGGTTAAAAAGGCCCTTGACTTTCTCTCATTCTCTGGTTCCTGATGATGACCTGGGTCCTACCTCAAGGGAACCTGGGATGAGAAAGAGTGCTTCTGAGTGTTAAGGATCTGTTAAGAAACTACAGTTGTTAAATTACTGAGCCCTCACTCTATCCTCATAAATCAACTTTCCTCTAGAACTACTGTGTTGTCTAATGTGGT